>OY288109.1:35224726-35438440 GCA_958431115.1 Syrphus vitripennis | reverse complement strand
GATCCTTATGGTAGTGCTTTGTTGCCAATATCAGAGCGAGAAGTTCCCTCCTTGTAACGCAATAATTCTTTTCTGGCTTCGAGAGTACCTTACTGTAATAGGCGACAACTTTTTCCTCTCCTACTTTCGATAGTACAGCTCCAATTCCAACGTTACTTGCGTCAATGATGAAAGGTTTTACTGGAGTTGGATAGGCCAGTACAGGTGCATTACATTAACGCAGTTTCAATTCTTGAAAGCTTTTTTCGCACTCACCTGACCATTTGAATGGCTTCCCCTTTTCAGTAAAGTGATGCAAGCTTTTGGCGATCCTAGCAAAATCCTTCACGAAACGCCAATAATATGTGGCCAAACCAAGAAAGCTCCGGAGTTGATGTTTGTCCTGAGGCGTTGGTCAATTCTTCACAGTGTCAACTTTCTCAGAATCAGTTTTCACTCCTTGGGATAAGATGATATGTCCTAAATATTCAACTTCGCTTTTAAAAAAGCTCACATTTCTTAGGATTTAACTTTAGGTGTGGTTCTCGAAGCCTCTGGAATATGGCTTTAAGGTTTTCACAATAATTGTCAAATGTACACGTACACGATTACATCGTCCAGGTAGACCAGGCAAGATTTCCAAGTTAGTCCGTGTAGAACGCACTCCATCAAACGCTCAAAAGTTCCTGGAGCATTGCATAGTCCGAATGGCATCACATTAATCTGCCACAGACCGTTTCCTGTGGAGAACGCCGTCTTTTTCCGATCTTCTGGGTGAATTTCGAATTGCCAATAACCGCTCTTCAAATCCAAAGTTGAAAACCATTGGGCTCCTTCCATCGCGTCTAAGGTGTCGCTGATTCTGGGTAGAGGGTAGCTATCTTTCTTTGTCACGTCGTTCAGTCTTCGGTAGTCTACACAAAATCGAGTGCTTCCATCCTTCTTTTTGCCAAGAACGACTGGTGATGCCCAAGGGCTTTTGGAATTTTCGATTACCTCATCTTTCTTCATTGCCGATATCATTTCTTCAACTTCAGTTTGTTTTGCTAGAGGGAGACGTCTTGCTGGTTGACGAATTGGTCTTGCATCTCCTGTATCAATTCGATGCCGTACTAGTTGTGTTCGACCTTACTGTCTGTTGGGTGAAGAGAATATATCAGCATACTCATGAAGAAGATCTCCAGCAACATTAAGCTGATGTTGACTCAGACTTGATGACCTCAGAATTTGGTCTTTAAATCTGTCAAAGCTCAAGGGCTTCTTTGTTTCCGCTTCGGTGATCTTAGTAATCGTGGATACAGGTTCACATTGCCCAACTATTTCTCCCTTCTTGAGATTAATTTCGTACGGTTCGATGTTCAGTATCCGTACAGGCACCATGTTGTTCAATGGAGGCGGTGGCACCGGTGTCGATTGTAGCCACGTGTTTTTTAGTGTTTATTATTGCCTCCACTTTCAGAATTTTGTTGTCTCGTTTAGTCTGTGAGACTTGGATAGTGTTTCTGGGGGCCATCGATCTAGGAACAAGCTTCTACCCCTCGCAGTCTGGGAAACAAGTTGAGCAGGAGTGTTGGTACTATTGCTTGGTTGTTCTCGAGCGTTGGTTCTGTTTCCACAATGCAGCAATGGGAAGAAGAAGACAAATTAATAGCTCTGACGGTTGCCCTGAGAGGATCTGCTGCTGAACTTCTGCAAACCATTCCAGCAGATAAAAATGGTAACTTCGGTGCTCTTGTTTAGGCCATAGACAAACGCTTTGTAGATGGCCATATGCAAGAATTCTTCCACGTCCAACTGAATACTAGAGTCCCGAAAAGAGGAGAAACTCTGCAACAACTTCAAACGGATATTGAACGGTTGGCGCATCTCGCATATCCAGCTGCAGGGGATGAAATCGTCAGCCAACTTGCAACAGAAGCCTTCATCCCTGCTGTATCTGACATCAACTTACAGCGAGCAATTCTAACTGCTGGAAAATGTACGCTTCCTGAAGCTTTAGCGTTTGCTCTGACTATGGAAGCAGCAGAACAAGCTTCACAAGGAGTTCATCGAGTCAGAGAAGTGGAAGGTGAAAAATGATCTTGTCAGAAAATCGCATTCTAAAGAAGCCAGCGTGAAAGACTTGCTCGATGCTGGAATTGTAACAAAACTGGACATCTCCAGCGGTAGTGCAGATTAACATAGAGAAGAGCTGCATGCCAACATTGTGGAAGCAGAACCAACGCTCGAGAACAACCAAGCAATAGTACCAACACTCCTGCTCAACGAGTAAGAACCAACTTCGAGAGGCAGAAGCTGGTTTCTGGTATCGATGGCGCCAGAAATACTATTCTAGTCTCACAGACTAAAAGAGACAACAAAGGTCTGACAGTGCAGCAACAAAAAGAAACGATGGAAGGAGCCCAATGGTTTTCAACTTTGGATCTGAAGAGCGGTTATTGGCAAGTCGAAATTCACCCAGAAGATCGGAAACTGCTCTTATATAATGCCTATCCAACTCCAGAAAAACCTTTCATCATCGACGCTGATGCAAGTAACGTTGGAATTGGAGCTGTACTATCGAAAGTAGGAGAGGAAAAAGTTGTCGCCTATTACAGTAAGGTACTCTCGAAGCCAGAAAAGAACTATTGCGTTACAAGGAGGGAACTCCTCGCTCTGATATTGGTAACAAAGCACTACCAGAAGTACATCTATGGACAACACATCATGGTGCGCTCAATTGGCTTTTAAACTTCAAAAATCCAGAAGGTCAAGTAGCAAGATGGATCGATAGGTTGCAGACGTATGACTATAAGATTCAACATCGAAGAGGAAAGCTGCATTCAAACGCAGACGCGCTATCCCGGCGACCGTGCAAACTAGACTGTAAGCATTGCACACGCCAATAAGGAAAGGAAATTGTCATCGTCCAACGAACAAGAGCTGATCCCATTTAAGGCTGGAACAACGAAGAACTCAGAACGGCCAACAACAAGATCCGAATATCGAACCCATTCTTGCCTGGAAAGAACACCAATAGAAACCAGAATGGTGTGATATTTCTGATCGAAGTGAGGCATTAGTAATGATTTTTAAAATAAAGCAAAATTTATATCCTGTTTACTTGCAGATAAAGTGGAGTATATTACAAATGAAAGATACGCTCTTAGAAATGCTGGAGACTTTCGATTACCTCTTTATAGGAGATCCCAAACACAAGACTATCTGTTATACAAAGGTCTTCAACTATTCAACCAACTACAATTCAAAACTAAAATCAACTTCTTATTTAAAAATAATATTCTGTAAAAATTGTACAAATAGAATAAATAGTTTTTTTTTAAACTAATAAAAAAAAAATTTACAGACGGTAAATCTTATGTGATGCAGCTAGTCGTACCTCGGTGAAAGGTTAACGACGCACTTCAAGAGATGCATGATGGAACTTCTGGAGGTCATTTGGGAGTGAATAAGACGCTGGAAAAGGTACTACAACGGTTCTACTGGCTACATGCAAGAGATGACGTCGAAAGATGGTGCCGAAAATGTGATACTTGTGCTGCTAGCAAGGGACCAGGTAGAAAAATTCAAAGTAAAATGCAGCAGTATAATGTGGGCACACCTTTTGAGAGAATTGCAGTAGACGTTGCGGGTCCTTTTCCTGAAACTAACAACGGAAACCAATACATCCTTGTAGTCATGGATTATTTCAGCAAGTGGCCTGAAGCATTTGCCATCCCAAACTAAGAAACCAAAACATCCGATAATGTTGAGCTAGTGAGTGGACGTGCATCTGATTCTGGTGACTTTTATACCTTTATTTTTGATCGAAAAAGCATTCAATCTTGCACACATTTGTGTTACATTCTTGCATTAGCTAAGTTTTATTGTTTTTACGATTTTATTTTGGCAAAAGTGATAATTTTCTAATTAAATTTGCCCAAATTAAAAGTGAAATATATATTTTGTTTCCCTTTGTGCTAAGTACTTATAAAAAAAAAAACATTGAGTGTTTTTGTTGTTTTTACCGGGCTCTCTTCACCCACACGTCTGTTTAAACATACCTACTCACCCACCTTCCGCCACCCACACTTTAAAGCATCCGTTACAATAACACACTCATACTCATGTCCGAAAATCCATCAAAACGACTTCGCACTAAAAACCCCACATCAGACTCGCCGAAAAGCTCCTCATCTTCCCCATGTTATACACCTTCAACTAAAAACACTTCTGCAAAAATCATGGACAAAACTTGGATGGATGATAAGCTCAGCGAACAAAGTGAGTTTATTGTGTCTCTTTTGTCCAAAAAAGTAGAGGAGTCGGAAAAAAAAATTACTGAAGAGCTAGGCCGTGAAATAAAAGACATCAAAAACAGTATTTGTGATTTAAACAATCGAGTTGTTCAATTAGAATCCTCGAACACCGATATAAAATCTAATATTGTTTCACTCAACACTGAATTAGAAAATCTCAAAACGTCACTTGCCAATGTAACTTCTGAATGCATGACCACTAAAGCTTCATTAACCGATAAATCTGCTCAAATCACAAGGGCAAATAATAACTTTGATCATACCGTCGACAAATTAAACGAACTTAAAAACACTATAAACTCTTACGAAAATCGGATTATCGCGAGAGATGCCTTTATATTCGGTGTTCCGTGCATACCTAACGAAAATCTTAGGTCCATTTTTAATTTAATTTGCAGCACTATTGATATAAAGCCACCCACTTTAAGCAATATTTACCGCACTCGTTCGAAACCAAATAAACCAAACTCCGCGATATTGATTAAGTTTAATTCTCCGTATGATAATAATTATGTTTTGACTTCTATCGCAAGATATCGAAAAAAAAACAATAAACAGCTCTGCCTCAATGACATTAACTTTACTTGGGATGAGAAATTCCCCTCCGCGTCACCTTCTACCATCTATATTCGCGAGAGCTTAACCCAGCATAACAAATGTATCATGCAACGTGCACTTGCTTTGAAAAAAAGTAAACATTTATCTACTGTCTACACTGTACGTGGGGTAGTTTATGTTAAACGTCAAACTGATGACACAGCTGTGCTTGTTGACTGCATCGAGGGACTTGAGGACGTTGCCAGATCAGCAGTTTCATATGAATAATAATATTATTTTATACAATTCAATTATACCAATTAAATTATATTTTGTTTTTCGCTTTCTTTTTCATTAATACTTTAATTTTTTTTTTTTTTCTCTCTTTTCTTTCATTTTGATTTATATTAATACTTGATTTAAATTTATTTAGTTTACAAATTAAAATTTTGTTTTATATTTTTTTTTTGATTTTTACTTCTTTGCCTTTCTTCTTCTTGTTGTTGTAACAGTTATGAATACAGTAGGAACTTTGCGTTCGATGGTCCGTATTCTGAGCAAGCAGAAATGTGGTCTCAAGATTTGTCACATCAATGCACAGAGCTTGCTCCCGAAAATTGATGAATTTCGTGACATCTTTGTTGAATCGGATGTAGATGTTGTTTGTGTTACTGAAACATGGCTGAGGGATGAATTTGGTGATGAGATGTGTTGCTTGGAGGGTTACCGCGTTTTTCGCTTAAACAGAAAGGATCGTATTGGGGGTGGTGTGGCAATTTATGTTAAAGCATCTATAAAATGTAAACTTAAGCTATCATCCGAAGCAGGTAGCCGTATTGAATATCTTTTCGTTAATATAGTGGGAAATGAAGGTATACTACTGTTAGGGGCAATTTATAGGCCAAACCGACATATAGACCTTTCTCCCCTGTTTTCACTCTTAGAAGAAGCCTCGCTGGTTTCCCCTAATATTGTTCTATGTGGAGACTTTAATTGCAACATTTTGAACCATAATATTCTGTCTGATAGCATGCGAACGTTTAATTTAAGACCTGTGAACACTAGCACACCAACTCATTACTCTGGTGGTGGGAATGCTTCACTATTAGACCTGTTTTTTGTTAGTAACATAGACGACGTAGCCTTGTATGATCAGCTTTCTGCACCTGTTTTCTCAAAGCATGATTTAATATTTTTAACAATAGGTTTTAGCTTTGATTATTCTGTCAAAAAAATCTCATTTCGTGATTTTAAGAATGTAAATGGTCAGTTTTTAGAAGAGCATACTCGAGCCATTAATTGGGATCGTATTTTTTATATGCCATCTTCAAATGAACAGATGCAGTTCTTAACTCAAAATATTAATTTACTTTATGACACTCATGTACCATTAAAAACTAAAATCCTAAAACCAAATAATAAGCCATGGTTTACGAGTAACATACGCTTCCTAATGCAACAACGGGATGATGCTTATAACAATTGGAAGAGATATCGGTTGATTGAGTTGCGACGAACGTATTGTTTGCTTCGCAACAGAGTTGTTGCTGAGATACGTTTAGTCAAATCTCAAATGTTCTCTCATCAGCTTAGTACTTCCTTGAATGGCCGACAATTGTGGAAGAATTTACGGAACATTGGTATTGGTAAATCAAGAAATGTGGTAGTTGAGGATGTAGATGTTAACTCACTCAATAAAACCTTTGCTTCATTACCATTGACACTGGTGCCCTCGTCGAACACATCAGAAATATTTACATTTTTGGATCAGACAGCTAATCTTGGTTTTGGTTTTTGCGCTGTAGTTAGTGCTGATGTTGTTGAAGCTTTGCTTTCTGTTAAATCAAACTCCGTTGGACTGGATTCTATTCACCCTAAATTTTTATTTATGATTTTGCCTATTGTGTTGCCCTATCTTACGTTCGCATTCAATAAAATTTTAATGTCAGGAGTGTATCCTGACCTGTGGAAGGTAGCTAAGATCATACCCCTCCCTAAAAATGCAAAAGGCGTTGAATTTAGGCCTATCTCAGTCCTTTCCTTCTTGTCGAAAGTCTTCGAAAAAGTTTTGCAAAAGCAAATCAATATCTTTCTTACAGCGAACTCTTTGCTTACACCTAAACAGTCTGGTTTTCGTAAAAAGCACAGCTGTACCACAGCACTTCTGAACGTCACTGAAGACATAAGGCAAGCGTTGGATAAGGATGAGGTAACGTTTTTGGTTTTGCTTGATTTTTCTAAGGCTTTCGATACAATTAACCATGTCATTTTATGCAAAAAGCTTGTCCAGAAATTTAATTTTTCACCATGTGCTGCGAAGCTTATATATTCTTATTTGACTAATAGAATACAAGCAGTTCAAGTTGGAGACAACTTGTCTAATTTTTTGCCTGTTGCCACTGGTGTTCCTCAGGGGTCCATACTGGGTCCTCTACTGTTTTCTATGTACGTGAATGAACTTCCATCTTTGGTTGATAACTGTTCTTGTCATATGTATGCTGATGACGTTCAGTTGTATCTAAGCTGCCCCCTTGGACTCATTGAGCATGGAGTTTTCAGTGTCAATGAAGACCTTGAAAAAATTTTAAATTGGTCCCATTTAAATGGTCTTATTTTGAACCCTAAAAAATCTAAATATCTAGTTATATCTAGAAAGAGTCTGGATCTGGATTATTTTCCGCCGATTGTGTTGAACAATGCTCCAATCGAATATGTTGGAACGGCCAAAAATTTCGGAGTGACCTTTAACCGCTTTTTGACTTGGGACAGTCATATTAATGGGCTTGTTGGCAAAGTATATGGTGTGCTACGTGCATTATGGGTAACCCAGTCTTTTACACCATTAAAAACGCGCATACTTCTTGCCAAGACTTTAATTATACCGATTTTGACTTATGGGTGCGAAATTTACTGCAACTGCAACTACGCAAGTAAACGTAAACTCAATGTTGCCTTTAATAGTACTGTTCGTTATGTCTTTGCCCTACGAAGATATGATCGAATATCAGATTTTTCTTCTCTGCTGCTAGATATGCCGTTTGAAAATTATCTTAAACTCCGAACCTTAATCTTGCTCTCTGACATACTGCTTTCACGCCAACCACAATACTGTCTTGAGAAAATTAGTTTTAGTACCTCGTATAGATCTCGTCAACTGATTCACCCTCGCTATTCGTTTTTAACATCCGAGCGCCAATTTTTTGTAAATTCAGTCCGTCTTTGGAATTCTTTACCGCGTCATATTATAGAAATTCAAAACGCAACAAGAATTAAAAAGGCTTTAAAATGTCATTTTTCAATAAATAGTTGAATTATATTCTAAAATTGTATTTAAATTTTTTTCTTTTTTCCTTTTCTTTTTGTTTTCTCATTATATTTTAATAATATTAAGATTCAACTTTAATATTAACTTTACTTACATAATTACCTGCTCAACTTTGTAAAATTTAGCTTATAACTACCTTATAAGATATTGTATCTTACAGTTGTATGCAATCATGAAATAAATAAATAAATAAATAAATAAATAAATAAAAACAGTTGTGGATCGAATTGTCTTCAATTGGGTGAGCAGGTTCTGCGTTGCAATGGAGCTTCATTCTGACCAAGGAAGGAACTTCGAATCTAAAGTCTTTAGGAAGTTTGCTCGCTCCTTGGCATTAAAAAAAAAGAACAACACCGCTCCATCCACAATCTGATGGGATGGTTGAACGACTCAACAGAACGCTTAATGAACATCTGTCTAAGGTTGTCGGCGACTACCAACGAGACTGGAACCAACATATCCCATTGTTCCTTATGGCATACCGAAGTGCAACCCATAGCTCGACAGGGAAAACACCATCGGAAATCCTGTTCAGATCAACTATACGGCTGCCAAGTGATTGAAATTTGGTTGTCATCCAAATGAGTCACAGGGAACAAAGGAATATGTGGATGACCTCAAGGAAAGGCTTATTGACATTCATCAACGAACAAGGACAAATATAAAATTGTCTAGTGATCGGATGAAAACAAGATACAACGCGAGAGCGACAGCAACGGGATGTTTGTGATATGTTAGCAAATTAGATTTTTAAAGATGTAAATTTAGGTTGTAAATTGAAATTGATTTCACAGATTTAAATATTCAATTATTAAATCTCAAACATCCCGCCCGCCCTGGAACGAGTTTCAGGACTTCGGTAAAGGAGCCAGCTTGGTAATTGGACGCAGATATGTTCCATTTGCAGTCCTGACTGTGGCTACGCGTATCTGGTCATCGGAGCCTGGATGTACGGCTTCTATCCTTCCAAGTATCCACTTTGTTGATGATAAGGTCACCAATCTTCAAATTTAGCTTCTTCTTTTGCCATTTGGGTCTTTCTTGGAGTGATGTGATATATTCCGTGTGCCATCTTTTCCAGAATCCTTCGACCATACTCTGAAGATACTGCCAGTGAGACAAACGATTGGTAGGAATATCCAGATAACTCGGCTCCGGAACAGCAGTGAGGGGTTCTCCTATAAGAAAATGTGCCGGGGTTAATGGATTTAAATCGTTATCGGAAATAACACAAATAGGACGAGAATTCAAAATAGATTCTATTTGAGTTAAAACAGTATACAGTTCTTCAAACGTTAAAATGGAAGATCCAACAACCCTACGTAAATGAAGCTTGACAGACTTAACGCCTGCTTCCCATAACCCACCAAAGTGGGGCACTGAAGGAGGGATAAAGTGCCAAGCAGTACCATCCATACCAAGTCGTGCGGCAATCTCATCATTGTGGGTTTGTGAAACGACCAACTTCTGCATCTCATTTAGGCAACGACGGACGTGCATTTTGGAAGTTTGTGCCATTGTCGCTATACATGTTTGCACATCTTCCTTGACGGGACACAAACCGCTTAAAGGCAGCTAAAAACGCATCGGTTGTTAGGTCACTTACCAACTCCAAATGAATTGCTTTAGTTGACATGCACACAAAGATTGCAAAATATGCCTTAGAGAGTTTTGGCTTACGGCCCTTGGACAGCTTTATTACAAATGGCCCAGCATAATTACATCCAGTGTTTGTAAAAGGCCGAGAAGGTTGTACACGATGCACTGGCAGCTCACCCATGAGCTGAGTAGATGTGGATTTGCCTTGCAGAAAACAAGTTCTGCACCTGGTTACTATTTTTCGGATGAGGTTGCGACTCCCAAGTATCCAATATCTTTGACGAATTATTACAAAGGTTTCCGATAAACCAGGATGGAGATGACTATTGTGAATGTTTTCTGCTATAAGGAAAGAAACACGGTTATTAGGCAAAATTATTGGGTGTTTTAAATTAAACGAAATATTATCATGTTTAGACGCCCTCCCACTCTAAGAAGCCCATCTTTATCAATAAAGGGTGAATATCGTAAAAGTTTTGATTTAAAGGGGAGTTCATGGTTTTTAATCAAATATTTAATTTCACTCCCGAACGAATTTTCTTGTATATTTTTAAGAACACTGATTCGAGCGAAGTGAATATCTTCAAAAAAAAAGACTGTCGATTTTCCTCTCAAATCTTTTAGGTCTCAAGTTTGTAACAAAACGAATACACATCGCGACATATCCGAGTTGTCGATTCCATGACGAAACTCGTTCAGCTAACAGGATTACCCAGCTACTATCAGTGTTGACTGCAAGAGCTACAGCAATTGATGATTGTGTTTCCTCTACTAAGATATCGTTCTCATTTGTCTGCTTTGCTGCAAAGTTTGATTCTGGCCAGAGATCTTGTGGCAGCGACAGCCAATTTGGACCGCTCCACCACAGTGGATGATCTTTTACTGCTGATGGCAAGATACCACGCGAAGCGCAATCTGCGGGATTTGATTCGGATGCGAAGTAGTTCCAAGAATGACGAGGGATAGTTTCAAGGATTGCAGCTGTACGATTCGCATCGAATGTTTATGTAGTCCAACGACGATTCCTGCAATAATATTTTTAACAAAATAACGGATGGAGCTAAGAATCCTAAAGGGTCAAAAATGCTAGAGATTTCTGATAACAGCGAACGTCTTGTAGGTGGGTAAACAATGCGAGAATTGGAAAAACGAAATGAGAATTCATCTGATGTAGGATTCCAATGTAATCCCAACACCTTTATCATTGCTTCTGAGTGATCCGCATCAAACCAAGTGGCCAGCAGTTAGAGTTTCATTTCCTTAACTCGAGTTTGGGGTTGGACAGTAGAGACACTTATTCAGATTGAAATTTCATCAACTCCTCGGTTGAATCAGCCCCGGTCATAATGTCGTCTACTTAGACGTCTGTAGTAAGAACACGAGCCACATTTGGATATTGCGCCTTGTAACTTGTAATCGCTTACTATCTGCTTTAAAACACGAACGGAGAGAAATGGAGCCGACGCGGTACCATACGTAACCGTCCGAAGTCGAAAATGTGCTATCTCATCGTTGGAACTAACGAATCCCTAGCGGATCCATCGAACACGACCCTTAACTTGATCGTGGAAATGTCCGGTTTTAAAACCGCGTCGCATGATGAGGCAGATAAAAGCGTTTCCCTTGAGCTGTATGAATCTCATTTGAAGGAATACGAGTCATATGACCAAGATTAAGATATTCTGTCATAAAGTTTGAGTATGATTCTTGCAGAACTTTGTCTCTTTGAAACCTTCTTTCCTCATCCTCATTAAAGGAATCATCCTTTGGTGCACGACGTCCTCTAATTCCCAAAAACGTTTCAAAAGAAAATCGACATCAAGCGATGAGTGAAGAGACGTGATTGAAGATTGATCAACCGATGGTGACGCCTCGAATAACTCCCCTGTTGCAACCCAACCAAACGACGACGCACGTATGTTGGGCTATAGGAGCCCCCTCTGGTCCTTGAATTTGATCTCCTTGAGAATACACCATAGCTTTATTCCTCCAAGAAGAATGTCGATTGAACTGGATACATTGAACGATGGATCTGCTAATTCTAAACCACGAAGATGAAGCAACCGAGACGGATCGAACGATCGAGAAGGCAAGTTAGAGGTAACTTTAGGCATTACATACGCGTCAATGACCAAAGAAGTTTTATCAAATCGAGAAGTTAGTTTTAATGACACCACACTTTTCGTATGTCCTGCATCCGAAGAAGAAAACCCGGTTATAGGGATACGAGCATGTTTGCGTGGAATTCCTAACATCTGAACAAAGGATTCACCCACAAATGAAACCTGAGATCCTGAATCGACTAATATCCTACAATTCTTCAAATTCCCCTGAAAATCCTCTACTGAGCCAATATTGTTGGAAGAATAGTTTGTCTACCGATTACCACATCTAACGAATGGTTGTGCAACAGATGAGGAAGAAGATTGCTCTAGAATGGATTTTTGCGACGCAGTTTGTGGTTGCGATGAAGAGGAGGAACTATTTTGTGGCGACGACAAATGAACAAGTGAATGATGACGTGACCGGCATTCACGACAACGAAAGGTAGAATGGCACTTATTTACCCCATGTCCAGGGCGAAGGCAATTAAAGCACAATGAGTTCGATTTTACAAAAAACCGACGGGATTCAGCATCAAGAGCAACGAATTTTGGACACTGTGGCAAGTTGTGTTGGCCTTTGGACTTAGGACATTGCAGTACGGTTTTTGAATGAAAAGATTCAACAACATGCGAACGTATAGGCTGCTGTTTGTTCCGTGAAACACCAGAGTGTGATACTACCGTTTGACATGATTCTAGGGCAGTACATCGCTTTTCCAAAAATGTCAAAAATTCGTCAATGGTAACATCATCACGCGTACCGATCTTTTCTGCCCAACTTTGTTTAGTGTCAACGTCTAGTTTAGTTAAGAGCAATTGAATAAGCCTTGGGTCGCGGCCATTAGAATTAACGGCATTAAGCCCACGTATAACCTCATCTGCAGTGTCTGAAATTTGCCTAAATACTTTCACGTTACAACCGATTGCATTTGGAAGAGAAAGATATGTCTCGATAAACGATTGAACGATGAGCTGTACCCGATCATATCTATGCTCCAAACGTTCCCATGCCTCAAAATAATTTGCTTCGGATAACGGAATATGTTTGATGAGGTCTAGCGCGCGATTCCGAAGAAAGGATTTTAAATAATAAAATTTTTGAACAGCCGTTAGATTTTCTTTTTGATCAACAGATCCCGTAAAGGAATCTCTAAACCATGGCCAATCTTTAAAATCCCCTGAGAATGGTGGGACGACTAGCTTTGGAAGCTGAATTGGGCACCGCTCCGTGGTCGCGTTAAGTTTTTCGATCAGCGTGGTTTGTTGCATTGCCAGCTTTTCAACAACCGTAGAATCATCTCCCGATTTTGAAGTCGATTGCCTCTTACGAATCGTTGCCGATAGCATCGCATGAGCATCAAAGCATCAATGTACCAAATTCGATTTCGTAAGTTTGGAGTTCTTCATTTTCTTCCTTTTGCCATGTGCGAATAGTCAAAACAAGTTTTGTATGTACCTACTATATAGGCATACCTACATATAATAATCCTAAATATCCTATATACCTATAGAAAGTATGTACATTATGTACAATATAATGCAAAAGAGAAAGCAATTCGGAATTACTGTTAAGTTTTAACAAAAATTATTAATTGTGTTACTCTCGAGTGACTTTTTAATTTAAACATAGGGTAATTCATAAATGTTTGTGATATGTTAGCAAATTAGATTTTTAAAGATGTAAATTTAGGTTGTAAATTGAAATTGATTTCATAGATTTAAATATTCAATTATTAAATCTCAAACACCATCTATCTGTCAGAATAGAAAGATCGAGATAAAGGTTCCAGAGCTTTCTATTGCTTTCGAGATTAGACCAGAACCAGATATTTTCCTATAGAAGCTTGATGGCGCTACCTTTATATATGAAAACTATAGTACTATCATGGTGGAAGTCGAATGAGGCGACATCTAAAGTGTCTGCGCAACCCTTACTCTTTTTTTTTTGCGGAGAGCTTATGGAGGTTTTAAATGATATTTATTGATATTTTTTGGATGCAATAATCCAAAAAATAGTCTCCTCTTTCCCCGACCACAAATTTTCGACGCTTAAAGACTCCCCAAATCGAATTTTACACCTCTAATTTGGCAGCGCCACCACGAGGGTCCGCGCAATCCTAAAAAAACTCGCCATGATAGTACTACAGTTTTCATATACAAAGGACACAGTTTATTTTTGAAAGTGAAAGAATAAAGTTCGTGTAAAGTATTGCATACTGTTGTGCCAGTGATTAATAAAAGTGTTTTCAATTGAAGTAAATTGTGTTTTAATTTACATGTAATAAGAAGAAAGAAATTAAGAAATAAAGTAAATAAGTTTTTATTGCGATCCCTGAGCAGAATATTACAATATTTTGAAAAGCAGTTGCTTAGAAAGATTTGTATTTTAATAAATTATTGAATTAAATGTGAATCTACTGTAATAAATTATTAATTGAATAGCGTATATGGAGTGTATAGGAGTATAATGTAATTTATTATTATGTAGCTATAAGTTTTTGTTGAATGGTTTTTTTTGGAAATAAAATCGAATATAAATGGTAATAAAATCGAAAATTATTTTTCATTTGGAAATAAAGTCGATTACAAACTTAGTCGCTCTACCTTATTTCACTTTTATTTTTCTATAATTGGAAATAAAGTCGAACAAAAAAATCTTAAAATTCGAAGTTATTTCCAATACGTTTCGGAAAAAAGTCGATTCGACATTATTATGATTGATATGCTACGTGAAGTTAGCATTCTATTTTTGAATTTATTGGTGAAACCGAACAGAACTATTTTGGAAAACTATCAGGAACTATAGAACTAACGTGGAATTTTTGTAGAGGTCAGATGGGAACGAAAATATACGAAATCATTAATTGCAGATTTAGTTATTTGTTTTTAATAGTACTTACTACTCATACCTATACATACATAACTATAGAATTCGGTTTCGCTACGTGAATTTTTTTTTATGTGTAATGAGAAAAAATTTGGAATGCTGGAAAAAGATCACTGTTTACATGGATAGATTTCAATTTCTTTTTGAAAACCATGGTTTCATAAGCGGTGGTTTTTGCGTTAATTGGTCGAACATAGATGGGCATTAAGAATGCTTACATCCTTACGAGATAGTTAGTTTCATGCATATTTCTCTTTTAGAAATGTGAATTTGTGTGAGATATGAGAGATTACCTAATTTGGCCCAATGAAAAGCGACCAATTTTTTCGTTTTTCACTCCTAGCAAAAAGAGGTTAGATAGAAGAAAGTAAAAATTATGTTTGGATTTTTTCTTTTCACAGTTAATAATTCCTGTTTTCAAAACGTCACGTTTCCACATCTAATTTTAAAAGTCGAAGCTACAATTGATTGCATAATTAGATTTTCAAATTTGGCTTCTAGTGCCTGTTTTCAAAACTTCAAGTTAGCACTACTACGAATTTAATTTTTTCAAAAAAACTTAGCCAAAACAATTTTTAGATTTTTTTTCTTTTCACAACTTATTTTAAAGCCCCAAGCTTCAATTGATTACATTGACAATTTCAAGTTAGGACTGCATAAAATTTATTTGGTCAAAAAAGTAGGCAAAATTCTTTTAATTTTTTTTTCACAACTAATTTACTACAGTTCATGAAAGTTTTGAAGATGTAGTGTTAACTCGTTGCGTTGTTAAAGCTTATTAACAATTGGAAAAACAAAACTATTGCTCATCTTTGCAAGTGAAAAATGAAGAAACATCAGAACTTCTTACATCCACTGCATCCTGCAAACTAGTTGTGATTGAACTAAACGTACCTATATGCATGGTAAACAATAAAATCAATGCAAGCAATGAAAAAGGTAAGTGCACTTTTTTGTTTTTAATGCTAGGGAGTATTCAGGGTTAAGGCCACGATTTAAAACAAGACTCTGGCAATGTTTATTAATGAATTCTACTTTCTTCACCTCCGGCCTGCATCGTTTGAATTGCAATACATTACACTTTCGAAGAGTATGGCTAATCCACTGCCACTAACGTCTTCGTATGATAGAGTCAATGGGATCCTGCCCTATTCTTGCAGGAAGTTCATCATTAGATTAGTTGATCTCAGGGCCAAATGGGCACCACTCAACATAGATTTTGTTTGACGGCGCAGTCTGTTTTCACTTTACACGACAGACATTTTAATCATGGTTCTGATACAGATTTGTTGCTTTAAAAGTTTGAGAGATTCAAATCTAAAATCGGCGTAGGTATTACGTATTTTCTTCTTTGCTAAGTTTCAATTATTTAAGATTTTCAAAAATAATTCAAAATCATTCACATCATGAAATATCACGAATATTAAAAATATTTGAAATGCTTCGTCATAAGGTGTGAAAAGGGCTAGAGCATATAGGATAGGTTAAAACACAAACTTTTTCTTCCTCTTTAGTCAGAAAACTATTTTTCAATTTTCTTCTCAATTCAAGTTGTTCTAGGGCACTGTTTTAGACAAAACAGTTTTCAAACTCAGAAGTTTAAAAATACATTAAGGGTATTCAATTTTCATGTCAATAATAGTCATCATAAAAATTTGTAAGGTTTACACAGTTTACCATATTTTTCTAGGACTTGCTGTTGCATGAATAAATACCCATATTATATTTTTTTAGCAGAATATTGTTAAAGTACTTACGATAGTAAGTGCATACTATTTTTGTTTTAAATATTCAATACCCTTAGACTTGGAGCACTCAACGAATTTCGACATGCTCTTTACTGGTTATCAATGTTTGAATAGGTACGTTGCATAATGTCATTCTTATTGGAGCTCTTCCAGAGTTTCCCCCTTTCCTCTTTCTCTGAAATTGAATAAAGCTGGGAGTGATAATTCAATCTATCCCATCTATAATCTTTTATTTTTCATACTCTTTTAAAAGAAATCATACTCTTGCACAGAAATAAAAAAAAAGTTTATTTTTAATCAATGACTTACATAATTAGTTTGCTATTCTAAGGCAAATGCTCGTAGCCAAATTTTAATTAGGTACTATATTCTATATGTAGTGATTTTCGTTTTTTTTAAATGTTTTGTTAATTCTGGTTTTCTTGTTCACCTTGTTCACATGTACCTTTTTTTAAATTATTATTATTAGGTATTGCTACAGAAATTCATTTTTTGTAGTTCAAATCTAACAACAGTATAGAATTAAATAAACTAAATTCATAAAATAAATAAAATCTATTTTAAAACTAAAAGGCCATTTTATGAGCACAAAAATTATTCTTCACCCACTGGTGACGCGACGTGACGAGCCGATTATAGCTATCAATTTTTTCAACATTGATAGTTTTAATTGTTAATTTTGACGCATTTTAATTATTATTTTGATGCAAAACTATATATTAGGACTTCATTATTTTATATTCAAAAAAAATTATTTTCGTCCACATAAAACGAAACCCAATATTTCAAAGATGAACTACCTTACCATCATCATTTTAGGTGAGATATTGGGTCGAAATGAAACATTTTTTTTCAATGGAAATAAAAAGTTTTGCAATAAAATATTTATTGATTTTACATTGCAAGCACCTCAAAATCAACATTGAAAAATTCAATGATAATAAACGGATAGGATAAAACAAGTCACCTTTTTACAGTATTACGTGCTACATGTCAGGTATCACAAAGTTCATAAATCACTGTTGAGGGTACAAGAAAATGGAACATGTAATTGTTACATGTGATTTCTCTTTTTCTAGAATTATGATTTAGATTTTTTAATTAATTTATTTTAAACATTTAGTTAATTTTGTTTTCGTCATCACTTTTCTGCACATACTCCTCCAACGCTTTCGCTCGTTCCAATGCTCTTCGAATAACAAAAAACCTGTCATACAAAACTTCTATGGCAAAAATAAAACAACTAATCCCAATCAACGCCCAATAGCCAGCGTAAATATGTTGATAGTAATCCAATCGCAATGGTTGTACCACAACAGTCTTTTCCACCAGAACTTTCGACAACTTCATAGTCACAGCCATGCGAAATGCCTCCTCATCCCAGAATAAATCCAATCCAGCTTGCATCACAATTAAAATAAACATATCTAAATGTGACCGAAGATGTGAATCATATTGCAGAGGAAACATGGTAAAGTGCCTACCGAAGCAAATTTTCGAAAGTCGAAAGAATACCTTTTCCAGACCTCGTTGCTGTTTGTTGAGGAAATTCCAACGGTCTTGGCGAATGCTGTAAGCGTAGTGTTCATCGAATTGAGCTCTACGGGTATTGACCTCTTGATATGAGACTGGATAAAGAAGTTTCAAAAATGTTTCGCCATAAATAGCCCTCGTACGTATCGCTTCAAGTTCATAATCAATGACCATCACTCGTAGATTTTCCTTCATTAGGTCTTCAACACTGTCGATTGGTAGCTGAAATACCATGTAAGTGCAGAAACTTGTGAGATACGTAGAATAGAAACAGGACAAAATGAATCCCAGAACAAAAACCTGTGCAAAGAATAAAAACTGCCTGAAAGTTGGCATCGTCATCCTTTCGGCCATATTAGGGCTATACATTAGAATCGCTAGACTCCGAAGAAAAAAGTACTTTTGAGTAGTTTCCGAAGAAGGGGGATCAATAAAACGCAACAATAGACCAATATAAATAACACTTATCCCAGTGGCAATCCAAGTGCCCGTGTCAAAACTTATTATGGGATAGTCACTTTTCGGCACCTCACTTCGCAAAGGAACCATGATACACCAACGAACGGTTTCTAATGGATAACTACCTCCAATTTCATCTAGGTCAAACATAGAGTATGAATGAACACTGAGCTCCATATTGTGGTTGTGAAACTCCCGGAGAATTTTCTCCAAATCCAAAGTGGGCTGGAAGTTATAGATGAGCTTGATGTTCATGTACTTTGCGAACAGTTTGATGAGATTTGCATGGCGCCCCACGATTTTATTCTCGCCATGTTGCTTTAAAAGAAATACTCTTGGGACATCCTCCATGAAGAGAATTTCAATTTTATATTTCTTCAGGTCTTTGGTGTCTCTCATGAATAGTTTGGTAGTATCAGAGACATTAGTCTTGTTGACCCATTGAACAACGGGATAAGCGTCAAGTGTGAATATTTGATTTTTTTTACTGACCTTGTCCTGGAAAAGTACCAAGGTATGAATGAATTGTTTTTCCCAGAGCCAATTTTGAAAGAACCTTAATTGGTCTAGAACAACAGGCTCCCTCATGACTAACAGCAACTTGGCCAAGTGCATACCTCGTAAGCGAGCAGCTACAATTTTAAGAATCTCCATTGACATGTGATCTGTGAGAATTATTGAAAGTGTCGTATTAACATCCAATAGATTTCTCAATTCCTGGTTTGATGGTTCGGTGAAGTGCATTTGTGGAATTGGGCATTTGTAGAATAGTTTCTGAGAGATGTTTGCAAACAAGCTATCGGTAGGTTCAACGTAGCGACTCCAGAAAATAGGCAGCGTTTGCAGCGGGTAGGTATCGTAAATTCTACCAATGATCCCAATTACGAACGTACTATTTATTGAAGCAGTTGCACGTTGAGATAAAAGCACTTGGAGCGCTATTAGTATTACTTGCAACTTCATACTTGTACTGTCCGCGGACTATCTCTTTGAATTTCAGCAGCGATTTTTATAGAACCCAGAGTCAACTGACTCAACTTTCGATGATTTGCAAGTTCTATAGTTCTTTTTTTTTTGGCTTTATTGTCTTTTTTTGGGTGGTGTATGGTGTTTAGGTAATTAACAAACTTGACTACAAGAGAGAATCGATTTGCACTGTTTGGTTGGTGGTTGGTCAATTTTTTTGGTCTACTGATACAGTGTCTAAGGCAATTAGAAGCGTTTTATATGAATAGCTGAACTTTACCAACTAAATCACTAAATGTGTCCTACGACTGCTCTATTGAACGGAGTGTTGTTAAGTTTGTCTATTTGATTTATGGTTTATTGGTCTTGTACGAATTATTATTTTAATAGAAATGTTTACTTTGAGGAATCAATGTAATGACAAAAAATTAATTTAGAGGATAACAACTTTTGATGACGGCCTTCTATTTTCATTAAGTGTTCTACAACAGCTATAGCTTTATTTGTAATATGAGCTACATATAACATATAAGAACAAATACATTAATTGCATATAATCCTTGCTGGGTGTCGAAGAATAATGTTTTGTTAAACGATATACTTTCAACCTATAACTATATTGTTTCGTAATTAAATATGTATGTATTGCTGACAACAAATTTCCGTTCGACAGTGGCAATTCTTATGCTTGAATTTGCTGCTTGGTTATTCCTTTCAAAATTAAAAAAGCTATTTATGAAATGAATTTCTTAAGCAATTAGAATCTTAATTCTTAATTGATTCCATAAAAAAAAAAAACATTTTGTTGTTGTTTTTACGTATAGTTCTTTGATTTACAATCTGTCATTTGAATTTGTTAATAATTATTTTTACAAACTTTCAATAAAATGAAATTTTACTTCACAAATTAAATCCAAAACAAAAAAAAACTCTCAATAAAGCAAAGCGAATACTTAACTCTCAATAACAAATTGGAGATGTAAAACATTGAAATAGCTAGAAATAGCTAATAAGGCGATTTCAGTTCATCGCTTAACCACGACCGCTGAAAATTATATTAGAAACTTAACCTACTGTCAGCATTTTCTCCATTAACAAAAACTTGTCCCTAATTAACAAAGATATAAGAATTAAAAGTGTGTTTAGCTTGATTTTATTTAAAAAATTATGGTCAGTATAAAACATATTATTTAAAATTGTGGATCGTTAAGTATTGTTTATAAAAAATTCTGCAGGCATTTTTTTATCAAAAGTATTTTAATACAAATATCGTACTTTTGGTAAAAAATCGAATCATTTGTTAACAATTTTATGTGCATAACGCATTAATACAGGGTGTCCCGTAAAGGATGGTCCAAATTGAATATGGTGATAGGCCAGGTCATTACCTTTCAGAATTTGGTAACTTGTTTAGGCCGAATCATAACCGAATCATAATTTTTTGTGCATTCAAATAATTTTTATTTTAATGCACCATTTTTAGAAAAGTTAAAAAAAAATTTCACGCATCATTACTCTTTCTTCATTCCTTTATGGACATTCAAAGTTAACACAAATCAAAACATATAGTTTGCTTATCGGCGCAGTTTTTTGTTAGTGAACTTTTAAAAGTCATAACTTGTGTTAAAAGAGTTTGAACAATGTTTTATTGTAATAGATATTAAACGACAAGGTTAGTACTTTCTAAAAACCATATATTTTAGTTTTAAATACCTTCAAGTCCAATTGTATGGGTCTCTTAAGCACAGCACTTTTTATAGTATTTTGTATAGATTTGTTTACGGTAAATTAGAGATTTAGTAGGTTTCCCTTCGAGCTCCTTCTATAAATTTGGTATTCAAGTATAGAATATTGTCCTACCTTTCGAAATAATTGTGTTATATTGAAAATAACTCCAATCGTGGACAGACCGAAACCAGGCGGAAGTGGTTCCTCAAATGATGGCAATACAGCCTGAACATTTAATAAAAGTCCTAAAATTGCGTCTGAAATAACCGGAATCCAAGAAACGTTAATAGACAGATGAGCCACAATTTTACAAGTGTTAAACTGTGGGTTTAACATCGATGCCGATAAATTCGAAGTTTTTGCTTTGGAGACAGCTGAGCAAATAATAAAAACCTGTCCATAATATTATTTGCCCGCTTTGGTTCACAAGGTGTTGTTACATGGTGCATCGGTCATTGTACATCATGGCCTTATTTCTATAGGCTAATTGAGTGAGGAAGCCGCAGAGTCCCGAAACAAGGATATACAAAACTACCGACTACATCATACAAGAAAAATGTCTCGCATTGTCACAAATAACTATCTTTTCAAAAGACTTCTATTAACTTCCGATCCATTAATATCAAATTTAAGAATATTACCTAATAAAAAAAATCTTTCTTATCTAAATCTACATTAGAGCTGCTAAAAATTTAATTTTATCAATATTTTATGTCTTCTTTTTATAATTATGCACAAATAAACAAACTAAAATAATAACATCAGTGTTTCTTTAATAAAAAAAAACAAGCAAATATTTTTGACCGCACTTTGTATGGGCGCCGGCGGCGCGGCGGCCGCCCCACTGTGCACTGACGTATATCTCTTAAGTGATCTTTTTAATTTACATAAAGTAAATATTCGTGGAAAGATATAACTACTTTTAATGTATATGGACATTGGGCATAGTTAATTGGCCAAATAGTCCTGATTTTCAAATTAAATTATCGAAAAATTCTGTTAACTCATTTAAACAAAAAATTGGCATAACATTTTTTAGAGATATTAATAAAGTGCATTAAATGGGCATAAATATTTTTACTTCACGTTATAGATAGGTAATAAAGGGTTTTGCTATGGGTTTTGAGACCAAAATTTTTCTCAAAAACGTTTAATCTGAATGTAATCTAAATTGGTATGCAAAATCACTTAAATTGAAAAAAAGTAATGAAATGTAGGCTAACATATGTGTTGAATTGTTTTTTTATTTCCAAAATAAACTGAAAGATATAAAAAATTATCTGGCCTAGTGTTCGATTGTTCCGTACCATGACATAAAGGTTCACATTATTGTTTTACCGAGGCTTTAAAATGATGTGATCGCAAGAATCAAGTACGTGCGACCCATTCGTGCATATCTTACAACTTCGTCATAAAAAGCAAAAAAACGTAAAATCATGAATTTTGAAGATTTCTCCTTAAATATGTACTGACATTTATTTATTGCTTATTAATACATGTTTTAAAAAAAAATAGTCAAAGGTTTTTTTTCAAGCTGGTGTTTCAAACAACGCCTGCTTGAAGTTTTGTAACAGAACTTATGGCAGGACTAGGTACATAAATATTTCTCTGAAGTTATTGCTCCTAGAAAAAAATTTAGTGTTGTTTTGAAGTAAAAATACATTGCTTACATGTTTTCGATAATGTTCACAATTTATGGGTTATGTACAATGTACATATATGTATGTAATGTAGGTACATACATATGTAGATGAGATAAATAAATATTTGTCGTTTTATTTTTTTTTTAATGGCGATATCTTGTAAGCGATAGATTTTCCAAAGTCAAATGTACTTAATGATTTGATTGAATTTAATTTGTTGCGAAATTTCAGAATTGGAAATTAATATTCTCACTTCTGTTTTTCTCAAAAACTCTCAAAACCCTATTTAAAAATCATAGAGGTACCTAAATAGATATGTCCATAGAAAAATGAGATTTTATATATTTTTTTTAATAATTTCATTGAAGTATTACAAAAAAAATTACTTTTTGAACTAAAATTCATTTTTTTTAATTCAACATTATTTTTCCCAGTTTTTGTTTCGTTTTCAAAAAAAAGCAAAGCTTTTAAACTTTTTAACTTTATGCGTGTAATTTTTTTTGTTTATGCGTGTAAAAATTTAACTGAACTGAGATTTTAAGCATTTTCTTTACGAACGCTCCGTCTTTGAGAGCAAATTGTTTCTCGCCCGTACCTGTACTACTCTAAAATTGGATTCAGTTAAAAGAAGTTGGTGCTTCGACAGAACTTATTTGAAAATAATGATTTAGAATTCAGCAAACAGAAACGAGGTTTTCTATAAGTAGTTAGGTTAGGTTAGTTTAAAGTGGCTGTTGGTTCGGAATTCCATCACACTTAGAACAAAGTTGTGATCAGTTGATCAACCTCACTCGCTGAACCAGTTTGAGCATCGAATGAAGCGGAGGAGGCAAGTGATGTATGTATGTGATGTAGATCATTGAAGAAGAAGTCTTCAAGGTAGAGTTTTCGTCTTTGTGACAGGGCGGGGGAGATGCATAGAAGATGAGATAATGTCTCTTCTTTCAAAATTCTGTTTATAAAAAATAAAATTCTGCCTCAGGTACATAGGTTAGGTTAGGTTAGGTAGGTGGGCTGACAGATGGTCTTGTTTCCGTCACACTCAGATCAATATAGATCCATTGTGATACCCTTAGTTGAATAACCTATGGCAAAATCCTATGAAAGAGTACATTAATTGGTAAAGTAGATAAGGTTCCAGCGAGCAGTAGCTCGAAAGGTCGGAAAATCAGTTGAGTTTAGGTTTCTGTCGTCGTAAGATCACCATGGTTAGGAGAGGTTTACACGTCAAGATTATTCTTGAGTTTGTTCCTCTTCCTTACCCCTACCAGGTTAGATCATCCCCCCCCCCCAGGCCCGTAGAGGCAGCGGCCTCATTCAACGTCTGGTGGATGGGATAGATAAGACCGGTGGTTGGTGTGTGGTTTAGTCAAAGATTTACAGGTGCACCTGGTTGAGGAGAGTCAGAAACGTCAGGGTGTTGACCTTGGGCTTCTTCCGTCCTTTCCCCACATGGTGTATCACAACCTTCCCCAGGCCCGTAGGGGCAGTGGCCCCATGCAGCGTCTGGTGGACGGCAGAGGTAGACCAGTGGTATTGGTGTACTGTGTTGTCTTGTCGGTACACTGAGTTATACATTCGGTGAAGAGAGGTTAACACACCAAGAAGTTTTACCTCGGCGCGTTTCCCTCCTCAGCCCTACCGGGTAGATCAGCCCTCCGCCAGACCCGTAGAGGCAGTGGCCTCATGCAGACGACAAGTGGATGGGTTTGATAGACCGGCAGGTTATGTATTTGTTTCTGTATTGTCTTGTCAATGTTGTCTTGTTAAATTAGTATTTTGAGACACAACCTTGGTGAGGAAAGGTTAAAGTACCAAGAAATGCTTCCTGGGCAAGTTCCCCTTCTTTACCCACAGCGTGAACCATCCCCCCCAGACCCGTAGAGGCAGTGGCCTCATTCAACGTCTAGTGGATGGGTTAGATACACCGGTGGTTGGCGTGTCTGTATCGTTTTGCCTATCCTTTAAACTATGCCACACCTGGACAGGAGAGGTTAAAATGCCAAGATTAGTTTCCTGGGCGTGTCTTCCTCGTTTATCCACACAGCGGATATCTGTCCTCC
This sequence comes from Syrphus vitripennis, assembly GCA_958431115.1. Classification (NCBI taxonomy): domain Eukaryota; kingdom Metazoa; phylum Arthropoda; class Insecta; order Diptera; family Syrphidae; genus Syrphus; species Syrphus vitripennis. The sequence continues at coordinate 35,413,570 of OY288109.1, read as the reverse complement.
TCCAGGCCCGTAGGGGCTATGGCCCCATGCAACGTCTGGTGGATGGATTAGGTAGACCGTTGGTTGGTGTATGTACATAGGGTTGTAATTGCTTAGTTTTCAAGCCATTTTGTGGCTTTAGTGAAATCTAGCAGGCTTTTACTTGGAATAGCGGAGAGTTCTTCCAAGTCATTGAAAAAGTGTTTCCCGAGGAACCTGTTTCTCAGATGACAAAGCGCAGGACAGTGGCACAGGAAATGAGTAGTGTCCTCATGTGTATCCTCATCACCGCATCCTCTGCATAAGTAGTCCATACTGAGCTTCATCTTCATCCTATGGTAACCCAGTTGGTTGTGCCCTGTGGTAATACTCACGAGAAGAGAGAGAGATTTTTTGCTTAGTCGGTTAATACTATCAGTCCTTTGTTTACTGAAGTTAGGCCAGAGTTTTCTCGTTGTGACACAGGTATCAAGGGAGCTCCATCTTTTGTTTGTCAAAGATAGAATTTTACTCTCGATTGCCTGTATTAGGTTGCAGGGTGGGATCTACACAGTTGGGTCCGCTTGACTAAGATCAAGTGTTGATCCTACTACAGGCAAGAGTTAATTGCCAATTCATCAGCGCTTTCGTTTCCTGGGACACCTGTATGACCAGGAACCCAACAGAGCCTTATGTTATGCTGCGTGCTAAGAACCTTAAGCTCTTCGCGACAGCAAGCTACAAGCTTCGATTTTACTATAATGGCAGAAATTGCTTTTATGGCTGCTTGGCTGTCAATGAAAAAGGTAATATCAGCTCGTGGTATTGCCAACATTGATATTTGATTTGCAGCTCTTGTCACTGCCAGGACCTCAGCTTGGAAGACACTGCTGTAATTTGGCAGTCTGAATGAGCTAGCTAGTCCAAGGGCTTCTGAAACGAAACCTGCACCAACACCAGTATCCATCTTGGAGCCGTCAGTGTAAACTGCAACCCATTTGACTTTCTCCTCCGTAATCAGATCAGTAGGTATTGTGTTTTCTGTTGTGAGCGTTACTTGTGTGTTTCTATTACCATTTGAGGTACAATCCGGAAAGTGAGCTTTTACTAGGAGTTCTAGTGTTTCACTGCACGATTCGGTCCAGCGTCCATTCGGTTCCTTAAGGGAGCCTAGAACAGTTGGTGCCTTGGCGAGTATTTTTCTGAGTCTTGCTGATTCAGTTGTGCATTCAACTTGACTGCAGAAGTTTCTCCAGGAGCTGCGTTTAGCTCCTGGATTTATAATTTTCCCAATAACTGTCTGTTCTAGTGCGCTTGGCAACATTGAAAAGTCTCCTTGTTTCCTTCCTAATATTGCCTAGTTCACTTGTCCACCAGGGTGGTTTCTTTTTACTTTTCCCACAGGGTTTCAGTGGGCACCCTTTTTCTAATGCGTTACCGAGAATTCTAGTGAGGCTATCATTTGCTTCATCTATGAACTCAGGTTCTAACATCGCATTTGTTTTCAACTTTGCTATTTCGGTCTCTAATATCCCATTAAAAATATCCCAGTTGGTTCTTCTTATATTCCTAAAAGGTTTACTAGTGTCTGGGGTGTCGGGTATTATGAACTCTATGAGTTTATGGTCAGAAAAAGACTCATCTTTTAATACCCTCCACTGGTCTATTAATACAGTATCCGAGTTGCTTGAAAAAGTAACATCGAGTACTTCTCTACGATTTTTAGTGACAAAGGTGGGTTCGTAACCCCTATTAGCTACTAAAATATTGTTTTCTATAAAGAATTCAAAAAGTAACTCACCCCTATCGTTGATATCAGTGCTTCCCCACTGTAAATGGTGCGCGTTGGCATCACAGCCCACAACGACATCCCATTTGGCCAGTGTGGCACATTGGATTAGCTCCCTTGTGATATCTGCCGGTGGTCCTACCGTTGCATCACCTGGCATATAGCACGATGCTATGATAAGTGGTGGGAGTCCCGCTCGCTCTAATTTGACGGTCGTCTGGTCTGAATTACTGTATCTGGATAGAAGAAAGAGATCAATCTGTTTTCTAGCTACAATACATGCTCTACAACTACGGTTAATACCTACATTTGTGGTTTTATACAGCGTGAGTTCTTTTGAGTGTAGGCCCTTTATTCTGCCACCTGCGGTCCAGGGTTCTTGAATTAGGGCAATGTCTATTAGTCTGCTCTCCATGAGGCAGACTAGATTGGCACTGGTGGCTTTACTGTGGTGGAGATTTGTATTATTTTCATGATTTATTAGAAAACTTTCTCCCCCTCCATTACCTTTTTCTTGGTAGCTACCAGCCGGAGTTTACATCGGTTTGTTCCGACGCGTACCTTGAAATCAATTTTCCGTAGAAGTGGTATTGATTTGTGATTTAGGATCACTACCACTTCTGTGCCATCTTTTGTTTTTTCGCCCATCTCTGCCACTTCCCAGTCTTGACTTAGCTGGTCAGTGTTGAGTGACCTGAGATATCGTTCGACACGGTCTCTCGGTATGAGCGGTCCTCTCATTATGAGCTTGGCTCTGGGCCTGGACAATTTGCCGATTTCTTCCTTCCCCAGGAGGCGAAGATCAGCATTAGGCCAGGGGGCATCAGCCTTCCCCACAAAATCTTGCAGCCATGAAAGGGTTTTGTCGTCCTCGCATGACAGCATTTTGAACCCTTGAAAGGTACTGAGGGTCCCGAAGAGCGGCGGTGGCCGACTCTTGACGATAGCCTCGTTGACCTCCTCAAGGATCCGTAGTTCTAGTAGTTGCCATTGATCTTCCGTCAGTTTCCTGTTGGGGTTACCATAGTCTACTATGGCAACTTGTCGACCTACAGGCACTTTGGAGAGTTTGGCTTTCCTTTTCTTACTAATAGGCCTCAGGTACATAAAAAACATGTAATGTAGTGCCAACTTGACATTGTAAAATTGGACATTAAACAGCAAAACTTGCATATGTTAACATGCCGTAGCTTGGGGTTCTAAAATAAGTTGTGGAAAGGAAAAAACTCAAAAAATTATTTTGCTTTAGTTTTTTGCATACGTATAAATAAAAACAAAATAAAAAAGCTGCAATTGATTGCATACTTGAACTTTCAAGCTCTGCTGTTTGATGAGTAATTTCACAATGTCATAATATTGAGTTTTTTATCTTGTTTTTGTGTTAAAAAAGTCAGCATTTGGATTTTTTTTTCACAATTAATTTCAAAACCCCAAGCTATAATTATTAGCATATTAACTTATTTTATCAAAGAAGTAAGGGAAAAAGCTAAATTTTTTTCATTACTTATTTACTACAAAAAGATTAACAATTAACTGTGTACTCAGTCCTTCAAAGTTTTGAAGATGTAGTGCTAACCTTATATCAACCCAGCACTACATACCATATTCTTAAAAAGTAGTAGAGTTTCTACAAAAAAGCTACAATTTACTGCATAATTACAATTATTTTAATCACGAAAAATGTAGTGTGTATACTTTAGACCCTATTTAGATTTGGAAGATTGATTCCGGATTCACGTCAGTTTGTAGGCAAGAAAAGTGCGGCTGAGAGGCACGAAGAAAACATAAAAACTGGACTCTTCAGTTCTGTTTCATAACCGAAACGTTTCGTTTTATTCCGTTGTATTCTTTTTGATCTGGAAATTTTGACATTAAGAGCTAAAAATTTGTAGGATTTTTTTTATTTTTTCCGCACTTTTTTCAGGTAACAAAAAGATTTTTGTTGTGCAACAAATTTACAGATTTAAAAAAAACAGCATTTTGAGAACAAGCAACTGAATTTTGGAATAAAGAATTTTGCAATAAAAAAATTAAAACACCCAGAATTTTGACTTGCAGAATTTCCAAAACAGAATTACAGAATTTCGACTCCAACTCAGAAAGTCAATTTCTTCAGGTCAGTTAATAAATTCCTACAAAACAGCCAAAACAAATAATTACTACTTGCTGCAAAAAATGGAATAGATAAGTATAGTATTAGACCAAGGTGATATTAGATTAGAGTACTCATCAATGTGATAAATTAACCCATTGTGTAAAATGATAAGTTTACGCAAAATTTTGTATGAACTTTGGGTAAATGTTGTGTTATTGAATTCGTTAAACGTCAAATATGTGCCAAATTATGTGAGTGTTAGGTAGCCTCGTTCAGATTTTGCAATTATTTTTAAATATGAAGTTTAAAGATTAATATAATAATGAAACTATCGAATGGAACAACTAGTTTTCAAAGGTTAATTAATTCCGTATTCCGTTGTTTTTTACGTTTTAGTACATCTCAAAATTCATTTATATACCACAACGACAGATTGAAACCACCTTGAACCGAACTGAACTGAATGCAAGCAAACTCATAAAATACTTCGATACGTAGGTACACAATATTTACCTGTTGTTGAATTTCTTGAACTTACATTAAAGAAAATGTTAATTTACCTAAGTGTAGCCCAGTAGTTTCAATAACCAATCCTAAAAGTGGTTAACGATGAGGCGACAAATATAATACAGAACTTAAATATATTTGCTGAGAATATCCTAGACGATGACGATAAGGAAACGAAAGCAAATGTGCTACAGCCGTATTTAATAGAATTCACTAAAACACCTCTGAACGGGTGAATAGTTACGCAGTGCATAAGCGCTTATTAAGCCTCTATTCAACGTTGCGTAAATCCATATTAAAAAAAAACATTTTCTGGTAAAATGCCTTTGTGTCAGATAAAGTACCAAAAAGAGAAATCTATTACATTATGCCTGTTTGGTAATTAGAAATTTTCACCAAGTTTCGGAAACTAGTTTTTTTTTGTATGCGATTTGACAGACATTTTGATTTTTTTTTTAATTTGGTAGAAAATGTCAAGTTACCAAACATACCTTTTTAGTAAATCAGCTGTTCGGTAGTTGCTCTTGTCGTTTCAAACAAATTTAACTTAATTCAAAATAATATGGAATCAAAACAGAAGAGAAATCGCTCGGTAAATTGGGAGAAAAATGAGAAGGTTAGTTTTATTGCTATTTATGAATTTATTACAACATACATACCTAAATAATAGCTTTTACGTGCAGATACTCCTCAGAAAGCTTGTCGAGGACAAATTTTTTATAATTGAAAACAAAAATGTTGATACAAATACATACATACCTCGAAAATAAAAAGAGACGCTTGGAAAGATATTACGAATAAGTATGTAATTACTTGCATATATACATTTTTATAATGTTTTATTAATAATTCCTTTTCAGATTTAATAAAATCAGTGCAAACAGGAGGGAAAAAGCCAGCTTCAAACCCAATGGCGTGGCACCAAAATGAGGGTAAAATCAAACGTATCTTATTATAAAAGAAGCTTAAGTGCGACGGGCGGTGGGCCACCACCCGAACCACTTGATCCCGAAGACGAAGCAATTATCAATCTTATACCTCAGGTATTTGAGGAGGGAGAAAATGAGTTTGACTGCGATTCATTAGTAACAAAATACTTACATATATGCAATGGTACATTATATTCATTTGATAATCAAATATGTTATTTTGTCTCACTAAATAGATGATGAAGGAAAATCTATCCAGTCAAGGAAATACATCCATCACTTTGGAGCGATGGATATAATATTAATTAAATTAATATTTAATTAATATTGTTTTTTTTCGCAGATGGCCTGCAGCAACGATGATCTTTTTAAACAGAAATTGTTCGATATTGCGATGGAGAATCGAAGGTCGGAAAAAAAAAATTCGAAACCATTGCCATGGAGCGAGGTCAAAAGCTCAAGTTGTACGAAATGGAGTGGGAAGAAAAAAAGTTGACATACCAAATGGAAAGGTGACATAAGGAAGAGATGCATCTATTTAAGATGAAGCAAATTTATAAGGCTCAATGGATCGAACTTTTTTTTATACACTTTTTGTCTTCTCGTTGTTGAAATGACGCCGTTAAAACCATTAAAATCATTTAAAAAAGAAATAAAATTTAAAGGCATTTTGGTTATTTGATAATTTATTTCTTTTTGATAATTTTTTTGTATGTGCTGTCAAAATGACAGTTCGGTATTAAAACGGCTTTATGTAGGCTTTACGCAGCCTCTAAACGCGTTTAGCCTAAAATACCTCTATTCAACGTTACATAACCTTTATAAATATCTTTTTGACATTTAGAGCCATTATAACGTGGCGTTTATAAATACGACTGCTAATGTATTAAAAATAAATGTAACTCAAGTCGAATTATAAAATTATTTAACAAATACATATACACATGTAGATTGTAGATGTCAAACAGATTCAACTGATTGAAGCATTTGAAGTAAATAATTGCATCAAACCTGATGTACTCAATACTTCTGATCAGATCATTATTACCCTGGTTGAAGTTATATAAATGATTAATGGAAAATTATTCACGTAAACAGATTTTAACTCAAAAACCAAGACCCAAGCAATAGTTTTTCCACTTACTGCTTACTTTACAAAAAAATACCATAAAGATAATGATACGTACAGTTGTACATACGTAAGTACCCACCAATTTGTTTGAAAAAATTTCCTTAAAATTAAAAGTTACCAAGAAGACTTAAGAAAATAAATATCTACATAATATGTAAGAATGCATGTACTCAAATATGAATACTATATAGGTTATAAGCAGGTATACTCGATCCATGGTTAATAAATAATGAAAACTTGTGAGAGGTTAAATCGTTACTCGTATATTTGTTTACATAATACACTACAGCTCTCAAGTTTATACATACATATGTATACATATTAAGGTTTCTATTTCTCGTTTTTTTTTTTTTTTTAATTTAAGTTTCTAGACTTTAAGAGAGTTAAGTTTTGAAGAGATTGGTCATTTGCCATGTTATCGTCTTAGATTTGAAAACTGCGCTAGCTTAGTAAATACGTATTACCGATATACATATTTTAATTTTTTTTTGCAAATATTTAATATCCTTCAAAATAAAACTTTCCAATTGAATCAAAAAAAGGCGTATAAATAATATATTTTTCTATTACAAAAAAAGATTTTTTCTGTGAATTACCGAACAAGAAAATATCATTCGGTACTTTGTTACAATGTTCTGCAACTCTAAAATCAGTTGAAGAACGGTGAAAACTGGAAAATTACAATAGAATTTGTTTTTTTTTTTTTGCTAACGCATTTTGACAAATAACAATCATACTAAAATCACAATCAAGTCAAGATCAAATTCATCTGAAAGCTTTTTATTCAGATTACATTATCAAAATTGAAGATTAACTCATCTTCGGATCCCAAAAAATACTTGGAACATCCAAGTCTTGACTCCCTGAGTCTTTTGGATAGAATTCAAAAAAGAGAGAAACATTCACGTTCCTTAAACACCGTCGTAATGTTTCCTGCCTTTCATTGTCTTATCGCTATTTCTACAAACAATGATATAGTGAAATGGCCAGTTGCTCCCGATTCTGTCTTTCCCTCCGATTTTAACATTCAGAACTTTAAAACAATGTACATCGGTATCTCCTTTCAAATCCTTCCCTATTTTCCTAAGCCCGCACTGTGTTTAAACATTTTAAAGGTAGTCAAACCCTTATTATGCGCACTCATTATAAAAAAAGGAGGAATAATTTTATTTAATATCGAACTAGTTCTTAAAATTTTCGTGTTAAATAAGCTTTGCTCGAGGTATGTATTAAAATTAGTTTTTTTTATAATGGAGCTTTATATTGAAATAACATAACGTACAAAATTTGAGATGGGTGATTTGCAATTATGAAAATTCATTTGAGTATGCCGATTGTGATGTATCGAAAAAAATATAAAATTCTTCTTCTTCAAAAAAAAAATAGTTTTATGTTAATAAAACTAAAATAAAAATTATTTCAGTTTGGAAAAAATTGGTATGAAACCACTTCCAAGCCAATACATTTTTATCTGCAAATATACCATTAGCAGCATTCAGATCTAGCAAACGGACCATCAACTAGTACCAAAACAATACCTACAATAGGGTATTCATTCGAAACACGAATAAACCATTTGAGGCCACTGCATTAATTCACACATTCAAATCATTCGGTGCAATCGGTGTCTTTAGATTTTTTAGGCTTTTTCTGTTCTATTTGATTCAAGACTGGGAGAGAAGCAAAACATTATTCCTTCTATTATAAATTATTCAATTCAGTGTTTGTTTTTAAGAATTGTGCACACAACTTTCTATGAATGCAACAAATAGAATACATTACTGTGCTCTCACAAAAAAGTAATTAGTAATTTTTAATTTTCTCAAAAACTAGAAGTCATAAAATGATCTAGTTTTCAATTTTTGATTAGGAATCAATAAGAGCACCGAATTCAATAAAAAAAAATTGTATTAAATCTTTTAGTTTTGAGAAATTATACTTCAAACTTTTTTTTTCCCCCGAATTTTCTGTTTGAAACTCATTTTCTCGAAAAATGTGCATAATTTTTGATTGATTTAAAAAGTGGCTTATGTAGCACAAAATACTGGCTGTAAAAAACTTAATACTTAATTTAAGTATTACCGTTATTTTTTAATGATTTTTTTCCACTTTTAGTACTCTTTTCATAAAATTGCCCCAACAACAACAACAACAACAACAACAACAACAACAACAACAACAACAACAACAACAACAACAACAACAACAACAACAACAACAACAACAACAACAACAACAACAACAACAACAACAACAACAACAACAACAACAACAACAACAACAACAACAACAACAACAACAACAACAACAACAACAACAACAACAACAACAACAACAACAACAACAACAACAACAACAACAACAACAACAACAACAACAACAACAACAACAACAACAACAACAACAACAACAACAACAACAACAACAACAACAACAACAACAACAACAACAACAACAACAACAACAACAACAACAACAACAACAACAACAACAACAACAACAACAACAACAACAACAACAACAACAACAACAACAACAACAACAACAACAACAACAACAACAACAACAACAACAACAACAACAACAACAACAACAACAACAACAACAACAACAACAACAACAACAACAACAACAACAACAACAACAACAACAACAACAACAACAACAACAACAACAACAACAACAACAACAACAACAACAACAACAACAACAACAACAACAACAACAACAACAACAACAACAACAACAACAACAACAACAACAACAACAACAACAACAACAACAACAACAACAACAACAACAACAACAACAACAACAACAACAACAACAACAACAACAACAACAACAACAACAACAACAACAACAACAACAACAACAACAACAACAACAACAACAACAACAACAACAACAACAACAACAACAACAACAACAACAACAACAACAACAACAACAACAACAACAACAACAACAACAACAACAACAACAACAACAACAACAACAACAACAACAACAACAACAACAACAACAACAACAACAACAACAACAACAACAACAACAACAACAACAACAACAACAACAACAACAACAACAACAACAACAACAACAACAACAACAACAACAACAACAACAACAACAACAACAACAACAACCACAACAACCACAACAACCACAACAACAACAACAACAACAACAACAACAACAACAACAACAACAACAACAACAACAACAACAACAACAACAACAACAACAACAACAACAACAACAACAACAACAACAACAACAACAACAACAACAACAACAACAACAACAACAACAACAACAACAACAACAACAACAACAACAACAACAACAACAACAACAACAACAACAACAACAACAACAACAACAACAACAACAACAACAACAACAACAACAACAACAACAACAACAACAACAACAACAACAACAACAACAACAACAACAACAACAACAACAACAACAACAACAACAACAACAACAACAACAACAACAACAACAACAACAACAACAACAACAACAACAACAACAACAACAACAACAACAACAACAACAACAACAACAACAACAACAACAACAACAACAACAACAACAACAACAACAACAACAACAACAACAACAACAACAACAACAACAACAACAACAACAACAACAACAACAACAACAACAACAACAACAACAACAACAACAACAACAACAACAACAACAACAACAACAACAACAACAACAACAACAACAACAACAACAACAACAACAACAACAACAACAACAACAACAACAACAACAACAACAACAACAACAACAACAACAACAACAACAACAACAACAACAACAACAACAACAACAACAACAACAACAACAACAACAACAACAACAACAACAACAACAACAACAACAACAACAACAACAACAACAACAACAACAACAACAACAACAACAACAACAACAACAACAACAACAACAACAACAACAACAACAACAACAACAACAACAACAACAACAACAACAACAACAACAACAACAACAACAACAACAACAACAACAACAACAACAACAACAACAACAACAACAACAACAACAACAACAACAACAACAACAACAACAACAACAACAACAACAACAACAACAACAACAACAACAACAACAACAACAACAACAACAACAACAACAACAACAACAACAACAACAACAACAACAACAACAACAACAACAACAACAACAACAACAACAACAACAACAACAACAACAACAACAACAACAACAACAACAACAACAACAACAACAACAACAACAACAACAACAACAACAACAACAACAACAACAACAACAACAACAACAACAACAACAACAACAACAACAACAACAACAACAACAACAACAACAACAACAACAACAACAACAACAACAACAACAACAACAACAACAACAACAACAACAACAACAACAACAACAACAACAACAACAACAACAACAACAACAACAACAACAACAACAACAACAACAACAACAACAACAACAACAACAACAACAACAACAACAACAACAACAACAACAACAACAACAACAACAACAACAACAACAACAACAACAACAACAACAACAACAACAACAACAACAACAACAACAACAACAACAACAACAACAACAACAACAACAACAACAACAACAACAACAACAACAACAACAACAACAACAACAACAACAACAACAACAACAACAACAACAACAACAACAACAACAACAACAACAACAACAACAACAACAACAACAACAACAACAACAACAACAACAACAACAACAACAACAACAACAACAACAACAACAACAACAACAACAACAACAACAACAACAACAACAACAACAACAACAACAACAACAACAACAACAACAACAACAACAACAACAACAACAACAACAACAACAACAACAACAACAACAACAACAACCTTAATCTTACAGCTGATATAAATTGGGATTTAAGCATGCTAAGGATTTGATTAGCTGAGCATAAATTAGTTATTAGTTCTAAAACAAAAGTTATGTTTTTTAATTTTGTAAAAAAGACAAATGTTGATGCTGATCTATGTTTTCATGCTACAGAATGCAAAAAAATTACATTTTTTAACTGTGCTTGCACCTTTAATTCGTCCTTTTGCACCTTCGCTAGTTCTTCCAGCTGGAGTAATAGATGCTTTCAGTTAGAAAATGTTAATGAGTTCAAATATTTGGGACTTATCATTGACTCTAGAATGAGCTTTTATAATCACACAGAAAATCTAAGACAATACATTCGTTGCACCTTAAGATACTTTTACTTTCTTAGGAATTTTTGTTCCTTCCAACTTCTTATGAAAATCTATTATGGCATCTTTCATTCAAAGCTTCAATACGGGATTTCATGTTGGGGAGGTAATTATTATAACAAAATCCAACCTCTTTTGGTTATGCAAAAGTCCGCTCTCAAGAAGATTTGCCGTAAACCTCGCCTATATCCTAGCTTTCCTCTTTTTAATGAATTGAAAATTCTTCCAGTTCGACATTTGTATTATTTCAAAGTTCTCAGTAAATTCTTTAAAAGATCAGGAAACCTTGATTATAGAATAATTTCTGATCATACCATACGTAAGAATTTTCTAAATCAAGTAACTATACCGGCTTTCCGTACAACCGCTTTTCGTAAATTTTATGATATAGTTTCATGTCGAATGTTTAACAGGCTTCCACACTCTATCAGAGTTCTTACATCTTATTTTTTGTTTATAAAACATGTTAAAAAGTGGCTTCTTTGCTTTGATTTGGAGAGTATTGAATCATTGTTGAATATTTAACTATACCTGATGTTTTGATGAAATATTGCAAGGTAGTTTTCTTATGTAATAAATTAATTTTTTCTTGTATTAATTAACAATGGATTAATAAACGTAAATTTTTATTTTCTTTTTTATTTTGGGTCACCCCACCCATTCCAATTTATAACGTAAATATTATTTGCCTGGTAGTTACAATAACTCTATTTTTATTATATAAAAATAACTTTGTCACTTACATAAATATTTCTTTCTTTCTTTTTATGTATTCTAAGTAAAAACCAACTATTTGTACTTATACATTTCAATTTGAATTTTAAGAAATAAATTTATTCATATTCATATATGTACATTGAACGTTAGAACGTTAATGGCAGAAGAACGACAAGAGGAATTGAAACTTGCAATAAAAAACATAAATTGGGATGTAATAGGACTATGCGAAACTAGATTGTTTGGACAGAAAATAATTGAATCTGACAACGGCATATTCTGTTATATTAGACAAACTAAAGGACTTTATGAAGTTGGGTTTCTTATAAAACAACATTTAAAAAAATATATTCCTGACATCAGACAAATTAACGATAGAATTTGCGCAATAAGTCTTAACATAAAAAATACAAAAATGACCATAATCCAAATTTATGCACCAACAACGAATGCATCTGACGAAGAAATTGAATACTTTTACGACAATTTAGAGAACACTTTTAAAGAAACAAAGACAGAGGTTATGTATATATGTATTAGGCGATTTTAATGCAAAACTCAGGACGATGGAAGATGGAGAACAGCAGCTATTTGCACCTTTTGGATATGGTCAAAGAAATAAACGTGAGAAAAGACTTATGGTGTGGATGCAAGAAATTAACCTAGTATTTGGAAACTCGTTTTGTAAGAAAAAAGGTAAAAATAAATGGACATGGATAACACCTGATGGACAACACAAAAACGAATATGACCTAACAAATAAAATAACCACACTGATAGATGTATCTGTAATAAATAACTTAAAATTTGAAAGTCACCATAGGAGGGTAAAAATGAAAATAAAAATTGACCACAGCAATTAAAAAGAAACCATCAAAAACTACTCTTTCCTAACTCCATTTCTTCTTCATCCATCACAGCTTATAACGAATCTTTGACAAGAAAAATAGAACAAACTATAAACTTAACCATCATTGATGACGATCTCCAGAACATATACAACCAATTAGAGCATATTATAAAAACCACTGCGAAAAACGAATTGATGAAACCAAAACCCAAACAAACTGACAAGCTATCACTTGAGACCAAAGCACTTATTAACCAGAGAGAAACTCTGAGACAAAAGATAAATCCGACAGAAAATGACAAAGAAGAATTAAGAAACATCCGGAAAACTATAAAGAATAAAACTAAAGACGATATTCAAAAATAAAACGAATCAAAAATAAAAGAGATCTTAAAGAACACAAAATCGACAAAAAAGACAAAAAACTTTATAAGTGTGAAAAAGAATGGATAGTTTCACTAAAACAAAGGAATAATACTACGACAAAAGAAAAGATATTATTGAAGCAGCAACAAGTTTCTATGAATCACTGTTCAAATCAACGAATGACATAGCTTTTGACACATATCCCGACATTCCATTTGACAGTTCTGAGAATGACTCTATATTTCTCCTTGATGAATCTGACATATCATCAGCTATAGACAGTTTGAAAGCCGAAAAAAGTGCAGGATGTGACGAAATTGAAGCCGAAAATATGGAAAAGAATCTCTAACATCGATTCTAACTAAAATCTTTAACGCAATTTTGACAACACAGCAGATACCCAGACAATGGCAACAAAGCACAATAATACTGCTACATAAGAAAGGAGACAAAGATAACATAAATAATTATAGACCGATAAGCCTAATTTCTACAATATACAAACTTTTCTCAAAGAAAATATATACATACATAATAGGACTAAAGAAGCACTTAATGACAAACAACCAAGAGAGCAAGCAGGATTTAGAGAAGGTTTCCCAACCACTGACCAACTTCAGACAATAAACCAGCTCATCGAAAAACATAACGAATTCCAAAAACCACTTTATCTCTGTTATAGACTTCCCAAAAGCTTTTGACACCGTGGAACACAGCAGTATTTGGACGGCATTAAGTAATCAAAACATTCATCCTACCGTTATCAAAACGATGAGAAATATATACAAAAACAACATATCCAAAATAAAAACCGACAAGCTTGGACGGAAATTCCATCAAAAAAGAGGAGTAAGACAGGGTGATCCTATGTCGCCGCCATTATTCTCCCCTGTCCTGGAGGACATCTTCGAAAGACTGAAATGGAGAATCAACATGCACGGTATTCAGATCTACGGAGAATACTTAAATAACTTAAGATTCGCAGATGATGTCGTTCTACTGTCGAACTCACAAAGATTCAGACAATGTTGAATCAACTCTCAACTACTTGTAAAAATGATGGACTATGTTTAAACTTGAGAAAAACAAAAGTTATGACCAATCACAAAAAGACGATATATTCCTGGAAAATGATAAAATAGACTATGTAGAGGATTAAGTACATGTACCTGGGACAAATAAAATCATTTGAAAAGCAATGGATGGAAACAGTTTTGGAGTTTGAAATCGAACCTAAGCAGTGACACAAGAAAATACGTAATCGACTCGACATATTACCTGTTTTGACTTACGGGCTACAAACCCTAGGACTAACCTCAAATCATCATGAAAGACTGAGAATATGCCAAACAAAAATGGAACGAAATCTTTTGAACATACGACAAATACAAGGAATAAACAACGAAGAAATAAGACGAAGAACAAACATAGTAGACGTAATACACCGAACGAAACAATTAAAATGGAGCTGGGCAGGGCATAATATCTAGAACAATAGACCAAAGATGGACAAAAATCGCAACTAAATGGACCTTTTTTGACGAGTTCAGGCCAAGAGGGCGCCCAAAAAAGAGATGGGTTGACGATCTGAACCAATTTAACAATAATTGGTATAATGATGCCAAAAACAGGGCTACATATATGGACGACAATGGGGGAGGCTTATTCCGGAATTGATAGAAATTGAAAAACAGATAGAAAAATTAAAATATATTAATGTACCAAAATATTAAGAATAATTATTTGTAAGATAAGTAAGTCACAAAATATTATTTAATTTTAATTACTTTTAAGAACTATATGTAAAATTTTAAAAATTGGCAAATAAAGCTTCAAATAACAATAATAATAATATAGACAGATCGACAGGTGGACAAAAGTGCATGCAAGTAAAATGAACAATCAATGTTAGCCCAGCTAAGCGGCCGGATAGCAGCTAGTTATTTATAATTCATTAGCGGGCGGGTAACGGCTAGTTATTAATATAGTCAAAAATAAAAAATTAAATACTTGAAACTTCTTACATACCAAAAAAAATATTCTGGTCAAGTTTCTAAGTTTTAAATCTACAGATTAAAAGATACAAATGTTTTTAATTTTTAGCACCCCCGCACAACCCTTTTTGGGGTTGAATATCATAAAATTAGTTCTTAGTGAATTCAAACATGCCAAAAGAAATATTCTGGCCAAGTTTCAGAGTTCCAAACGCTATAGATTTCAAAAACAATTTTTTTTAATTTTTAACGCGCCCGCACAGGCCTCTTGGGGTGAAACATCATGCAATTATTTTTTACAAAATTCAAACATGCCAAAATATCCTGACTAAGTTTCATACCTATAAGAGCTGTAGTTTTAAAATGTGAATTTTTTTTAATTAACGCCCCCGCGACCCCTCTTGGGGTGGAATTTCGTAAAATCCGTTCTTAGCTGACCTCTACTCGGTGTAAAGAGTATTCCTACCAAATTTCAAGTCTTTAGCTCTAATGGTTCCAGAGATATCGTGATCAGTGACTATATACGTGGAAATCTCTTATATATATATACATATGTAGATAGATAAGAATATTCCAATTAATTAATTAAAATAATTAATCTGGTGTTTTTTAGTACTTTTGATATTTCTTATTTAGGTTAAAACTCTCGGTTTTTATTTATAGTTAATTTGAATAAAAGTCCAAGTCGACAAGTAAATGTTTAACATTACCAATCAATGCCACTACTTGTCCTGTTTTGCTTTAAAATTCTGCTATCACCAGCCTACCATCAAACAAAATTGAAGTGTAAACATTTCAAATTACCCCAGCTGGTGGTCAAGTTTGTATTCTTTTGTACGTTTGTTTGCGATTCTCAGCAGCTCTCTGCGTTCAGTTAAAGCAACAGCCACCGCATATTTTGCAAATTATTTTGCAAAAAGGTTACTAATTTTCTATGCACTATACCTCTAAGAGCAGTTATTTTGAAAAGTATAAGTTGTCACAGAATCGCACAACCGATTGCAGTTGCAACTATATCATGAACTGAATTTGTGAATAGAAAAAATAAATGCAACGTGTCCTTCAGAAATGGTTTATTTTCGCATTGTTTACATGGCGTGGAGTTGAAGGCGTGAACTTCTCACGGATAGTTGAATTGTCCGACCAAATTCGACAGAAGGAAGAAATCCGCTCAATGGTTATTTTCTCACAAAAGAGTTTCGTTACCAATTTGATTGGATACAAGGAACTATTACATCATGAAATCGGTATTGTTCCGTTGGTCCTGATTGGCGAAGACTACACTGAAGATAAAGTCTTGGGTAATATTCTGGGACTTTGGTCTTCGGTGCTTGTTTTCATGGATAACATCGATAACTACGAAATGTTCGCTATGATAAATAATACTCTGCGGCAAATTCACTCATCCAAAATGCTCTTCATTTTAGAAAACCCTCCACGAAATTCGCAGTCGCTTATTAGTTTTTTTCAAGAATGTTTTCGTTTGGGTATTGTCAATATAATTGTAATGTTCGACGACCAAGTTCTGACCTATGAACCATTTCCCTCAGTGAGCTTACAAAACATCACTTCAACATCAATCGCAGAATATTATTCGGACAGAAGTTATAATCTTAAGGGCTACGTTTTTCGCACGCCAATTCAGCAGGACGGATCTAGAGTTTTCATTTATACCGACAATGATGGGGATGAAAAGGTAACGGGAATCAATACAGAAATTTTTAGATCTTTTGTTCAGCGGCACAATGCCAGTTTTGAAAAACTTATTGGCGGGACTAACCATAGTGGTTTCGATATCCTCGGAGGCTTGTCACTTCTAACACAGGGTAAAGTTGACATTTTAATGCATTCTTATTCGTCTTTTGCACCGAACATGTTCGCCTTCAGCTATCCGATTGCTCAAGTGAAATGGCAAATGGTGTCTCCATTTATAGGAGAGATTTCTTTGTACCGGTACTTAATCCTTCCGTTTGACGAATCAGTTTGGCTTTTGCTGGGAATCAGTTTCATTTATATTTCGGTAGCCAGCTGGTTAACACGAATGTACTGCCAGCATTTGAAAGAATATGGACCAGCATTTTCTCGTAGTTTGACGCAGTTACTTTATATTTCTTCGACAAACCTGACATGTAATTTGCGTTCTTTAATTTTTGAAATGCAAATCTTTATTTATGGATTGATTTTGACAAACATCTATGTGGCTTTTTTGTCGGCTTTTCTTACCACAACAGTTCAGGGCAATCAAATCGACACCTTTGAGGAATTATTACAAAGCGGTTTTAAAATCGTCTCAACTTATTTTGAGGTTGTGGCAATAACGCACACGAGTGGATTCAATAAACGTTATAATGTTCTTTTCGAAGTCCAAAATATCGATTTTATCAATGAGTATCGCAAAAGTTTGAATAGAACTTATGCATTTGTCTTTGCAGAAGATAGGGCAAATTTCTTTTTAGGACAACAGAAGTATTTAGAAAAGAAGCGAATGTATGTTTCGAAAAATACCTTGGGAACGTATTTTCTGACATTTATAATGCAAAAGGATTCGCCATTTCGAAGGAATTTCGATGGAATTCTATTACAGCTGTACGAGACGGGATTGTATAAGAAATGGGAAGACGATGTTTTCAATCAAGCTGTGGCAGCTAAGTATTTGCAAATCTTTCGGTCAGAAAGCGAAGACACATTTCGGCCTTTGAAACTTGATCATTTGGGTATTTGTTGGATTATGCTGGCCATTGGGCTTGGATTTTCAATTGGAATTTTTCTGGTGGAAATTATAAGATTTAAAACTTCGAAGAAAATATGCAGGAAGTAAGTTAATTCTTCCGAAAAACCCCGACATTAAAAAGTTTTTTTTTTCTTGTATTATTTGTTATTATTAGTGGTGTTATTGTATTTAACCTAAGCTATACTAAACAAGTATTTTTAAATTTTACTAAAGTAAAAAGTTCACATAAATATGTATTCAATTATTATTGTTGTTTATTTATATAATTGAAGCTGTTAATGTTGTTTCGTTTTCAAAAAAAAGTGCATAGAAAGCTGAGGATTCTGATCAACAAAATTCTGTGAGGAAATGCCCACATTGAGCGTACCGAAACGTGACACTCAACAATACGAATTTTGACCAGAATCGCGTTTCACAAAACACGCATGGCACAATGCCATTGAAAGACTATTTTTAGGAGTCAGTCGTACTCGTGGTTCTAATTTTTAATTATTTTTGGTTTGGTTTGCTTACTAAGAAAAAAATTTCAATTTTTGAAGGTTTCTTATTTTAATTACACTGGGCAACAAGGTTTTTGTTAAAAAAAAAACCAAATATAGTTTTCCAAATGTTTTTGGTGCGCTGAATTCGAATCAAATTTGAGAGTGAAGAAATGTGGTTTTGCTATTGTTGAAGCTGTGCAAAGCTGGGTAACTTTTTTCAGCAAAATATTCCATCATTCCTAAAAGTGCTAAGCTTTTTTTTTTCAAAAATCAAAGTTAATCTTCTCAATAACTCTTTTAGGTTCGGAGAATTCCGAATTTGATAGAATGTAGTTTTTTTTACAATTTTTAAAAATATGATGAAAGCAAAAGACCTATTGAAAGACTTGAATTGAATTGTGATGATTAAATTTGGTCCAAATAAAAAAAAAATTTAGAGAATTACGCATTGAGCTTTAAAAAACGAAAGAAATGAGGTTATTTTAAATTTTCAAACGGGCACATTTTTAAATTGACCTGATAGAGCAAGTCTATGCTTTTTTAAATTGTCTTCGCTGTCTTGAAGCAGAGTATTCTTTTTTTCTTCACTTGAATTTCCAAACAATTTTGCAAATGCTTTGCTTATCACTCCAATGATTAAACCGACAAGTAAATGGCTAACGTTGGCAAATCAATGCTACCAGCTGGTCTTCTTAAAAATACTTCTAACAATTTTCCTATTCCAATAACCAGTGCCCCATCAAACAAAATTGAAATGCAAACATTTCAAAATTACAACAGCTGATTTGTGTTTTTTTTTGGTTTCAACCATTATCGATTCTTCGACAGCATATTATTTTCAGCAGAAATAACACCCACCATTTTGAGGAAATTATCTTGCAAAATTGATAATAATTCCTTCGTGCTTTGATGTTTACATCAACTACTGTGATTTTGAAAACTATAAGTTGTCATACAAAACTGCCAATGATTGCAGTTGTTAGAGATCAGAGGATTGCTGCAGACCTTAACAAAAAAAAAAAGAAACAAAAATGCGAACAAACCTTCAGAAATTATTGCTCTGTCAGCTTTTTGCATTTACCACATGGTATGTTGCTGATTGCATTAACATCTCAAGGATAATTGAATTATCGGGGCAAATTCGACAGAGAGAAGAAATTCGGTCGATTATTGTTTTCTCACATAACAAATTTGTGTCAAATTTGAATGGTTACGAGGAGCTATTGCGACATGAAAGCTCCATTCTCCCTTTGGTCCTGATTGGTGATGACTACACTGAGAATCAAGCTTTGGAAAATATTGTAGGCCTTTGGGCGTCTGTAATGGTTT
Source organism: Syrphus vitripennis (assembly GCA_958431115.1). NCBI lineage: Eukaryota > Metazoa > Arthropoda > Insecta > Diptera > Syrphidae > Syrphus > Syrphus vitripennis. The sequence goes on along the minus strand of OY288109.1, from coordinate 35,393,373 downwards.
TCATGGATAACATCGATAACCAAAATATGGTCTTAATACTAAATGAGACTCTACGCCAGATGCGCCCATGCAAGATGATGCTTATTTTGCAGAGTCGTCCTCAAGATTCTGAGGCGTCTATAAGTTTTTTTCAAACATGTCGTCGGTTGGGCATTGTCAATATTGTCGTTATGTATGATGGTCAAGTTCTTACTTATGAGCCATATCCCAAAGTAAGCTTATCAAACATCACTTCTGCATCAATCGCAGAGTATTTTCCTGATCGAATGTATGACTTAAAGGGTTATGTTTTTCGCACACCAATTCAACAAGACGGTTCTAGAGTTTTCATCTATAAGGACAAAGATGGGAATGAAAAGATAACGGGAACAAATGCACAACTCTTCAAGTACTTCGTCCAGAGACACAACGCCAGCTTTGAAAGGCTTGTGGATGGGAAGGATCGAACTGGTTTTGACATAGTACGTGGGCTATCACTTGTTCGACAAGGTTTATGCGACATCTTGATGCACTCGTACACATCCTTTTCGCCAGACAACATCGGCTTCAGTTATCCGTTTGCTCAAATTCAGTGGCTAATGGTGGTCCCATATGTCGGAGAGATCCCTTCTTACCGGTATTTGATACTGCCTTTCGATTATGCAGTTTGGATTTTTCTAGGACTTAGTTTTGTTTATATTTCGCTTGCCAGTTATTTGACTAGGGTATACTGCCAACGCTTAACTGATTACGGTCCATCATTTACGCGAAGTTTCGCAGAATTCCTTTACCTCTCATCGACAGATCTATCATGCAATTTACGAACGTTAATTTTCGAAATGCAAATTTTTATTTACGGTTTGATGTTGACCAACATCTATATGGCCTTTCTTTCAGCTTTTCTTACCACATCTGTTCAAGACAAACAGATTGACACCGTGGAGGATTTACTTCAAAGTGGTTATAAAATCGTTTCAATTTTATACGAGGTTGATTCGGTAAAGCACACGAGTGGATACAAGAAGCGATACGATAGAATTTTTTATGTTCAAAACATTGATTTCATCAATGAATATCGCAAAAGTCTAAATAAGACTTTCGGATTTGTCTTCACAAGTGATCGAGCAAGATTTTTCTTGGGACAACAGAAATATTTGGACAAAAAGAGGATGTATATTGCGAAGAGTACCTTCGGTTCATATTTTTTGATATTTCTCATGCAAAAGGATTCGCCATTTCGAATGAATTTCGACACTATTTTACTGCAACTTTCGGATACGGGATTATATAAGAAATGGGAAGAGGATGTTTTTAATCAAGCTGTTGCAACAAAGTATTTGCAGATATTTCAGCCGGAAAGTGAGGATTTATTTCGACCTTTGACAATTGATTATTTAGGGGTTGGTTGGGCTACTTTAGGTATTGGTATTGGAGTGTCAGTTGCAGTATTTTTGTCTGAAATTATAAGATGTAAGATTGTCTATATTATACGCCACTGGAGAATAATAAATTAAATAAATTTTACATTTTTTTAAAATTATTTACAGCATCAAAATAAATTAAGTTTGAATATAACAATGAATAACAACTGAATTAAAGAAAAAGATTTTATTAGAATTGATGTATTAAGAAAAATTTCAAATGTCAAGAAATGGTGTAACTGATAAAAAAAATATTTCCGCCTGCTGCTTTGGTAGAAAATATACATATTATTATACAATAAACAACAAATTAAAACATATAACAGTAAATAAAATATAACTATAACTTTGACTGCCCGTAAATAAGTACGTAATCTTTGTTTTATCTGATACTTTTAACTCCCATTGTTTTTATTTGTGCCATACTCAAAGTTTTTGTCTGTGATCTATAAGGTCATCAGCCCGTCTTTTAATCGGTCGTCCGACTAGTCTTCTTTCTAATAGTTTACATATAGTACAATCATATTTTCCATCTTTGATATTGTAGTCTAGAGATTTGTCTGTAAGTTTGATTGTAATATTTTCATAATTATTTTCATACTCCAAAACTTTTTCCAACTGTTGGCGGTGCGCCTGTTTACTTCATTGATATCTCGATTCTCCACACATTTCAAAATTATGTCAATCTTTAAGGGACTTGCATTGGCTTTTGTTTTTGCTTCATTGATTGATAGTCATAACGTTTACAAATTGAGGTCAAAACTATATCGTCATAAAAAGCAGCGTTTTTAAATTTTGTTTTAATGTATTTTACCGTATTTATGTTTCCTGTTATTTTTTTTTGTTAATAGGTTTGTTCGTTGAACTTTACCCAGGGTTGACCCAGGTTTTCTTGACAACCCCAAGAGATGTCAAAAAACTTGGGTTTTCCATTTCTCAAAAAACACTTAAGGGCCAATTGCCTCTTTGACATTCGAACCAGAAAAACATGAATTTTTTTCTGTGTGCTGTAATAGTTTAATTGAGATTTGTTTTAAATTAAAAAGTTTAAAGTATGAATAAAAACAATTTGGCGGTGTTCCTCAATATTTTGTGTGATGAAGATGTTGAGTATAACGAAGACTTTGACGAAAGCAGTCAAAGTAGTGAAAGTGAGGATGTTGTGTACAAAAGACTGAAAAGGAACAGCATCCCTTCTTACTTTGAAAAAGTTGTGCCTACCTACACGGACAAGGAATTCGTCACTCATTTTCGAGTTTCAAGGAGTCTTTTTCATCATTTGGCTACTTTATATTCTGAAAGATATAAGTCGCTTGACCAGACCAAAGTCATTAGCGCTGAAAAAAACATGGCTATTTTCCTTTGGTTTGCTGGTCATGAAGCATGTGCTTTTAGGGACATATCAGACCGATTTAATATTTCTATTTCAACGATTCATGTTATCGTTAAACGAGTGAGTTATTTTGTCAGCCCATTAAGCGAACAGGTGATAAAATGGCCAACAAATGAAGAAAAATACATAAGTGCACAAAATTTCAAGGCTAAGCATGCTTTTCCAGGTATTATTGGTAAGTGGTTTTGGAAACAAACAGCAACAGAAACCTCAATAACCTTTTTAATTTCCAGGATGTATTGATGGTACCCATGTTGTCATTGACCCACCAACCCGAAGTTAGGATGACTACATGAATAGAAAGCATAGTTTTAGCATCTGTGTGCAAGGAATTTGCAACGAGGAGAGGAAATTTATTAATGTTTTTATTGGGTTTCCAGGCTCTGCTCATGATAGCAGAGTTTTAAAAAATTCAAGTATATATCCCAATTTAAGCACATTATGTGGAGACGGAGGTATTTTTGCACAATTTTTCTATAATTCATATTAAAAAAGTTAGAATTTCATTTATTATTAGAATTTCATTTGTTGGGCGATTCTGCGTATCCCTGTACGCAATACCTGCTAACACCTTACCGGGACAACGGACACTTCTTGTCGATGAGGGAAATCAGTTTTAATAAATGCTTAAGTTCCTCTCGGATCAAAATTGAACACACTTTTGGCATTTTAAAACAGCGCTTTAGACAGCTTTACTATTGTAAACTTGTTGGTAGAGAAAATCTATCTCACTTCGTAAGAGCGTGTTGTGTTTTACACAACTTATACAAAGAAAGTGAGCTGGTCCTTTTAAACATCAATATGGATCGGCTGGAAAAAAATCAAGAGACTTTAGTCCATAGTATGGAAACCAACGCCAACGGTGAGGTACAAGACAGTGCAACTGGAAAAAGAAAAAGGAACGAGATTTCCCAAAAGCTTTTAAGGAGAACTGAGCCATAGTCACCGTTTTCATTTAGTAATAATAAACTTACTGCTTTTTTTCAAAAAAAATAAATATTTATTACTTTCAAAGTATTGACTTACATCTACATTTAAGATACTTAAAACTAATAACACAAAAACTGAATTCATAAGACTATAACGATTAAAAAACAAAACAAAAAAAAAATAAATACATTTCAATAAAAACATCTAAAAATAGTATTAATAGTCTATACTTATGACTATATTAAGTCAGTCTCAAAAGTTGAAAAAAAAAATTATTTGGGTGGAGATTGCTTTAGAGTTTGAACAATATCCTGCAAAATATCATTTTTGCGCATTAGTTCCCTTTCCAGGATTCGGTTGCGCTCGCGCATAATGTTTAATTTTTCCTGCCAACGACGACGCTCTTCTATTTCTTCTTTCGCCGGCTTTCTCCTCCTGTTTCTAATGGGCTGGAACTGACTTGGAGAGGTTTCGGAATAATTATCTAACATGAAACAAAAATGCATAATTATTTGTATATTACGAAGAAAATAGTCAAATAAATTTCAAAATCTGTTTTGTTAGTACTGAATTTAGGTTTTAATAACTACCACTTACTATCACTGTTTCCATATTCTTCATCTTCAGTGTTTTCATCAAAAGCTGTTGATGATGTGGAAGTAAGTACAGCTCTAGATGTTGATGCCTTCATGGAGTTTTCCTTAGAATGGGAGCCTTGACCGGATGCACCCAACACAAAATCGGGGAACATGCTTGCCCTGTCTTTAAAGACTTCATAAAGTTCGCTTAAAATGAAAAAAATGTCAGTTTTGTTTTATTTTAATTCACAAAAATACATACTTATAAAATGGGCAAGTCAACCTATTGTTCCCTGTTTTATTGGTGAAGCTGTTGTTTCAGTGCAATGGCGTGACGAGAGGAGACAGCTTACTTTGCTCGTTGTTGACAGTACGTGTGCCTCAAACATAATGGGACTCTATTGGTTTGAAGCTTTTCAGTTTAAGGTTAAATATCCTAATGAGGAGCAGACTTTGCAGCTGTCAGATGGATCTCGTGATCAGCTCGCAAAACAAGCACAAGCCCTTTTTGCGGAGTACAAATCTGTTTTCACATCTGAACTTGGCTGTAGCAAACATTTCGTTGCTCATCTTACGATGAAACCTGACAGTCATCCACGATATTTTAAATATCGGTCAGTTCCTTTTGCTCAACAAGCCGCTGTCAAAAAGGAAATTGAGAGGTTATCTAGTTTGTCGTTTTGTGAAATGCAAGTTAGCTGAGCCCGAAATTGAATATTTAGGGCATATAATTGATGAGAAAGGAATTAGACCCTCAGACACGCGAGTAAAAGCCATCAATAACTTACCAAAACTGGAAGCTTTTCTGGGTAAGTTAAATTACTACAACCAATTCATACCCAATTTTGCACAATTAGCGGCACCACTTAACAAGCTCAGGTCAAAAGAAGTCCCTTTCATTTGGGGTCATCAGCAGCAAAAATCGTTCGATGATTTTAAGGAGAAAATTATGAAGATTTCGAGCTTCATCGCATGGCATTGGAGCTGTAATCTTCCATCATTACGCCGATGGAACGGAGAAGCCAATTGCGTTTGCTTCAAAAACGCTCACAGAAACGCAAAAAGGGTACAGCCAGATAGAGAAAGAGGCACTATCAATCATTTTTGGTGTTAAAAAGTTCCACCAATATCTATATGGCCGACAGTTCGAGTTAATTACCGACCATCAACATTTGGTTACTATTTTCAACCCGAATAAAAAACTACCTGTTATGACCATTCATCGTTTGCAAAGGTGGGCTATGTATTTTGCTTATGAGCTACACATACACGATTCGCTACAGACCTACGAAAGCGCATGGAAATGCGGATTGTTTGTCCCGTTTACCCCATGGACCAGACGAGGAGTTCGACAAGTCAGAGGAAGATAAAGTTCATCTAATAGACAACGTGCTGAAGAATTTTCCTGTTAATGTGGCAGACATCGCTGCTGCCTCAATTCGTGATGAACTAATTAAAAAGGTCATGTCGTATGTTCAGCATGGTTGGCCAATTCTTATACCTTTTTCTGAGCCTGACTTACTCCCGTTTTTCCGTAGAAAGTTCTGTTTATGTGTGTGTACTAATGTTCTTCTTTTTCAGAGCGAAAGCGATTGCACGTGGATTTTGCGAAGAGCATGTGGCTTATAGTGGTCGACTCCAACTCTAAATTCCCTTTTGTAATCAAGGATGCATGAGGATGCATTGGCTACTTTTTTGGCAACATATCGCTCGACACCAGACAGTGCAGGAATCTCACCAGCTGAAAAGTTGCATCGAACAGTATTAACTGCCATGGTTCCATTGCTACGAATCCATGCGAGAATATCACTAAATTCTCGCTGAAACAACCGGTATTTTTCCGTCAATACCTCAACAAACAGAAGTGGTTACCTGGTGTAATCTCTAAAAAACTTGGTGTTAAAATGTAAATCGTGCACACTGATAGTGGCAACTACAGAAGACACCAAAACCTACTTCGAATTCGAGAAAATCATCAGACATCACAAGACATTCATGATGGAGCAGTCGATGGTAATTTATTAGTTAATAATCGTACTAAAACTCTAATTGCAGAAAATAACCATCCAAATTCACCACGAACAAATCCTGCAAATGACTCAATAATTTTGGAGAGTCCTACTGCTGCAAGTCCCGTGGACTTAACTTCTCCAACAGCACCCAAAAGTCCGCAAGTGAATCCGTCCCGTCAGAAGAAATTTCCGTATCCGAGTACACCCAGAAGATCTGACAGTTTGCGTTCCACCAAAGTTACGTATTATCCTTAAATTAGATGCGAGGGAAGCTGAAGCATCAGCAACTGCATTGCACACTGGCAACTCTTGTTCACACTAAATATTGTGAAATTACTTCTTTATTACAATTATCTTTGTTTGCTTTTTACTTGTTAATTCTTACCTCATGGTTAACCTTTCTTTTTTAATTCTGCCTTCCGCCTTAGAGGTTATCCAAATCATCATAGTTAAAAAATACTCACATATATTGAGTAAAATTATAATAATTAAAAGATCCAGTCTTTAAAAAAAAACTTTACTTGAAAATTCAACAGTACCAATTCATCCGCATAGACAACCGCATTCACTCCACATCTCTCTAATTTAACGAGAATTCTATTCATAACTAGAAGAGGTGAAAGAACACCAGCCTGGGGTGGTTCGAATCTCTCTATCACTGAGCATGGAAATAATCCGTTCTCGGATGTAGCCCTCTGAACCGAATTTAACGAGCGATTCTTCTATAGATTCGGTAAGAACGTTGTTAAAAGCACCTTCTATGTCAAAGAAGGTAGCAAAAGTAGAATTTGCTCTCTCCAGCCTTGTTTCTTGGCTGATGATAGGGCCGCTTATAGATTTTAAGGGAGCCTTTGCACGGTTGGTAAAACTTATGCTTGTTGAAGACTGTCCTCGGCATTTTCCTCAGACCAGACAGTTCTTCATTCCCCCAAGAAGGAAGGGTTTTACGGCTGTATTTAACTGGATAAGACACAAAAGCTTTGCTAATAGATGTTGCAAAGATTTTCTCTTTTGATTCAAGGTCTACTACCAATTGTATTAAGAAACGGTTGCTCAGTTTGGAAATGTCAATTTGACTGAACTTCTTCCAGTCAGTTCTTCTAGGATTTCTATAAGGGGAGGATTTTTCGACTCGAGACTAATATTGAAAAGAATCCATTTGTGATCCGAAAAAGAATTGAAAAGGGAAACTCTTCAATTCTCCACCAATACATTGTTGTTGTTGTTGTTTACATTAGATTAATCAGGATGACCTTCAGCGTGTTTCTTAATTTTCTTTTTCTGCAGAGCTGGGGCCCAGCATGCACCTCGCTGCGGACCTAAATGCCGCCAACAACATCGTCAACCTCGACGTTGTCATAAGCTTTGTGGGTGTTTGCTCCCTGGTTTTGCAGAATTCTAATTTTGACATTCCTAATGCCAAAACTTAGTTTGTAATCGGCCTATTCGAGAGCCCTTATGCTGTCTTCACTGTTCCGTAGAAGATAAGAGGCGCTGGTCTTCTGCGCTTCTTCTGCCTTGATGACAGCCCAGTCATGCATGGGAACCAGTGGATTTCGCCTCTGAAGACTGCGGATCAACTTCTATTCGCTTGGATTTATGCTCATGAGGAGCATATAAATGCGAGCCTTTGGTTGCCTAGGGATATCCTTTGCTGGGATAAGCTTGAGCTTCAAGCCACCCCAGTCATTGCTAACCTTACCAATGCTTCACTAAGGAATCCATAAAAAATCTGTGCAGACACTTGATCGGCCTGTACCCCCTTAGCATCTCATCAGAGTCAAAATTAGTCTAGAGGCCCTCACAATTGGATAGTGTGTAGTAAAACACCATCTCAGAGGGATTGCCCTCGATAGAGTTCTATACGCTCAGCAGAACTTTGTTGTTTGTGAAGAGCTCATCGACAACTACTACTTGTAGGTCATCCCTGACAACCTCACTAAGAGTGCGCAGTTGCGCTGCTCCAGAAGATGGTGCTTTGCCCGTCCTTACCCATCCGTCAAGCGTACTCTTTTTCTGAGTAGAACAGCTCTCTCCCTAAAACCTATTTTACTTAACGGTCTTTTCTCGGTTGGCCAGAAAGTTGTTATATTTTTCAACAAGCTTCTGGTACTTTATTTCATCTTGGGCGTCCCCCTCATGAATCAGTCCGGTCTCTTCATTCCTGGCAATCTTGGCAAGAATATAAGAAGCCGTTTTTGAAGCGATTCCTTAAAAGAACGCCTTTTGATGGCTTTTTAGTTCCCCGAGTTGCACTGCTACTCGAAAGTTTCATATTGCTCGATTAAGGAAGCACAAGAATGCAATGACTTTATTTCCTGTGATTTTGGGATTCTCGCAAGTGCTGGAACTGCCAGCGCTATATGAGCTCCTCTTTAAGATTTCCTGGCTGGAGGCCAAGAGTTCATCCTCTAAGTCAGTGGATGGTTCAAAGCTCGTCATGTCTAAATCGTCAATTATTGTATGTGTTCGTATGTATGTAGGTCCCAAGAGTAGGTCGAAAAGAAAGGTCAGCCCGGCAGAACCGATATTAAAAGTTCGCGACTGGTTAACCCCCCAGCCTTCCATTTCTTCGGCACAGATTATGAAAAAACGCTCACACTACTACTGCATATTAGAGACCTCGTATCTATGGTCAAATTGCATTGCTAAGGGTTGCTACTATTAGGGAGTAGGAAACCTCAGAAATTCAACCTGACCTTAGCTGATCCCCCATCTTTACAACACAGAAGATAACTGCGGTGATCATTACTGCCTGGCACCCACTTGGAGGGGTTCAAACGAGGATGTATACCAGGCACGTATACACACCTACATACATACATACATTAAAATATGTAATTTCACAGTAAATTTCAATTCCCCTTTAGTCGGACATTAATAGAAAATCCCGATCACTGCCTTGCAAATTAATTTAGTTAATAGGAAGAATATTGTATAGCGAACATGAGATTAAACAAATTTGCATCACAAAAATCTTGTAAATTTACGAAAATATATTCATAAATTTATAATTCAAGAATTTTTGCGATACACTCACACATTTTGGTCATTTTACTTAATCCTTGTGAAACTAATATTAACTTGAAGAAGAAATATTTGACTGTTACCAGTCGAATTGTTTTTTCCCGAACACCGTTTATTTTAATAAATATGATTTAAAATCCTGACATAAAATATAAATTAGCATTAAGGTGTTCATGTATGCGTTTCGCCCCGATGTAATGGCTGGGCTCATCAGAAGATGACCATTACACTTTGTCTTGACGCATATTTTCTCGAATAAATCGATAAATATTTATAAAATAAAAAAATATTTCTTCAAACTATCACAAAATTAAAATAATTTGGTAAAAAATGGGCTTTATTTACACGATCTGTGTTTCAGTTCTCAAAACTATTTGAATCGCAAGGTAAAGAACTTCATATTTAAAGATATTATCGCATCAAATATGTTTATATATTTAATTTTTCTAAGTTTTCAGTTTCAAATCTAAACAAACTGTTTGGCAGTGTGATGAAAAAAAAAAATATATTGAAAAAAGGAAATCTTTTCAAATATTGATGGTGTTATATTATTTAGTGTTCGCTGGGAAATACAAACTGACCAGAACTATTAACACAATACGTAAGAACCTCTATTTTAACTTCAATTATTTTAAAATAATTTTTAACAATATTTCCAATTAAGAAACGGTCCGCTTCCCCCCTCTGGCTACGCACTGCATACATACCTTCATACATTAAAATATGGAACAGTAATTTCACAGCAAATTTAAATTCCCCCTTAGTCGGACATTAATAGAAAATTCAAATCACTGCCTTGCAACTTACTTTCAAATACGATTCTCAACGTCCTGAATTATTAAAATACCAACTTTCCCTGTATCCTTCACAAAGTGATTTATAGAAATTTCATTTGTTTGCTTTTGCCCGCTTTTCCAAAGAAAACAATTTCAGCAGAAGGAAAATTCTCCCAGAATAATAAGACAACTGAATGGCATGTCTGAGGGAAACGAGCTTTCGTATTTTGCTCACTGTCCTCTATAATATCTTTTTCTTTGCAATAGAATAGCTGTAGGTAAATGTTAATATCGATAAAGAAAAAAGTATTAGGTAAGCACAAATAAAATCGTGGTTTTTGTATGAAAGCAATTTATACTTAGATATAACTACTTAGGTACTTACTCACACATAAATTTCTATATCTCCTACTGCCCTTGCCATGAAAATAAAGCCAAAGAAAAAAATTGGGAAGCACCTAACCTACCTGCTTACATGAATATGGGATATTAAATACAACAACAATTCAACTACCAATTCTGTATGAATTGATTTTCCTGCTTCTTGCTTGCCTCACGATGAATCCTTCCATTCGTACACTTACTACCATTTTTAGGAACGAGACCAATCTAGACAAAGGTATATATATATGTAAGTATAATTTCCTTTCAACGTAAAATAACTTTTCCAAGAATTCCATCCAAATGATGAATTTAATAAAGGTCACTGCATAAAAGTTTTCGGTTGTTGCGAGGCAAGAGGAGAGGAGGGCGTCGGTAAAGTGGAAAGGGTAGGAAAAAGGAAAAGGTAGGAAAGAGAGAAAGGTAGAGTTTGGATAGGGAAGGTGGAATGTTGAGCTCCGGGGACACGGCCTGCTTGCATAGTGCACGGCGTCAGCTCGTCGGACGGGGGGATCTTGTCCCCGAAAACTCAACCTCGCCTGCAGAAAAAACATAAATCAGGCCAGAGGAAAACTAGCGATAAAAAAAAAGAATCGGACTAGAGAAAACGCGGACGGACTATTGGCACATCAGGGCACTGCGGATGTTGATGCAGTGAGGCCATTACCCACCCAACCGTAGGAATCCGCGGCCATGTTTGGATTCCCCCAAAGATGGTGGATGATCGGTTTCGGATCATACCATCTTCACCGAAACTCAGCTACCCTTGACACCCCTGAAATTTGGTATTCAACAGATCATGGTTTCACTTATGTGAAACACGAAAACACCTTTTTATATTTTTTTCGACCATGCGCGTTCAAAGAAGTTTTTATTTCACATAATTAACAAACAAAAGTAACAAAATTGAAACAAAACAAAAAAGTCAATTAAAAATCGTTTTCGCTGCGTCTTTACCACAAAAAAAAAAAAACTATTTTACTCTTTTTGGTAATTTTCAATATTTTTAGGAAGAAATCGGGGACCTGATTTCCCTACCCCTAAAGAGTTCTGTGGAGGTATGTATATGAAAATTCAGGACAAAGCAAACAAACGAATTTAACTCGCGGGGACACTTTTGAAAACTGATCCTTGGTTCCTTGTACAAAAAAAAACTTTAACCAGGAAATTTAAATTTAAATTTATTTTATGGATAGATAACTTGCCAACTTCAACGCCATTAAATTTAACACAAAGATATAATTAATGAATAAAAAAAAAAAAATAATAAACAATCACAAACACAAATTTCTTATATAGATGATATATAATGTCATGTCTGCTCTTCTCAATATAAGACGTGTTTTCTATTTGCTCTTCCAAAATGTCGAATATTTGTGCTAAATGTAATCAAAAAATAAAGCGTGCAGATTTGAATAATAGTGTAGTTTGCGGTTCATTTTGCGGACGACTTTTTCATAAAAATTGTGCCAATATTAACCAAGGAAATCTTAACATTCTTACAATTTCTAATTTCTTTTGGAAATGTGATTTGTGCTCCCAATCAAATTTTGCCAATTTCATTTTGCGCTTTACAGAACTTTCTCAGAGTGTCATCGACTTAAAAAGGGAAATCTCTTACTTAAGAGACCAATTAAATAATAGTGCTAAATGTATGGATGAAATTAAAAATGATATCTCAATAATAAGTGTTTTGAAAAATGCAACAAATATTCCTGATAATTCATCTAAAAATAATCAACAAATAAATTCTAATGATACTAATATCCCAGTGAATTCTAATGCATATCTTCAAAATATATTGCATTTAACAAGTGATAACTCATTGCCGACAAGTTCAAACAATAGTGAACCCCCCTTAAACCACCCTCCCTCTAACTCATTGCCAACAAATTCAAACAATAGTGAACCCCTCTTAAACCACCCTCCCTCTAACTCATTGCCAACAAATTCAAACAATAGTGAACCCCTCTTAAACCACCTTCCTCATAATACACCACCCGTAATATATGACAATTTACTGTCTACAATATCAAATAATAGTGAATCTCTCCCAAACCTTCCTCCGCTCAGAGAAAATTCTAACTCAGTAACTGAAACCGTAAAGAATAACAATCAAAATTCTCTTCCTAATATACGTAATAGACCTAAGAAGGTCTTTGGTTCTGACTATGCATCGTCTCTTAATGTTTTACCTTCAATCAAGTGGCTCCATATATCTAAATTTCGTACTGAAACTGAACCTAGTGATATTTTGCAACACATTTCAAATAAAACCGGAATCCCCATAAACCTTATGAAGTGCTATAAACTAATAAAAAAAGATGCTGACTTATCATTGCTCAAACACGTCAATTTTAAACTAAGCATTCCACCTAGCAAAGTTGACAGCGTTATGAATGCTTCAGTGTGGCCTTGCTTCGTACAGATCAAATTCTTTGTCTCCCACTCCCATCCAAAAAACCAAGACTCTCCCAACAACAACATAATAACCTAAATCAATCACAAAATGTCTCACTTTCTCGCTCTTCTTTAAATGACTTTCTGATATACTATCAAAACACCGGTGGACTTCGTACCAAACTCCAACAAGTTCTTCTCTTTTCAACATCAACCCAGTATGACATAATTGCTCTCACGGAGACTTGGCTAAATGATACACATCATGATGCCGAGATGTTTAATGATAATCAGTATGCTGTTTTTCGCAAAGATCGTAATTATGAATTACTTGGTTGTAAAAGAGGAGGTGGTGTGCTGGCAGCTGTGCATACCTCACTTCATTGCACTAAAGTTGATTTGCCTTCTCAACATGATGCTCTCGATGTCGACCAACTAGTGCTGAATATAAAATATGATTGTGTTAATGAAATATTTCTTATTATCTCTTACATTCCACCAAGTAGCTCTCTAGAATTATATAAAGCTCATGTAGAAAATTGTAGTTTAATATTAAAAAATCGTAAAGATAATCAAAGAATAATCATTTTAGGAGATTTTAATTTGCCAAATGTTAAATGGATATATGATGAAGATGAAAAAATATTAATTCCTTTTAACGTTATATTTAATCATGATTGTGAAGTTGTGGATACCTTCGCACAATTTGACCTGAGGCAAATCAATCATTTTCATAATTCTTGTAATAATATACTTGATTTGGTTTTTGTTGATACTGAATTGTGCGTGGGCATAAACGACTCTATTGTTCCACTTTTCACCAATACAATACATCATGTTGCACTCAGTTTGCATTTGGAATTTTATAATTATTTATCACCTGAGACTTCAGACTTTAATTTTAATTACAATTTTGCTAAAGCTAATTTGAATGCAATTTTTGATTTTCTGAATGGTACAAGTTGGGAAACATTGTTCACCAATATAGGTTTAAATGAGTGCTATAATTTATTCATAAATATTCTTAATATTGCGATCGACTTACATGTACCCAAAATTAAAAAAATCGACAGCCGGAAACCTGTGTGGTTCAATAAAAGAATCATAAATCTTAATAATACAAAAAATAAGGTTTACAAGCAGTTTCGCAGGTCCAATAATGATCGTGAATTATATAAAAAATATCGAATTTTACAAAAAGAATTCGATACTTTAAATAAATTTCTGTACAGTCAGTATTTGTTTTGTGTTGAGTGTGATTTAAAGACAAATAGTAAAAGTTTTTGGAGGTTCATAAATAATAAAAGACAATCAAATGGCATTCCAAATCGTATGCGCCATAACGGCATTACATCTTCTGATATTTCTGTTGTATGTAATTTGTTTGCTAAACATTTTCAGTCGGTTTATTTAGACAGTTGTCCTAATATACCTAATGCAACTAATGAAAACTCCTCAAATACTGTTATTAATTTTGGCAGCTTAAGTTTTTCCACTTTTGAGATTGAGTTAGCGTTGTCTAAGCTTAAAGCTGATAAGCGACGTGACGTTGATGGAATTTCACCAATCATTTTACGAATGTGTGCGAATGCATTGGCTGTTCCTTTAAAAATTATTTTTAATCGTTCCCTTGCAAATGGCGAGTTTCTAAATACTTGGAAACGTTCAACAATTACACCTACTTACAAATCAGGAAGTAGGCAAGATGTTTCAAACTATCGTCCAATCTGTAAAATTGCTACGATTCCCAAATTTTTTGAAAAGTTAGTCTATGACAAATTAACTCCTTTTCTTAAAGCAATTATTTCTCCATACCAACATGGTTTTGTAGCTGGTAGATCCACTACAACTAACCTTACTATTTTTAGTAATTTAGTTTTGAATGCGCTTGAGAAAGGTTATCAGTATGATGTTGTCTATACTGACTTTTCTAAAGCATTCGACAGAGTCAATCATGATGCTTTACTTATGAAGATAAATAAAGTAGGCTTTCATTCAAACTTTTTAAAATGGATAAATTCATACCTAAGGGATCGTATTCAGTACGTTCGTATAAATAATATTCTTTCTGAACCGGTATTTGTTACGTCGGGTGTCCCGCAAGGAAGCCATCTTGGTCCTCTTCTTTTTCTGTTGTTCATAAACGATATTCCTGATATTTTTTTAAATTCGAACTGCTTAATGTACGCAGATGATCTAAAAGTATTTCGCTGTATAAAATCTGAATATGATTGTTTTCTTCTGCAACAAGATCTTGATCTTTTATCGGATTGGTGTTTAACTAACTGTTTACATTTAAACATTTCTAAATGCCAAAGCTTAACGTTCTCTCGAAACCGTTGTCCAATTAATTTTATCTATAAAATCAATCATATGCCATTGTCCGTTATAACCTTTAAAAAAGATCTTGGTGTAATTTTTGACAAAAAATTTGACTTTGCAAAGCATATAGATTTTTTAGTTGCCAAAGGAAGTTCAATGTTAGGTTTCATATTGCGTAACTCAAAGGAGTTTTCCGATCCACACACCTTAAAGTGTTTATATTTTGCGTTTGTAAGGTCTAACCTTGAATACTGCAGTGTAATATGGAATCCTTCATATTTTCTTCACTCGTTTAGAATCGAAAAGATCCAAAAACGTTTTACGAGAGTTGTAGTAAAAAGACTTCAATGGGACATAGATCTTCCTTCCTATGAAGTGAGATGTAAATTACTTGGTATTTTGCCTCTTAACGTTCGTAGAAAGTTCACCGAGATTATGTTCATTCGTGACATATTAGCAGACCATGTTGATTGTTCAGAGATTTTAGCTCTAATTGGGATTAGTGTTCCTGCGAGATTGCTTCGAAACCAATTGTTTTTTAATGTTCCATATCATAGAACTGTGTATGCTGCAAATGAACCATTATCCAGGTGTTTAAGAGAAACAAATACTGTTTGCGACATGATTGATTTCAGTGTTAGTAGATATTTATTTAAATCGAATTTATTGTTAATTTTAAATAACTTTGCTGGTGGTAATGTTTAAAATTTAAAATTGTATATAATATATTATCAAGTAATCACTAAAGTACCTATTGTAACTTTGTTTGATGAATAAACTAAACTAAAATAATGTATATATTTTTTTTTTTGTTTTTTACTTCTTATTAATTTATTAAGTTTTCCCTTCTCTTATCAATTTCTTCTTTCTATTTCTAGGACTCACGGACTTTTAAGAATTACGTTCGGATATTGTATTCAGCCCAGGAGATGGAGCTCCAATATGATGAGGTGTCTTGTTTTTCTTTTGCGGCTAACTTGTTCCGGGCAACAACCAGACCACACTTGAAGTACTCTGGAGTCTGATGCCCACCAGATATTGGCCGAATATCAATAGTGTTTATTCCGGACACAAAAACACAAAACTAGCTGAGCAGCCGCAGCGTAGCACTACAAATCCGGAGTGGTTGAGCAGTCGTAATCACGGTGGAAAAATATCCGCAAAGTGTGAAGTCCAGAAATCGGGATCTCGTATAAAAAAAAAACAGGAACCAGCGGCGGGCGGCCCTTTACTGTGAAGATTCTTAGGGCCGCCGAGAATTACCTAGGATTTTTCACTTTATTATATTTTTTTAATAAAATCCACTTAAAAAAAAACAACTCACCACTTCGATTGTTTAATTTGAATTAAAAAAAAAAAAACACCATATGAGATGGATTGCAATAGTTCTGCTTTTAAGGAAATTCTAAATGAAATATTTATAAATATTGAGAAATTCACTTTTAAACCATGAACAAAATTGAACACACCGAAAAGTTTATGTTTATGTAGTTTCAATTTTTAGTTTTAAATATTTCACATGTGCTCTTTATTTAATTTTTTGAATTCTCAATGAAAAATTTCCGCACAATTGAGTTTCGGCTCTACTGTCTTCGACCAACTGAGAAGTGGGGTAATGTTACCTCCCCCACCGCATTGGCGAAAATATGTGTATATTTTTCTATAACTGGCTTACATCATCCGATCCACAAACCCACATAGTGTATGCCTCAACCAACATTATCATATCAAAATAGTGGGGGACCATAGAAGTATTAGTGGGCTTCCAACAGAATAGGGGTATTTGTGTCCCAAGGCGCGTTCCAAGGTCGAAATTAGGAGACATAAACAGAACCACCGGAGATCAGAACACTACAAAAATTACGACACATAATTACAAAATAACAACAAAACATGTAACCTATAACCATACCAAATAATAACAGACATAAATCACATGCAACATAACTGTTAGTGACGTCATAAACATATTAGCACACAAATCCTAATTCACCCTCGGAACGCACTCATTATTTTATATCAATGGCCGCGTTCACATTGCGCTGAGATATGCTTTCTCAGATACTCGAGTATCCGTATGTGTTTGTGAACGACTAAAACCGGATAGGTTAATTTAGCTGTTTGATTTGAATTCAAGTCAGCTGTTTTTGACATTTCTCTTCAGATAGCTGAATATACGAGAATTTTTTAGATCGGTTGAGATTTTTATTTTGAGAACAGTTGTTTTATAATCAGCTGTTTTTTCTCAAGAGATTACAACAACACAAACCAATCTGGATTGCTTTAGATAACTTTGTGAACGTGGCCAATATCAGTTCTTTCTACTTTTGGAGTTTGGAGAACTGTCAGCCACAGACGTAACACCATCATTTAAGGAAAAACATGGCGGCGCAACTGGTAGGTATGTTTTTATCTTGTGTTATTCTTATTTTATTTGTTTTTATTTCTTTCAGAATCTAAGATTAAGGAACATGTTTGATGTTTATTGGGATACATTCCCAATAGGCAGCAAAAACAAAAACTACGGCCGCCGCAGGAAAGTGTATCCAGAAAAGTACACGGACGATGGAAGGACTCTGAACTGAAACCAGAGTATGAAATAATAAGTTGTTTATTCACATTAATGCTCTAATAATACTTTTTTTTTCTCTTCAGATATCTAACATTGCCGATGACCACTGTGGGGAAAAACCCACGTTAAGCCGGGCAAAAGAAAGTTGCAGAAAGATATATATTGTTCCCAAAATCACCGACGCCACTTCCTAACAGTACAAGTAAGTACCATACGTATCCTTACTTCAGTCATATTCCTACTTTTTTTTCCATTGAAATTTCAGAATTCAATTCTCGGAGCGAGGTCAACGACCTTCGAAGCCAACTCAACCCTGCAACATACAAAACAGCTGTGTAATTTTACTTGAACCTGACCTACATTAACTAGAGCACTGCAAAGGAGATTACTGGCAATGGAAATATGAAGCGGCTCATGTAAGAAGAGCCACGGAAAATGAACTCAACTTTAAGAATTTATTGTTTTCGTAGTTATTAATCATGTAATTGGTGAGTGGTTTTGATTTTGTTTAATTATTTAAAATATTTAGAAAGTGTTCGTCTACGGGAAATAAATAAATAAAATTAGTAGATATACATGCAAAAGAAAGTTAAACTGGTGGTATAAATAAAATAAAAATTGAAGCTAGTATCACAGTCAATTAGATAAAAATAAATAAATAAAAATGTAAATATCACAGTTAATTGTTAATTCTAATATCACAGTTTAAAAGTCAATCGAATAAAAAAATATATAAATAAAATAAATAATAAAAGTAAATATCACAGTAGTTTTAAATCATTACGGATTATTTATCACAGTTACGTTAGTAAAAAAAAAATAAATAGAAAAAAAAATATCACAGGTTGCTAAAAATTAGTACCTAAAGTAATCAGTCTCAAAAAAAAATTAAAATTAATAAAATATCACAGAGGTTTAATATTGTTAGTAAATTATCAGTCTTTATAATAAAAATATATCACAGAAAGCAAAGTGGTTAGTAAATAAAAACTAGAAATCACAGATCATAGTTGCCACTATTTTTAAAAATAAAATTCCCTGACTTTCCCTGACTTTCCCTGACGAATTGCAAAGTTTTCCCTGACCAAATGAACAAAAAAAAAACAGTAACTCTGAATAGAACATTTATGAAATAGTTTATTTTTATTATAAATAGATACTATATTAAATACTTTATATTTGTTAAAAATAAATCACATGGCATTTGAATTAAAAATAAATCACATGGAATTGATTAAAACAAAATCACATTAAATTGAGTTGATTGCGATGAATCTGCCTTTTAAACTTGAGACTTCTATGCGTTTATATTGCACCTCTGTTTTTCACTGTCAGTTGAAGAGATGAGTATCTAAAAAAAAACAATGAAACAAAGATCAATAGACTAGCTTCTGAAAATACAGTAATTAATGGTTTTCATAATATGAATATCTAAAACTACATATAATTTAAATAAAAGTTTTTATGATTTTTTTTTCTTTTTCAGTGAAAATGGTTAATAGGAACAAAAAATATTTAAGTTGTTTCCTAACGGGAAAATATTTATATTTAGGTACAAACGCTTTTTGAAAAAAGAGCTCAATGTATGCGCTATCTTGAAAAGATTCACATTTTTTGTAAAATTGAAAGGACAAGCATTTGTCGATACAATTAATATTACATTCAAGTGAATATACATATGTATATACTAGGGCATACCTTATTTCTTTAACAGAGAGAGCTTATAATTGATGTTTTCTTCTTCAGCCTGGGCTTGGATTCTTAGTTTTTTCTTTTCCTGTTCCAATTTTCTTATCTCTTCTTCTCTTTTTCTTTTTAAGTTCTTGTCAACATTCTCCTTGCTTTGAAGTTTATTTTTTTCTTCTAGATGGCGAGTATAGCGGCTATGGGAAGCTTTCACATTTGAAACTAAGCTTGGAGTAATTTCCACTTGTGTTACGCCTCCGGCCTCCTTAATGCCATCTAGTACTCGCCTCTGAGCCACAAGCGACTCCTCGAGAAGGTTTTCTACTAATAGCGTTTTGTTGATAGAGAAACCACTCTCGACTGATGCATTACCATGCGATAAAATGGATACTTTTTTTATCACAGTCCAGAGATCTTTGTAATTTTCTTTATTTCCAAATAAATGGAAATAAAAGGCATCAACTCGCCGAGTTGATTCATTTAGCACGAATTCTTTGAATTCGTCATGAAGTATTGTTTTTGCATCTGCACATGCATTCGAATATTGAATCTTTGCGCTTTCGGCGCATTCGTCAGATATGCGGTTGGCATCATATAAGTTTTGTAGCAATTTTTGAAACCTCTTAGATGCTTGTTTATCACAGTTATTAAAACATAGTGTAGTGTTCTCCAAAAATACAATTAAGACAACCGTTCGATCGCGCGGTAGCGCATGAAGTGCCTTTATATTTATTATATGAAATAGTTCAGTACATTTTATTACAGTGTTGTCAGACAACACATTTCTAATACTTAAAACAATGTTGCCAGATACTACATCTATTCTCTTCTTTTTTTAAAATTAAATGAAAACTATTTATTTAAAAATAAAGTTAAATTCTTAAGTATGCGACTAATGTTCCATTGACAAATCGTAGCCTTGAAGATGTGATGGCATATTTCTCATTCGTGCTGTTCTAGCTGATGTTTGTACTTCCAAGCGGTCTTCTTTTGGTGTCGAGTTTGTTTACTGATGATAAACTTGTTGTTGTTGTTGGTGTTGTTATTGGCTGCTTTGATATACCTAGTTGGTGGAATCTTTTTAACATGTGCGACATTCCTTCGATACCGAGTTCCGGTGCCTGCATTTTCGACAGTCACCTGCGACCCTTTCCGTTCCATGACTTTGTAAACTGTTGGCTCGAACTTGGTGGCCAATTTATTTGTTATTATCTGCCTTTTAACTACCACTTCATCCCCTTCTTCAATATCATTTGTTTTCGCGTGACGCTTACAATCAGCATATTCTTTTCCTTTTAACTTCATTTCTGCGTCTCTATCGTGCAACTCATCATCAATTTCTAAACGTTGCTTAACACATGGCAATTTGTCACGAATGTTTCGGTTGAACATTAATTCAGAAGGTGTCTTCAAAGTTACCGAATGTGGAGTTGATCTGTACATCAGCAAGAATTTCTGCAAATCTTCTCGCCAATTTCCTTTTTCATGCTGACAAATTTTTAGTCTTTTTAATAAAGAGCGATTTTGTCGCTCCACCTCCCCATTTTCCTGTGGCCAATATGGTGTCGTACTTTGTAATATAATATTGTTTATGCGACAATATTTCTTAATTTCCTCACACACTAGTTGAGGGCCATTATCTGCTTTTACGGAAATTGGTAATCCAAAACGAGCGAAAATGCACTCCAGTCTTTTAATCGTCTCCATCGCATCAATGTTTCTCATTACATCTACCTCAAAGTAACGGCTATAATAATCAATCACCACCAGTAAATTGTGGCCCGATGGTAATGGGCCCTGAAAATCTATTGCCAGGTGCTCCCACGGATCTGAAGGTAACTCAGTTCTTCTTAAAGGTTCTGGTGCAGATGGTGCGCTTACTAAAATACACCCTCGACACTTTTTGACAAACTCTTCAACATGTATATCCATATTTGGCCACCACACTTTTGCTCGTAGGCGTCGTTTCATCACAGTCATTCCCGGATGACCTTCATGACCCAGCTGTAATGTTCTTTCCCGCAGTGTCTGTGGAATAACGATTCGTGTACCACGAAGCAAAATATTGCCGGCGAAACAAAGTTCAATTTGGAATGTTTTGAAAATCGATGCGTTGCCAGTCCAGTCATTTCCGTTGAGTGCTTTCCTTACTGCTTGTATTTCCTCATCACCTAATGAACATTCTTCAATTTCGCGCAGTGTTATGGCTTTCGGTTCAGCATATGAAATAATCTAATATATTCCTCAGTTTTGTTGCTCGTCCCGGATATTTCATTAGTATCTGTCAGCAAACGGGAGAGAGAATCCGCAATGTTAGTTTTTCCCGGCTTGTATATCACCGTAAACTTGTAAGACATTAGCCTAATCACCCAACGTTCTATTCGAGCACATGGCTTTGATTTTGGCCCAAAAAGAGTTTCAAGTGCCTTATGATCCATCACCAATTCGAAATTCCGTCCAAATAAATAATAATGGAACCTCTCAACAGCCCATACCAAAGCGAGTGCTTCTTTTTCCGTCTGTGCGTAATTCAATTCTGACCCCGTCAAGCTTCGACTGGCATATGCAATAATTCGTGCATCTCCATTTTGAAATTGAGTTAGTACTGCTCCCACTCCAACTGGACTAGCATCGGCTATGACTCGTGTTCGATACTTTACATTAAAGTACCCAAGGAGTAAATTGTCCGTCAGATTTTGCTTCAATGTTTTAAATGCCAGTTGTTGTTTTGGGCCCCATTCAAAGCTGACTTCTTTTTTCGTGAGACGCCGCAATGGTTCACTGACCGTCGCCAGGTTTTTAATAAATTTACCCACATAGTTCACTAATCCCAAAAAACTACGGACTTCTTCGGCGGTGGCAGGAGTACGAAATTCTTTCACCGCTTTAACTTTGTCATGCTTCGGTTTTATTCCAGATGCCGATAAAATATGCCCATAGAATTCAATTTCCTGGACACCAAATCTGCATTTTTCTTTATTTAATGTTATGTCGTATTCTCGCATGCGATCTAGAACTTTTCGTAATCGTAAATCATGGACCTGTTTTGTTGATGCGTGAACCACGATGTCATCAATATAATTGATTACACCTTCGCACCCAATAAGTATTTGTTCCATTAGTTTTTGAAAGATCTCGGGTGCGCATGTTATACCAAACATCAGGCGAGTGTATCTGAATAGCCCCTTTCGCGTCATAAAAGTTGTTATTTCTCTCGACTCAGGCGAAATTTCGACCTAAAATAAAATATAATGAATCATCTCCAACACATAAAATAGACATCATTTTTTTTTCTTTTAATTAGTTCATTTTAGATTAACGATTTACATTTTTGTTTTTAAAATAGTTACATAACAAGTTAATCAAAAGGAAGAAACATAAAAAAAACGATAGAATCAAAGCTCAACCTGGTGATACGCCTGCTTCACATCCAGTTTTGAAAACCAATTCGCCTCGCTCAAATGAGGCAAAAAGTCATCCATGGTTGGTAATGGGTGATTTTCTCGCTCAACTGCCAGATTTGCCCTACGCATATCCACACAAATGCGCACATCATCCTTTCCCTTTGGTGCAACGACTAGCGGTGACACCCACTTAGCAACACCATTCACCTGCTCGATAATTCCTTGGTGCAACATTTGATCAATTTTGTCGTCGACTACTTTTTCCAACGCAACCGGTACTCGTCGGTATGGCTGTGCTATTGGTTTCACATCAGACTTGATTGGAATATCAATCACCACACCTTTGATCTTACCAAGCGATTTGTAATCGATTTCCTTTGCATAAATAGTATTGACATTGACGCTACTCATTTGTGACTTGAGATCGATTCCAATTTTTAAAACTCCGAGAGCACATCCCGTTTCATACCCAAGCAAAACTTTTCCTATTTCATCGGCCACATAAAAATTAGCCAAGTTTTCGCTTTTCCCTGCCTTGATAACAGCGGTGAACATTCCAATAAACTTAAGTCGATATCCGCCATACGCACGAAAATCGATATCAACCTCTTTCTGTTTGTGGGTAATCACAATGTTCTTGGCCTTCAAATCAAGCCACGACAGTTTATCAATCACATTATATCGAACACCAGAGTCCACTATTAATTCAATTTCAATGCCGCCAATAGTACACCAAATCTTGTTGCAGTCACCATCTGAGTCAATGCAGAAAATGTCTTCATTTTTCTTTCCGTTTGTGTCAATAAAGAACACATCATCATATTCATCTTCAACATTTGTACAATTAGGTTTCACACCTGTTTCTACCATTTGTACATTTCCCCGCTTGAATTTGTTACCTGCTTGTTCGGTATCTGATTTATCATTCTTTCGTTTACCAATAAATCTATTCTGGCTTGCAGATTCACGACGAAAACAGCATCGAGAGAAATGATCCTTTAAACCACAAGCGTGACACGTTTTTCCTTTAGCCGGACAACTATTATCTGATGCTTTATGTCCTTTCGAACCGCACCGCCCACAAATAATTGAATAATTTAAGCTCTTGTTCGAGTTCAATCTTCGAGAGCCAGTAAACTTTTGCTTGGTTTCGATTTTGCAAACGCTTTCTTCTTTTTGCTCGTCTGTCTTCAATGAACTTGAATTGACGATAGTTGACTCATTCCCAAACAACTTCTGTTGTTGAGCAACCGCTTCGAAGATTCGTGCCATTTTTACGATGTGTTCCAATTTCTCGTCACCCCGTTCAAGAATTTTCTGCCGTAACTTATCAGAATGGCAGCCACTGGTGATTTGATCACGAATATTTTCATCGAGCTGATCATCGAAATTGCAGCGCTCAGCTTGTTCCCGCAAGCGCATTATGAACATATCGATTCTCTCACACTTCGTTTGCTTCATCTGCCGGAATATATGCCTTTCGTAGGACACTTTTTATTATTATAATTTATTTATTTCATTTCAAATTAATTTAAATATAACAATAGTAGGATAACTTAAAGAAAATTTAAGAAATGGATAAATTAGTAATCGTTCAGTAATCTTAGAACATAAAGTTCAAAACTAGTGATGAACGACACTTCAAGAAAATATTTTTTTTTTGAAAGATCTGATGTCTGACACATTTTGTTTTGGCTCGAAAAATGCACAGAGTTTTACGACTGCCTGCCCATATTCATCTTCTTGTTTAAGGACATAACCAGAAGCCAATGGACTTCTGCGTACATCATTTGTGAGACCTTCTTCTGGCAGTGAATAATACACAGTTTGAACTTTCTCACCACCATAATGCAACATCCAATTTAATTTTTCTGTGCCGCCTTCCATCAAGTTTGCTTGAGCAAAAATCTCAAAACCCCTCAACCATTTCCTCCATTCACCACCACAATTTCCATCTGCCTTGAAATCAAATGGTGGCGGTCCGTCCGTCAATCGTGTTCGTTGCATTACTGAAATAAGATAAATCAACAATGATTCCAGGTCATATATGTTGGTAGTAATACCTACAAATTTCTTTTATACAAATTTGTCAAAATGTAAGACCTCTGATTCAATAAGTATAAACAAATATTCGATTTAACGCAACGTCACCGGCGAGAAAACAATAAATTTCATCTGGAAAATTCCAAACACAAACATTATAGATACATACATATTCTATGAAATTTATCGCCACCATTTTGTTATGTTTTTTTTTTTTTAATTAAAGAAAAATAACAATCTCTTTCTAACACACAACATACAATAAACGTAAGTCAAAGTTCTCACTTTGGCACAATTCTTTTCTTTTTTTTTTTTTAATAGGTAAAACTCCATCTTTTGAGCCAACAACATCTTTTTCCTGTTTCAATCACTTTGAACAGCGAACATTTTCAAACTCCATCCTTTGAGTTACAACATCTTTCTCCTGTCCCAAATTTCTTGAAACAGCGAGTTTTTTTTTCAATGTTTCATCTTTTGAGCTATCTATTCAATTTTATTGAATCAGATGTCAACAAATTTGCGCTTATAATTAAGCCGCATTCAATTTAAGATAAAAAAAACTTACTTTTTGTTTGCTTTTTATTCCTTTCTTTTTATGTTTTTGTAGGTTCGTTTGCTCCTCGTCGCCAAATGTAGTGTTCTCCAAAAATACAATTAAGACAACCGTTCGATCCCGCGGTAGCGCATGAAGTGCCTTTATATTTATTATATGAAATAGTTCAGTACATTTTATTACAGTGTTGTCAGACAACACATTTCTAATACTTAATACAATGTTGCCAGATACTACACATAGTATTATTATATAAATAAGTAAAGTTAAGTAAAATAAATAATATTTAGTAACATATAGTACAAAAAGCATACAACTCATAAATAAAATATTTTAAAACCAAATACTCTGTTTTAATCGAAAATTTTTCAGGTACTTCGTGAACTTAATAGGGTGTTTCGAATTTTATTCATTTTTATTCCAATTTTTGAAATGTTTTTCACAATAAGTGAATATTTTTGCGTTTTAAAAACGGTCAGGTACTTCGTGGAAATAAATTAACAAATAAAAGCAATCGAAATATAAGCGAAAAAATTTAAACGTCAGTTCGGTAAATAAATTAAAGTTTTTTTGTCAGTTTACTCATGGTTTTATATCTTTTGCGTGAAAAAATCCTATTCGCTTTCCATTAAGGTTTTCAATTTCATACATTTGTTTGCCGACTTGGTTGATTATTCGGCACTTAATGTATTTAAGAGAAAGCTTGGCGGATATAATTTTTTGAGAAAAAAAAAAAAAAATTCTTCCGATACACTTCTTGTCCGGGTAAATATTGAACCTTTTTGGTACGGATATTACGTATTCTTGCGGATTTTTCGTTCGCTTTCAAAATGTGTTCGCGAATTTGGTTACGAATTAATTGCCATCGACTTTGTCGGGAAAGATATCGTACTTATATTATTATTTTCAACACTTGGCGCAGGAATGCCTGACTGTCTACATGCTGAGATGTGGATCGGACGCGCCTATCAGTAATTAGTGGTGAATGTAAAACTCGATGTCTAGCACCTGTATCTAGATTTTGTATAGCGGACCTAGTAACTCTTGCCTCTTCCCTTTCAGCCTCCCGGATCATTCGACTTATGCGATCTTGTTCATCTTTATCAGAGTGTACCATTTTCACTTCATTTTGAACAAAGGGAACAACAATAAAAAAAACAGGAATTCAACGTCAACAAAAAAAAAATAAGTGGTATTACGAAAAAGTTATAAATAAATAAGAAACGAAAAAAAAAAGAAAACTTGAACGAAAAACTGGAAAATTAACAAAAACAAAGAATAAATAAATAACGAAAATGTTTATGTAACAAAAAAATTAACGAAAACCGTAAAAATAAAAAGAATTGTGAATTATTCTATTTGAATAGTTTCATATTTCGTAAACGAAAGTTTAATAAGTATGAAAAATAAGTAAATACAAAAAAAAAATCAAAAATTTATGTAAACTCGAACAAAAAAAAACAAAATTTGCAAACCGAAAATTAATAAATAACAAAGATTAATAAATAATAAAAAAAAAAATGTATGTAAACTCGAATAAAAAAACTATATGTAAACCAAAAAAAATTAATAAATAACAAAAATGAAACGAAAAACGAAATTGAAAAACAAAACAAAATTATCAAAAATATTTGTTCTAATGCTTGTTTTTGAAAAATTTAAAGTATTTTTTTCCTTAAGAAAAAGAATCTAAATCTAACAAAAAATTTAGAAATATTTTTGAAGGTGTTCTTTAATTTCAGATTTTAAGACAAAATTAAAATCTGAATTAAAGAATACGCAAAATAAAAAAAATCTAGACAAATTAATAACTAAATACGAAAGAGAAAGAAAAAAAATATAAATTTGAAATACCTAAATAGGAATTGTTAGAAAACTAAGTTTTTCAAAATCATGTATATCCAAACAAAGTTTTCAACAAAAAAAAACTAACTAAAACTGTAACTTAACTTTTTCAAAAATTTCCTTTCTAAATTTTAATTTTATTTTGTATTTTAACAAAAATAAAAATTCAAAATAAAACAAAAAAAAAACGATTGGAAAGACTTTAAATTTGCTAAAATTTTCTCACTTTGATTTGAAACTCTTTAAACAAGAAAAAGCTTAAGCCAGAAAAAAAAATGTAAACAGAAAAACACTTAAACGAATTTCGATAATTAGCTGTTAAGAAATTTTACCTTAAGATTTTATAAGTAATATTAAATATTTCGAACTACCAATAAAGTTAATTGAACTTTAAAAAAAAAACGAAAAATTTTTAAATTTGAACTAACCAATTTATATGAAGAATTATGTATTTTATCTGTTATTTGTATCATAAGCTTTCGGGCAGCTGGTAGCTTATATTCGGTGGTTTCTTAGCGACATGGTATGATCCTACTTACGACATCACTAAAAAACAGACATCAGACGGACGAACAAGACTCCCCTGATGTGACAATAATAGAAAAGGAAAACTACTAAAAACACCAACAAATTACATTACAAAGTTTCCCTTACCAATCCCGCAATCCTAGACAGTCTCGAGGACTTTGCTAGAAGACATGAAACGATAAGGTAAAACTTACAAAAAATTGGAACGATGAAGTTGGACTAAACGTCACGCACAATCAATTGTCCAACAAAATGACACGACTAGGAATTGAAAATTGAAAATTAGAATAAAAGAAAAGTAAAAAAAATTAGGATGGGAATAGGTAAAGTCAATACAAAAATGCACTGACTGACATTACTAAAACTTTCGCAAAGGAACGTCGCGTCGCGATACACCTATACCCTATACCCTTTGCAAAAACTCCAATACGGGAGCGGGTCATAATCCTGTTTGTCAAAATACTGTATGACAAAATACTGTTTGGTCAAAATACTGTAAGATCATAATCCTGTATGTCATTATACTGTAAACACAAAATCCTGTACGTCAAAATACTGTATGAGCAAAATACTGACTTGCAAAATCCTGTTTTGTAAAATCCTGTACGGCAAAATACTGTATTTTCATACTGTATTTTTTTTTAAGAAATTTCCGTTAAAAATACGCATAATACTATGTTTTGAATATCAATTGTGTTTCGTTTATTAACATTATTCAAATATAATTTATAACAGTTAGAAAGTAAATAATTCCTTAGAAAATTAACAAATAAAAAAATAATTCTACAAATACATAAGGGTATGCCATAATGCATATTTTAGCCAAAAATCACTTTTGAAGATTTAAACTTTAGGGGGTTTAGGACGCTTAGCTTAGCCACAAATCACTTTTAAATATAAAAATCGGTTTATATTATTATGACACATTTCTTATTTGCGCGGCTAAAATAATGTGCATTCAAATGTATGACAAGTAAGTTGGTATAATTCATTCATGAAATCAAATTATGTTTTCACAAAAAAAGAGAAGAAGAAAAATTGAAAAGAGAAAGTAAGAAAGAGAAAGCAAACAATTACGACTTGAAATTACGACAAGAAATCATTTTAGAGGGAAAATGAAGTGAACGAAAAAGAAGTAAATAAGTGTAGAATTTTGTTTTCTCCCTTTTTCTCTTAGCTCCTAATTAGGTACCTACCTACATATATTTATCACTAATAAGCTTGCTTTTTTTTAAGTTTGATATTTTATTATCGATTATCAAAGTTCTGAAAAAAACTGTTAAAGAAATATCGTTTTGATAATGTAAAAAAGTGCGCGTGCACTTTTTTACATTATCAAAACGATATTTCTTTTACAGTCTTTTTTACAGTATTTTGACTTACAGTATTTTGAAATACAGTATTTTGACCAACCAGGATTTTGACATACAGTATTTTGCTCATACAGTATTTTGCACATACAGGATTTTGACATACAGTATTTTGGCATACAGGATTTTGAATACAGGATTTTGGCACATACAGGATTTCGACCCCAACCCCTCCAATACATAACCCCCGACAGGAACATTACACTTACTAACCGCAGTCACTGTGAATTTTCAAACTCTCGTCGCGATACGACTAGGTACGCCTCGCCTGTGGCCTTCCTGACGCAGAAATACGAGGTTTAAAAACTCACAGCAAGTTTGGTTGGGGACTATACAACAGAAACGAACTGAAACTAAGACTACAAAAACTAACTTATCAAGAAAAAATGTTCCAACTTGGTTGGAACACCCTTTAATAACGTTAGGTGCCATTTTGTTGCGTGGCAAGAGGAGAGGAGGGCGTCGGTAAAGTGGAAAGGGTAGGAAAAAGGAAAAGGTAGGAAAGAGAGAAAGGTAGAGTTTGGATAGGGAAGGTGGAATGTTGAGCTCCGGGGACGCGGCCTGCTTGCATAGTGCACGGCGTCAGCTCGTCGGACGCGGGGATCTTGTCCCCGAAAACTCAACCTCGCCTGCAGAAAAAACATAAATCAGGCCAGAGGAAAACTAGCGATAAAAAAAAAGAATCGGACTAGAGAAAACGCGGACGGACTATTGGCACATCAGGGCACTGCGGATGTTGATGCAATGAGGCCATTACCCACCCAACCGTAGGAATCCGCGGCCATGTTTGGATTCCCCCAAAGATGGTGGATGATCGGTTTCGGATCATACCATCTTCACCGAAACTCAGCTACCCTTGACACCCCTGAAATTTGGTATTCAACAGATCATGGTTTCACTTATGTGAAACACGAAAACACCTTTTTATATTTTTTTCGACCATGCGCGTTCGAAGAAGTTTTTATTTCACATAATTAACAAACAAAAGTAACAAAATTGAAACAAAACAAAAAAGTCAATTAAAAATCGTTTTCGCTGCGTCTTTACCACGAAAAAAAAAACTATTTTACCCTTTTTGGTAATTTTCAATATTTTTAGGAAGAAATCGGGGACCTGATTTCCCTACCCCTAAAGAGTTCTGTGGAGGTATGTATATGAAAATTCAGGACAAAGCAAACAAACGAATTTAACTCGCGGGGACACTTTTGAAAACTGATCCTTGGTTCCTTGTACAAAAAAAAACTTTAACCAGAAAATTTAAATTTAAATTTATTTTATGGATAGATAACTTGCCAACTTCAACGCCATTAAATTTAACACAAAGATATAATTAATGAATAAAAAAAAAATAAATAATAAACAATCACAAACACAAATTTCTTATATAGATGATATATAATGTATATATATTTTTTTTTTGTTTTTTACTTCTTATTAATTTATTAAGTTTTCCCTTCTCTTATCAATTTCTTCTTTCTATTTCTAGGACTCACGGACTTTTTAGGATTACGTTCGGATATTGTATTCAGCCCAAGAGATGGAGCTTCAATATGATGAGGTGTCATAAGACATAAATCACATGCAACTTAACTAGTAGTGACGTCACAAACATATTAGCACACAAATCCTAATTCACCCTCGGAACGCACTCATTATTTTATATCAATATCAGGTATTTCTACTTTTGGAGTTTGGAGAACTGTCAGCCACAGACGTAACACCATCATTTAAGGCAAAACATGGCGGTGCAACTGGTAGGTATGTTTTTATCTTGTGTTATTCTTATTTTATTTGTTTTTATTTCTTTCAGAATATAAGATTAAGGTACATGGACTAGGGATTTCCAGGCGTCCGCAACACGGTGTGGAATAATTTAGATAAAGGTACGTTCTAATATGCTTTTATCACACATTCAAGGAAGACACAAGAAGAGGATAAAGTAAACTTTCATATTTTTGCAAATATAGTTGCGCAGAGGGCACAAACAAAGGGGAACTATTATGGTCCTCCTTCATCATATACATAAGGACCTTTCATAGATAGAGATAGGAAGTCTTTTCTGGAACACCTCACTTAAATTAAAACAAGGCACAGATTGAAGAATGCAATTCCTAAGCAAAGTGAGTTATTACATCTTCTCTTGCCTTGAAAATTTCGGAGTCAGAAGAGAGGTTATCCAAAAAATTGATGACGACATCGCTGCTCTTAGAAATTCAATCCTAGGTTGGATCCAGAGAGTTGAAATAGTTGAAACAAAATCAAATGGCATAGACACTTTTAAACGGGAAAATGACCAATTAAAACAACAAATAAATCAACACTGTGTAAACATTAAAAATATTTTAATCCGCTTGGTTGTTGATTTTCAACCGCCTTCGCTCAAAACACACACACCAGTTGTTATCAAATTCTTGACCCCTGTAGTGAGATTGTAACTATTGCCCTATTATTGGTGTAAGCGCACCACGCTAAAGTGTTAAGGCGAGTTAGCTCGCCGCCGTAAGGTTGAAAGTAAAAGATCAATATGAATATTCTTCAGATAAATTGCTGTTTATTTTAGTTAACCAGGGGCGGATCGTAGCAATTCAGTCACCAAGGCATAACACTAGTGACTGTTTGTTATAGATCGGCTCAAATTGGAATCTAAATAAACAACATAGATAATTGTCTGACTTAGGTTTTAGTTAGTTTGAAATTTTGAAATGGTTGGTACATTTAGAGTCGATTATTGCAACATTCGCGGACTACGGAAAAATTTCTGTGCTGCATATGTCTACACTGCAAATAACAGGCCAGCTGTGTTGGCACTAAGCGAAACCCAGATAGGTGAAAATTCTGATCACTCAGAATTTAATCTGTATGGGTATAGCTTAGTGCCGTTATTTTTCCCTCATCATGGACTAGCCGTTTATATAAGAAATGATGTAGCTTACCAACTTCAACCACAATATGGTTTGTGTTCCAACACAAACTTTAATTTCTTGTGGTTAAAATTCATGGTAAATAAGCACATCATTCACTCCTGTTTTATTTATCGAAGCCCCAATTTGGACAGAAATTCAACTTTTAACGAATTTGATGATCTGTCCGACTCCATCCAAAGAATTGTTTCCCATTATCCTCACACTGAAATCGTCATTACGGGCGATTTCAATGTACACAATTCTAGGTGGCTTCGCTTTTCAGGCCAGACAACACCCGAAGGAAGGTATGTTGAGGTCTTTGCTGAGTTAAACCAACTTACTCAACTTGTTGACGAGCCAACTCGAATCCCTGACGTTGCAGGTCAAACCGCCAACACCCTAGACTTGTTTCTTACCTCTGACCCCGATAAATACACTGTTAGTGTATTATCGCCCCTAGGCTCATCAGATCATTGTGTCATATCTGCCAATTTCTCATGCCAACAAAATCCAGTTAAAGTGAAAGCTCCTATGAGAACCGTTTGGCAGTATGAGAAAGCCAACTGGGACGGTCTTAATAATTTCTTCAGGAACTTTAACTGGTCACTATGCTTCCTCGATAGTGACGTAGACTCCAGTGCAGATATGATCACAAATTTAATTCTCTGCGGAATGAGAGATTTTATCCCGAACAGGATAAGGTCTATCAAACCGAAAGAGAATTCATGGTTTGATTTGAGCTGCAAAGAGGCTATTAGGGTGAGAGAAGTAAGTTTCCGTAGTTATAAAGCCAACCCTACTGAGGAAAACCGGAACAAGTTTAAACAAGCTAGAAAGACCTGTAACGGTCACATTCGAAGAACCAAATTTTTACATGACCAAAAATTAAGGCAAAAAATACTACAATGTCCCAAGGGTAGTAAAAATATTCGAAATACCACTTCGTCTTCGGTTCCAACGCTCGTCTTCAATGATACCCCTGCAGTCAGCTCACTAGAAAAAGCCAATTTGCTTGCAGCACAGTTTGCTGTTAATTCGACGCTGCCAGAGAGTGTCATGACTCCTCCTGCATTTGAGAGCGTAAACGATTTTATGGGACCAATATTCTTTCGTACTCGTGCAGTTGCAAGAGTCCTAAAAGATCTCGATGTACACAAATCTGCTGGCCCGGATTGTATTCCTCCTATTGTTCTGAAGAGGTGTTCTTCAACGCTGGCAAAACCACTGCGTAAGCTTTTCCATCTGTCCTATTCTACTGGTCTCTTTCCGAGTGGGTGGAAAACAGCATTTGTCCAGCCTGTCCCTAAAAAAGGCGAATCTTCTTCCCCCTCTAACTATCGTCCGATTGCACTTACGTCCCTTCTTTCCAAGGTCATGGAAACGCTGATAAATCATCAGCTTAAGAAATATCTCGAGGAACGGAAGCTTCTTAATGACCGGCAGTACGGCTTTCGTAGCAATAGGTCCACTGGTGATCTGATGGTATATCTCACCGAACAGTGGAACAAATCTTTACATCGTTTTGGAGAAAGTAAGATTATTGCACTTGATATTTCAAAAGCGTTTGATAGAGTTTGGCATCAAGCTCTCTTATCGAAAATGCGTGCATTTGGATTGGATGAATCTCTTCTTCGTTGGATTAGAAATTACCTTTCGGATCGCTCAATACAAGTTGTATTGGACGGTTTCAAGTCTGATATTCATAAGATAAATGCTGGTGTGCCCCAGGGCTCCGTTTTGTCTCCGACTCTCTTCCTTATTTTCATCAATGACCTCTTGTCTGAAACCTCTAATCCATTAAACTGTTTTGCTGACGATAGCACCCTCAGCTTTTCATATTCGTTTCCAGATCTTCATCCCTCTTCTTCGGATGTGGAACTGGAACGGCAGCGTATGATTAGCTCATTAAATTCTGATCTCGACAGCATTGTCCAATGGGGATACAAAAATCGTGTAGAATTTAATGCTTCCAAAACTCAATGCTGTCTCCTGTCGTTAAAGCGAAACCCACCCCCCATGCCACTGTCCATGAGTGGCACTTGCATTGAAGAAACAAATAACCTTACAGTTCTCGGTATGTGTGTCACAGACCACCTCTTGTGGAATGATCACATATTCGACGTCGCCAAAAACGCTGCTAAGTGTTTAGGTTTTCTTCGTCGATGCAAGAAATTTTTCTCCCCTTCTGATCTGGCTGTAATTTACAAAGCCTTCATTCGTCCAAAACTCGAGTATAACTCTCACATATGGGCGGGTGCTCCAACAACCCACTTGAACCTCTTGGATAGAATCCAGAAAAGAGCTATAAAAATGATAGGTGATAGCGCTATAACAGACGCTATAACAACTTTGGAACACCGTCGTAGTGTTTCATGTCTCTCTCTGTTTTATCGCTATTTTTATAAACAGTGTTCAAGTGAAATAGCCAGTTGCATTCCCCCTCTTAAACAATTCAACCGTAATACTCGCGCTTTTAGGAATGCACATCAGTTTACCCTTGAGCCCAACTTCGGACGTACTGTTAAGTACAGAGATTCCTTCTTTAGCCGCACAACAAGAATGTGGAATGCTTTACCTGGCTCTATTTTTCCCTCCCAATTCAATATTCAGAACTTCAAAACCAATGTGCACCGGTATCTCCTCTAAATCCTTCCTTCTTTCCTTAACGCTCGCACTGTGTGTAAACATATTAAGGGTAGTCATAACCCCTTTAGTGCGTGCTCAATTTAAAAAAAAAAAAAAAAAAAAAAAAATTCTTTAGACTCTGTTTTATTTTCATTGAATCCATTCCTTAAATACTACTGTCTTAACTGTTATACTTATTTTCTATCTTACTTCTATACGTTGAATTTCATATTCAAAATATTTCTATTTTTCTTTTGGTCTATATTCATAAGGATCTTATTACTATTGAGTGACAATCAATGCAATCGAGTGGAATGTTGGTGTTATGATATGACTAACATACTCGATTTGCATTTCACTTGTTTTGTTACTCATTTATTGAAGGGGCAGTGGCGGCGCATACGTGGATACACTACACCCTCACCCTTAAGAAAAATTTTAGTGGTAAAATCATAATTTTAGTTTTACAAGCTAAAATTTGTTATTTTGATAAGCTATTTGTATTTTTGTAATTAAATTTAGATTTTTGTACAATGATAAAATATATAATGTTTACATAAATTATTATTATTACTACTACATTTTTGTTTGTTTTTTTTTTTTATACATATTCAGTTGGTTTATAGGACTTAAGCAAGTTATTGTGTACTTCTTTATTTACCCCATTTATGTCAATTACTGAATTGACTCCTTTTCTTTCTACTATTTTGTATGGACCAATATAAAGTGTCTGATTTTTCTTTCTATTTCATAATTTTAATAGTACTAAATCGCCTATATTTAAATCTAATTTATTGGTTTATTTTTTATTTTCTGTCTCTATTCTTTTTTTTAATTTTTGTAGTCAATTCTTTTGCTTTACTGAGTGCATATTGTAACCTAATTTTCAATTCGTGAGCATAATTGTCGTAGTCATAAATTTTTGTTTTGATAATCAATGTATCAGTTGGTAAGCAGGGCAGTTTCCCATAAATGAGCTCATACGGTGAATAACCAGTGTCTATATGTGGTGTTGTATTGTATGCGAACGTAAAATATGGAACCCATTTGTCCCATTCATTATAGTAAGAATTCATTAAGTGTCCGATGATTTCTTTCAAGGGCACCTATAGTTTGGTGGTGATATGGAGAAGATAATGTTTGTCTTATCTTCAATAGCGAACATATGTTGCTCATAAGTTCGTTATTAAATTCTGTACCCTTATCTGATTTTAGAATCTTAAAGTGTCCATATCTAAGAATAAATTCTTCCACTAAAGTTATTGCGTCTTTTGATGCCATAGGGTATGCGACAACAAATTTAGTTAGCTCACATTGCATGGTTAGAATATATCTGTTTTCATTTGACATTCGTAATGGTCCGACTGTGTCAATTGACACTACTTCAAAACTGTTGCTTGGAGTGTCTGTAATCGTTTGTGGTTTTATTGTGTTTTTTTTTGTTCGTTTCTTGCACATGAATCACAATTTTGTATGAATTGTTTTACCATTTGATTCATCTTTCGCCATATGTATCTTTGTTTTAATTTTATTAAAGTTTTTCGTATACCTAAATATCCACCGTGTACAGAATTATGAAATTCGTCGATTAGTTTGTATTTGGTTAAATCATCAAGTATTTGTTTTGGGGCGTTATAAATTATTATTTTTAGCTTAAAATTCTGGCCATTTATTTTTATCTTTGCATATGTTTCTTTGAATTTATCTATTTCAAAATACTTAAATATTTCATCATTGTTCATAAGGGCTAGCTCGTTTATTTTTTCTTTATTCATTCTGGATGCTAATTTCTTCAGTGTTGACTTTAGTGTCGCTGAATTATCGTTAGATCCTGTATTCGTATACTTATCATCATTGTTTATATTTGATGCATGCTTCATCAGGTTCGAATCTGGATTCGCCGATTTATCGCTACGTCGCACGTGCACAAAATTTTCATCAATATTTATTTTTGAATTCCTAGCATTTTTATCAATATTAAATTCTAATTTATTAAGTAGACTATAAAATTTGTATTATAAAAAAGCCCTTCGAAAAGAATTTTATTATCATTAAGTACTAATACATATTTAAATAAAATAATTATACAACGACCGGAGAAACAGATTTAGACAGAATTGCACACGTCCGTTCATGAGGACTTCTTCCAGTAGACTAGCTCTCTTCGGCAGTGTTGCCGTGTAACATTCGGCTATCCTGCTTCGATGACGTCTCGGCACTACAGTTCGCATTTATGGAAGTCGTATCAGCTTCTATTTCGCAATCCGCTCCATCTTTTGGTAGACTTAACCATTTCCGCATTCGATCTGATGCAAACACAGAATGAAACTTTTTCTGAGTTCGTTGGGCTCTTGGTATATCTTCAATTAGATATCTGTCATAACCAAGCGTTCTTGTTCCTAAATATGGACCTCTCCAACGGGCGTCCAACTTACGTGACGAACCGGTGGCTTGAAGATCATTGAGGACTAGCACCATATCTCCACAAGAATACTGAGTTGGACATTTTCGTTTCTGGTCGAATCTTCGTTTTTGCCTTGATTGTGATTTACGGATGTTGGTAGCAGCTATTTCTCTTATGGTACTTAACGGTAATCTTTCTTCAATTGAAGACCAATTATGCAAGGCTTGCACTACCTTGTTTTTAGCTGCGGATCGAAGAGAAAATCCATAGAGAAGTTCGTGTGATGTCATCTTCGTCGTTTCGTTCTTTGTGGAATTGAGTGTCCACTGTATCGTGTCCAAAAAGTGATCCCAATCAGCATTATCAGGTCGTTTAGTCATAGCTCGTACTGCTTCAACAATTGTGCGATTATAACGCTCGACCTGCCCGTTAGCCCTTGGTGTAGCGGTCGCGTTCGTCACATGTTTTATAAGGTTATCTTCACAAAAATTCTTGAATTTCATCGAGGTTAATGCGTTCCCTCTGTCTGTCACAATTGTTCCTGGTAGCCCGAAATAACCATTCATCTCGTCTAGAAACTTCAAAACATACTTTGTTTCCGTTGTTCTCACAGCTTTCATTTTAACGTATTTTATGAAACCATCAACCATTACTAGGATGTGCAGATTTCCAGCCTTACTCTTCACAAATGGTCCGACATGGTCCAGGTGAATTATTTGGAATGGAACTGGTTCTCGAGGTATAGGATGTAACGATCCTTCTCGTTTTCCATAACTGCCCTTGGAATATGCACACTCAATGCAGGAATCAATATACTTTTTAATGAAATCATTTGCCCTTGCAAACCAAAAATGTTTCTGGAATATCTCCAACGTTTTTGTCAAACCGAAATGGCCTATATCATCGTAACAGGACTTGACTAATCGATATTTAAGAG
Organism: Syrphus vitripennis; assembly: GCA_958431115.1. Taxonomy (NCBI): domain Eukaryota; kingdom Metazoa; phylum Arthropoda; class Insecta; order Diptera; family Syrphidae; genus Syrphus; species Syrphus vitripennis. The sequence goes on along the minus strand of OY288109.1, from coordinate 35,355,284 downwards.
AATCTGGAACGTACCACTTTAAGTCACCACCAACTTTACGAAACAATCGACCTTCACTCACAGCATAATCCGTGTGAATTTGTTTCTCTTCTGCTGAACTTGGTGTTTTACGCAGAACTTTACATATATCGGCAACCTTCTCGTCCAATCTCTGCAGCGACGTCAGCCAATCTGCTCTGTCAATGTTAATACTGAAAACTTTCAACTGCTTTCCCTCCTCGCAATCAGGAAAATTTCTGCTGAGACTATCGACGTGAGACATTGAACTTCCTGCTCGATGTACAAATTTTATGTCATATTCTTGCAAACGTAATACCCACCGAGCAATTCGGCTTGTCAACTTTGTCATGTTCTTGAGAGTAACAATCGCTCTACAATCGGTTACAACCGTGAACGGCTTGCCTAACAGGTATATTCGGAAACGCTCTGCGCTGTCGACAATAGCCAGTAGTTCGAGTTCATAACTATGCCATTTCCGTTCGCAATCTGTTGTACGCCGACTAAAATAGCTTACTACTCGTAAAAGGTTGGCATCACTTGGGATTATAACATCATCCAAAAAAACCAATATATCTCTCGGTTCTAGATCTGCAATTAATTGGTCCATCATTGCCTGGAAAACTGCGGGCGCGTTAACGAGGCCAAAAGGCATTCTGCAAAATTCTAGTTGCGTATTGTGGATTTGAAAAGCTAGTAAACGCCTTGATTCTTCTGCTACTGGTATTTAAAAATAGCCCAAATTAAGGTCCAAAATAGTGAACCATTTGTAACCACCCAGTCTATTTAGCTGTTCCTCGACGACTGGCATAGGATACTTCTCTTTCACGGTGATGGCATTAAGTTGTCTAAAATCAATGCACATCCTAACTGTCCCATCCTTCTTCGGGACCAAAACTATTGGAGAGGTAAAATTTGAAATTAACTTACGTACAATGTTCTGGTCCAATAGTTCTTGAACTGTAAAATATATCTCTTTGCGCAAATGGTATACGACTGCCTCTTTTGCCTTTTGGTTCCGATTCCGTCAATTTTATCGACATCTCTGTATTTCGCGCAATACCCAATTCCGACAATTTTTTAGCAAAGCAAGGCCGGTATCGATTTACCAACAAGTGCAAGCTTTTGACATCGTCCTTCGAAACGTTTTCGTCAACATTTATTTCTTCTACCGTAATTTCGTCACTTAGTGTTTTTATTTTAAGAACATGGTTCGAGTTGTACGCAATATTAACCTTGTAGTCAGAAAACTTGACGCAAACATGTGGTTGACACAACACCGATCTCCCGACAATAACACTTACAGTCTGAGCATCATTTGGTACAACGAACACTTCACCGATCATTTTGACATCTTCTATGTCGATAACACCGTAAAACTTCCCAACCGTATCGCAACCACCACCGCCGAATCCACTAAGCTTAGTTTGATCATCAGTATATGGAATGCCACTAGCAATCATTATTGACTTTGTCTTTTGTTACACACGCCACATGAGCATTTCTTTTCTTCGGACAATCCCGCGCTCTATGTCCTCTTTGTTTGCATACAAAACACGTCATTCGCGAAAAATCGTTTGCCACTTCTTTATTTACCGACCCACTACCGCCTTTAGTGTCAGAAGGGACACCTTTCTGCCATTTATCTTTGTCGGATGTGTGAACAAATCTTTTATTTTCGCGCATTTTATTGTGGTCTTTCAAACTTTCAATTGACTTAACCCGCTCGAGGAAAGCAAAGCACGAATCAAATTCTTGACCGCAAAGCTGTTCGATTAGCTTTTCATCGTTTAGTCCCGTGATAAGATAGCGTATGATAGCCTTTTCTGATAAATTTCCCCGCATCCCTATCATTCTTACCTCGAAAACGTAATCTTTTATAGGTTCGTGAGGCTTACGAGCTCGTCCCATCATTTGCAAATGGATGTCAGCCTCATTTACCACCACCGGGAACACCTTTACTAACGCGGTTTTTAGGTCCACCCAAGTGTTTATGTTACCCGTTTCTGAGTCGATCCAAAATTTTGCTGGACCTTGAAATTTTATCATACATGCACATATCATTAAATTATCACTCCAGTCAAAGATTATTTTGAGTTTATAAACTTGTGCCACCCATTGAATACTGTTTAAAGACGTTATGTCACCGCATTCACCACCTCGCTTACCGAAACCTTTATTCCACTGACCGCACCATTTGAGTATGCTTTCGTTGCATTTGGAATTTGACTTTTCACCAAACTGCATTCTTTTTTCCAGAGATCACGCTCTCTTTCTAGCAAAGCCATTTCCCGTCGCAGCAATTCAATTTCCTTTGCACCCGCACTACTCACAATCGCACTTCCGTCATCGTTTTTCGTTTCACTAGCTGCGGCATCACTTTCTACGACAACAGTGTACTCTGCTTCCTTGTCAGGATTCTCTCGTAGATACTCCTGAAACCGCACTGAGCATTCCGCTTTGTTCCCCGCTGAACTTAATTTTAATTTGTCTAATTCAGTTTTTAGATTTTGAATCGTCCACTTGGCAATATTGTCTAGCGCAGACATTTTTTTTTTTGCTTTTTTTTTCTCACGTACAACACAATATCAACCACCGACGCACACCGAACAAAAGTCTTTTTTTTTCTATTCCCGTTTTCTCTTCTTCGTATTCCTGTCTAAACACGTAACAAAGTCGTTCCTCATGGAACCCCTGAATACTGCAATACACAATACTGTTGCAACTTCAGTTCAACGGATTGCTCAGCACACACACAGAACCAACTATCGTATTTCCGACAAAAAACCAGGCAAACGCAACCAACTACTACACAGCACGATCGCAGACGGCGCGCCGCGCGGCGGAGCACACACACACGATGTATGTATATACCTATTTATTGCAGCTGCACAGAAAAAAAAAATTAATTTAAGGGTGTTTCAATTAATTTTGTTTTTGTGAATCCCGCTTCTGAACTATTAAGTAGACTATAAAATTTGTATTATAAAAAAAGCCCTTCGAAAAGAATTTTATTATCATTAAGTACTAATGCATATTTAAATAAAATAATTATACAACGACCGGAGAAACAGATTTAGACAGAATTGCACACGTCCGTTCATGAGGACTTCTTCCAGTAGACTAGCTCTCTTCGGCGGTGTTGCCGTGTAACAAATTTCTTTATATTTTTGACGTCATTGATGGATATGCATTCCCAGATTTGAAGTTGTACCGGCTTCTCTTGAGAGTTGCATTTCTCCTTGTTGTTGTCTATGTTCATTTTGTTGGACATCCCCCTTGTGATAACTAATGTTCTTTTAACGGTTTCATCGATTTCTGTCGGTATCATTTGTTTTAATAAGTCTGAGTCAATTTTTATTCTAGATAAAGCATCTGCGTTTGTGTTCATTTTTCCTTTTTTGTATACTATGTCAAAATCATAATCACTTAAGTCTACTCGTATTCTAGTCATTTTCGAGGATGGATTTTTGTGTGAGAATAGAGATACTAAGGGTCTATGGTCGGTGACGACCGTAAATTTTCTTCCGTATACATAGATATGGTCTGAAAAATTGTATACCCCAGTGGATTGCGAGTAGTTCTTTTTCTATTACGGGTTTGTTAAGAAGTCCTGAAGTCATTTGTGTGCATATGACAATAATTTAAACGCTATATGAAAGAACGATTTATTATCTTCAAATCGTTGGAATTACTTTTTTCGAAATGGACTCACAGCGGGTTATATTTGAAAAAATGTATATCTATATTTTGAGAAATTAGCAAAAACTGCTAATTGGTGCGCAATTTTGTAGAAAAAGCACTGGACTGAGTGAATCAAATTTGATATTTTCTAAAAGGTAATAAACATATTTTTAAATTGTTGGAATTGATTTTTTGAAAAAATGAAAAGTTTTGGAAATATATTGACTTAAAAAACACTTAAAATACTGTTTTTCAATTCGGTTTTTGACATATTTGTTTAATGAATTTTACTAAAATTATGATCCAAAATAACAAACCGACATTCTAAATTTAATTTTCAGAAAAAAAAAATATTGAATTTTCTTGTATTTTTATGTGAAACATCGAATTTTTAAAACGTCTGCGTAAAATAAAATCTCATTATTTTAGCTAAGACACAAATCATTGGATTCTATTTGTTCTCCAAATGACCGGTAGAGTTTTCATGTAAAATAAAACAAAAATTCAAACAGTGTGATGCACACAATTTGGCAGTAGATAAAGAGGTACCTAACAATACAAATGCAGTCTGTTTATATGGTATGGTGACTATTGCCTGATGTTTGTGTAGTGTAGAAGTTTTGTTGTTATTTTTTTGTTTTTTGTATTTACTGCTTGTTGGTTTTTTTTCTCTTTATTTTGTGTATATTCTGTAACTATGATTTACGATACTATAGGTCAGGTTGTTATCAATCAAATCATAATAAGATTTTCGTATTTGAATAGTGAAAGTAAAAAGTTTGAAAACATTTGGTTTGTTGGCGCAGAAATGCGTTTCGATTATCGAGTATACTTAGTTATATGTAGGGTCATAGCATTTTTATTTATTGATTTGCATAAGGTGTCAAAAAAGGCTAGGGCGTGTAGGTTGAACTTAGAAAAAAGAAAAATTTATGGGAGAGGGTCTATTTCCCCTTTCTGTCTGTGTTTTTGCAGTTTGGACTAGCAGCAAATATGATCTATACGTTGAAAGAGTTGAAAAGGATGACGACTTTTGGGAAACTCAAATGGTGACTAACTTTCATCCTTTTATATGGATTGGCTTTTACCAGAACTAGTAGATCCACGGGTCCCTCGTGGTATGAAAGTACGTGCTCCCTCAAATAACTGAGAAAGGGTTGTTTCTTTTTGTCTTTCTTCTTTTATAATTATAAAACAAAAATAAACTAAAATAAAATAAACAAATAAATTCAAGTAGGTGTAGGTTAAAACAAATGTAAAATTATTCATTGAATAGAAATAAAATCTAATATTGAATTAAATCGATTTGCTTATTATTTTATTATTTTGGCACTTCAAAGACCCTTCTTGATATAAAATACAGAATGGTTTTACTTTCATTCCAATGAGACCTGAAATTTTTTTTTCGGATCAATCAATTATTTTTTTAGTCACAATTTCAAATTGGTACCTAATTTTCTACAAAATGTAAAAATCAAACATTACATCCTAACATGCATCCACCCCTACTATCCTACTTTTTCTCAATATTATTGGCATCGGCTTCAGCAGTCTAAAATAAATATTTTTCGTCTGAATTTTTTTTCTTCTCAATCGCCATATGTAAAACCAAAAACAAATCTCAATCAGTCAAATTGGTATGTCCAATTGCTATGAATTTACGACACGTAAAGGGTAAAAGTGTCATATGTATTTCAAACGCTTATTTCATATTTTAAAAATCTTGAACAAAAATCGATTTATAATTTTCGTATTGCAGAATAATACAACAAATTAAGTGTCCATGAAAGGACTTACAATCTTACATAGTGAAAACAAAAAAATATACACAAAAAAATTAATGAAACAAATTTTACGGCAGCCTACTTGGTCACACCAAGCAAGCGAATAATACAGAAAAATACCAAAACCAACCAAACTAGTTTTTGAGAGGTATATGTATATAGAAAACAAAATACGAGTAGGTACACATAAAGAATCTGGAAAAATATTTTTACTCTTTTCAACATTAGCGATCGTAATAAACTTTTGTCTTGCTTTCACTTATTGGATATTTTACTGAGTACCAAGTGAATGGCGGTGAGTGTTCTTTTTGTGGATTGGTTTGGAATGTATATCTGATGTTTAAACCTAACATTGGTGAAGAACTCGGATCAATAGGTTCTACTTTTAGTTCCCACTTTTAGGTGAAGGGCTCTTGAGGCCTTCCCCTAGATTTGAGGAAAAAACAAGAAAATGGTGAAAAGGTGCGCAATTTCCTGAAGTCATTTGTGTGCATATGACAATAATTTAAACGCTATATGAAAGAACGATTTATTATCTTCAAATTGTTGGAATTACTTTTTTCGAAATCGACTCACAGCAGGTTATATTTGAAAAAATGTATATCTATATTTTGAGAAATTAGCAAAAACTGCTAATTGGTGCGCAATTTTGTAGAAAAAGCACTGGACTGAGTGAATCAAATTTGATATTTTCTAAAAGGTAATAAACATATTTTTAAATTGTTGGAATTGATTTTTTTAAAAAATGAAAAGTTTTGGAAATATATTGACTTAAAAAACACTTAAAATACTGTTTTTCAATTCGGTTTTTGACATATTTGTTTAATGAATTTTACTAAAATTATGATCCAAAATAACAAACCGACATTCTAAATTTAATTTTCAGAAAAAAAATATTGAATTTTCTTGTATTTTTATGTGAAACATCGAATTTTTAAAACGTCTGCGTAAAATAAAATCTCATTATTTTAGCTAAGACACTAATCATTGGATTCTATTTGTTCTCCAAATGACCGGTAGAGTTTTCATGTAAAATAAAACAAAAATTTAAACAGTGTGATGCACACAATTTGGCAGTAGATAAAGAGGTACCTAACAATACAAATGCAGTCTGTTTATATGGTATGGTGACTATTGCCTGATGTTTGTGTAGTGTAGAAGTTTTGTTTTTATTTTTTTTTGTTTTTTGTATTTACTGCTTGTTGGTTTTTTTTCTCTTTATTTTGAGTATATTCTGTAACTATGATTTACGTTACTATAGGTCAGGTTGTTCTCAATCAAATCATAATAAGATTTTCGTATTTGAATAATGGAAGTAAAAAGTTTCAAAGCAATTGGTTTGTTAGCGCAGAATTGCGTTTCGATTATCGAGTATACCTAGTTATATGTAGGGTCATAGCATTTTTATTTATTGATTTGCATAAGGTGTCATAAAAAGCTAGGGCGTGTAGGTTGAACTTAGACAAAAGAAAAATTTATGGGAGAGGGTCTATTTCCCCCGTTTAGGTGCGTGGGGCAATTTAAAAAAACCGGATGTCAAAATGTTTTGTAGTTTTCCAAAAATCAAAAATAACAAAAACTACTTTCTTCTAAGAATAACCTTTTATTTTTGTTTTTACGTTATTGGATTCTAAGGTAAATTTATGAATGAAAAGATTAACTTTATTTTTACTATTTTTTAACTATCGGTCCATTAAGCTTACAATAAAGTGACAAAGTACTGGATTAACCGTATTTCACACATTTTTTGATTGAGAACACCTGCATGAGAGCGTTGGGTTAAAATTGACCTGCAAATGATTTTAAATCATGCAACTTACACTTTAAATAACTAGTAGATGAAAAATGCAATTGCAAAATAAGCAAACAAATGTTCATGAGTCTTGAAATCAATAAAAATAAGAAATATGTTCATGCATATTTAGATACAAAAAATATAGTAATTATTTATTTAGTATCTACCTACAGTAGGAAAAAGTGTATATCGACCGTTTATTTTTTGTAGTTATTGACTAAAAAAAATATGACTCGATTAAAATTTGAATATTAAACCCTGTTTTTGAATGAAGCTTGGCAATGGGCCCTACGATTCCAACTTGGCTGCAACCCATATTTCGTGTTTTGTTGATTTTACTTTTTTTATTTTAGTTAGATTATTGTTTTCAATCTTTTACACAGATGGCATATTGGAAAACAACACTTTTTTAATGAAATAAAAAACAAAACACCATTTGCGAGATCAAATGCCCCTTTTCAATTGCTGAATTGGATCCGATTGCAGCCATCAAAGACAAGAAACTAAATTTCATCACAGTTTCAGATGATGGTTGCGTAGGAATTAATAAGACCCATATTTACTATTATCAAATTCAAGGGCAATTGCATATTTCCCAAAAGAATGTCTGTGTTTTTGCAGTTTGGACTAGCAGCAAATATGATCTATACGTTGAAAGAGTTGAAAAGGATGACGACTTTTGGGAAACTCAAATGGTGACTAAACTTTCATCTTTTTATATGGATTGGCTTTTACCAGAACTAGTAGATCCACGGGTTCCTCGTGGTATGAAAGTACGTGCTCCCTCAAATAACTGAGAAAGAGTTGTTTCTTTTTGTCTTTCTTCTTTTATAATTATGAAACAAAAATAAACTAAAATAAAATAAACAAATAAATTCAAGTAGATGTAGGTTAAAACAAATGTAAAATTATTCATTGAATAGAAATAAAATCTAATATTGAATTAAATCGATTTGCTTATTATTTTATTATTTTGACACTTCAAAGACCCTTCTTGATATAAAATACAGAATGGTTTTACTTTCATTCCAATGAGACCTGAAATTTTTTTTTCGAATCAATCAATTATGTTTTTAGTCGCAATTTCAAATTGATACCTAGTTTTCTTCAAAATGTAAAAATCAAACATTACATCCTAACATGCATCCACCCCTACTATCCTACTTTTTTTCAATATTATTGGCATCGGCTTCGGCAGTCTAAAATAAATATTTTTCGTCTGAATTTTTTTTCTTCTCAATCGCCATAATTGTAAAAGCAAAAACAAATCTCAATCAGTCAAATTGGTATGTCCAATTGCTATGAATTTACGACACGTAAAGGGTAAAAGTGTCATATGTATTTCAAACGCTTATTTCATATTTTAAAAATCTTGAACAAAAATCGATTTATAATTTTCGTATTGCAGAATAATACAACAAATTAAGTGTCCATGAAAGGACTTACAATCTTACATAGTGAAAACAAAAAAATATACACAAAAAAATTAATGAAACAAATTTTACGGCAGCCTACTTGGTCACACCAAGCAAGCGAATAATACAGAAAAATACCAAAACCAACCAAACTAGTTTTTGAGAGGTATATGTATATAGAAAACAAAATACGAGTAGGTCATTGTATATGAATTTGCATAGTACTCTCATGCACACGTTCCACACGTCGGCCACCTAGCGATCACACCCCTAACTAATTTTCTGGTTGCTGTTTCTGTGTATATACAAGTGCGCCCTCAGACGACCACACCACACAACCCAAAAATCATCGTGAGGATAGTACTATAAGTTTTATATACAATGGAGTAGGTACACATAAAGAATCTGGAAAAATATTTTTACTCTTTTCAACATTAGCGATCGTAATAAACTTTTGTCTTGCTTTCACTTATTGGATATTTTACTGAGTACCAAGTGAATGGTGGTGAGTGTGTGGATGTGTTTGGAATGTATATCTGATGTTTAAACCTATCATTGGTGAAGAACTCGGATCAATAGGTTCTACTTTTAGTTCCCGCTTTTAGGTGAAGGGCTCTTAAGGCTCTTAACGAATACGGCTCGGAATACGCGAATATTCCAGACAGCCAAAATTAAAAGTATATAGAATATTGGATAGCAACACAAATTTTATTGTTGCAAAACATAAAAATAAAAATATGACATTTCTGATAGACACGGGTGCAGACATATCTATGTATCTGTAAAATTACAAGTAAATTAGAGAACGAAGAATATGACGCAGAAGAAAAATGCAAACTGACTGGTATAACTAATGAGGAAATACACTCTTTTGGAACACTCGATCTAAACCTCCAATTATGTGAAACTATCTATGTACAGAAATTCCAACTAGTACATGAAAAATTTCCTATCGAAACAGATGGTATTTTAGGTAGAGATTTTTTTACCAAATTTCTCTGCAAAATAGACTACGAAACATTTACAATATCATTAAGCGACGACGAAAAAACAATAACTCTGCCAATGCAATCAAAACCATTACATGCACTTAGAATCAAAATACCTGCAAGAACAGAAATGATTCACGCACTAAAACTTCATTTAAATCATGACACTCTTATTACAAATAAAGAAATAGCGTCAGGTGTATTTATAAGCAACACAATAGTACCAAAAAATGGCATGGCGCATATCAAATTGCTCAACACGAACGACAATGAAGTAATTTTAAACGACATAACCTTAGACACAGAACCACTTGATAACTATGACATAATGACATACAAAAACGAAAACAATAATAATGATGATCGTTTTAAACAAATAATGAAAAAACTAAAATTAGACTGCAAAAATGATCATGCAAAAAAAGAATTAATTGACATCTTTAGAAAGTATCAAGAAATTTTTCATTTAGAAAATGAACCACTAACAACAAACAATTTTTACACTCAGAAAATTAAAACTTCAGATAAAACACCTGCATATATATAAAAAAACTATATACTTCCCCATGCACATTTGGAAGTCATATCCGAGCAAGTTGAACAAATGTTCAAAGACAACATAATAGAGCATTCAAAAAGCCCTTACAACACACCTCTATTACTAATACCAAAGAAAAATGTAGCAGACAAAAAGAAATGGAGAGTAGTAGTAGACTACAGAAAGTTAAATGACAAAATAGTGAACGACAAATTCCCTTTAACACGCTTAGTAGACGTACTTGACAAACTAGGAAGAGCAAAATGGTTTTCAACATTAGATATGACTAATTCTACACAAAGAATCAAGACCACTTACGGCATTTTCCACCAACAATGGGCACTACCAATTTAAGAGACTGCCATTTGGACTTAAAATTTCGTCCAACAGTTTTCAAAGAATGCTTACTATTGCTCTAGCTGGACTAGAATCCGAAGCCTTCTTATATGTTGATGACATAATAATCTACGGTTGCAGTCTAAAACACCACAACGAAAATCTAGTACGTGTCCTCGAACGACAAAAACAATACAACCTTAAGCTAAATCCAGAAAAATGCAATTTTCTTTGCCCTGAAGTAATATACCTGGGCTACCTAATTACAAGCAATGGCGTTAAAACTGACCCTGCAAAACATAAAACAATTAAAGAGTATCCAATTCCAAAAAATGCAGATGAAGTTAGACGATTCATAGCCTTTTGCAATTATTACAGGAGGTTCATACCAAACTTTGCTGACATTGCACAAAGCCTTAATAACCTTTTAAAGAAAAACACGAAATTCAAATGGGATAAAAATTCTCAAACAGCCTTTGATACTTTAAAAAATAAACTTATAGAACCTCCTATACTACAGTATCCAAATTTCGAAAACCATGCACTAGGAGCAATCCTTTCCCAAGGCGAAATTGGTGAAGATCTTCCTGCAAAAACATGCCAAGAAGAAAAACCAAAATATTTAACATGAAAAACACGCACCGACAACACATTTTTCCTTTTGACTCCTTTAACTTAAAATATATGCTCCCAAAAGCTCTAAGAAAGCTTCAATTTTGAAAGCTCAATAACAAAAACCAAAGGAAAAGGTATTATAATTTCCATCAACGGACAAATGGTAACTCCGAATATATGTATTTTTTTTTAATAAACACAATGAGCGAGAGGTAAATTGGCAATCAGTCCCCTCAAAGCCGGAGTGCAGACAGGTCATGGTGGAATGTACGTGGGTTTTTGGAATATTACAAAAACAATTTGCTTGTAACTCAGGGGTTATATTTTGTATTTCAGTGGCAATTTCTTAAGTTTTGTGCCAGGCAAACACCAACAGGCACCAGTGGGTTTGAAAAAGCTCTCCCATAAGGCCTGTACTGCAAATATAAATTGAACAGAGTATAGTTATAACTTAGTTCGTAGGCCGAAAGGCATCATGGATTAAATTAGAGTGCCCACTTAGAGCCACTAAGTTAGATTTAAGTTACATGATAATTAAGCTAGTTTCTTATGAATTTTTGTCCAGTTTTAACATAGTTTTAAGATGAATGAAAAATAAAAATGAATTGGAAAAAAAAAACAAAAAAGTAGTGGCGAACCGAGAATCGGAAGGTCGCCAGTTCGAAACCCAGCCGGGCACAAAAATTTTATCGGCTTTTTTTCATAATCGTGAAGTGGAAAGCTTCATTAATTGGGAGGAGAAGCAAATAAGGAACAACAACAAAGCAGGGGCATTGAAAAGTGCCTCAGCAACAACGGCATCAACAAAACCGTTAACATCGAAAGATGACCTGGCGGTAATATCATCCGATGCGGCAACGGGAACATCAGCCGAGACGAGGATGAAGAGGAGAAATAAACTAAGCCGTACCGTAACCTCAGCTGAGCTGCAAGCTGATGGTAAGGAGACGGCGCGGAAGGCGAAAACTACAGCAGCAGTTAATATGCAAAAACAAATTAACACATCGTCATCAGATGAGGAAGATCGGATGGAATATATGTCCGAGGGAGGAGAAGGGCTCTTCAAATCAAATGGGAGCCAAAAAATTGTGGACCTCTCCTCACCAGAAGCGTCCGCAAAGGAGGAGGAAAACGAGGTGCGAAGCCTCGAAAAAGTGATAGGGCAAGTACAGGGGGAGATTGAGGCTCACCCCCCTGATACTAGCCCTGAAATAGAAGCACGAAGCACGTCGTCGCCTGAAAGAAGAACAAGAGCGCACGCAGAAAAAATTGCTTCAGGCGCCTACAAAGGGGGCCCAGCAAAAAAGTGATGATGGTGAGCTGCAACCGCCAACACTGCAGTCCCATCAACCACAGCAGCAACAACAGCAGCCGCTGCAAAAAGAGAAGTCACAGCAGCCGGCAAAACAACAACAACAAAAGCAAAAACAGCAGCAGCAGCAAGATAAATAAAAACCAAAGCCGCAGAGTAAGAACCAGGAGCGACAAAACCAGCAGCAGAAGAACCAGCAGCAGCAGAGCCAACAGCAGCAGCCACAGCGGACAGCAAATAATAAAAGAGAGAGGGTGCCACCCATCAATGTTCATAAGATGGAATTGAATGAAACAATTGCTCTGTGTAAGTCGGCCATTGATCAAAATTTTTCTATTAAACGTTTAAGCAATAGTAGACATGCTATTCACTGCTCAACAGTGAGAGAGCATATAGAAATTTAAACTGCCTTAAAGCGAGCTACAACTGAGTTCTTCAGCTTCACTCCGAAAGCTGAAAAGTTATAAACGGTCCTCTTGAAGGGCATAGATTCCTGCACGGAACCGGGAAAGCTCTTAAATGAGCTCCATGAGCTTAAATGAGTTGCCCCATCTCAAATGGAAAAGATTCGGGTGTTTGAGAGGCAGTGCCTGCGACGCTGCCTTGGATTACACAGAACACCAGAGTCGGAGTACAAACATTATTATTCCAACCAGGTTCTATACAACGGAGCCAACATAAACAGAATAGATAATTTCTTACTAAAGCTGATTCGGGGTCACATTGCAAGAGCGATGTCCTCAGCTAACAGCCTAATCTTCGGGGCTTACTACCCCCAACACAGAATACTTTGAGAGTGTGCGTTTGAGTGGTTATATCCCGCCGAATGCATTCCTCTACTTAGACAGTCGAGGACTGATCCAGGATAGAGTGGCGATTCCGCTAATCTACCGCTAATCTAATCGGCCGTAGAACTGTGGATCGTGGAAAATTTAAGTAAATTTTAGATTTTCTTGGGTTTTTTGAAAATTTAAGTTACATTCAAATTACGTAAAAATTTTTAAATTACTTAAAAAATTCACATAAAATTTTAAATTTTTCTTTAAACACTTGAATGTATTAATTAAATAAAATTGAGTTAATAGTTTAAATTTAGAAACGAAGAAGTATGAAAAGTGTTATAGAAATCTTGAAACGTGAGTTATCGGAGTTGTTTTAAATTCACTTTAATTTTTAAAATTATTAAATTGTGTTGAAAATTAAAGTGAAATTTCGAATTTACCTAAGAATTTTAAAAATTCATGTGAAAGTTTTAACTAACTTAAGAAACATAAAAATCGCCGTGAAAATTTAAAATTATTAAATTCTTTGAAAATTTATGTGGTATTTAAAATAAAATTTGTTTAAAACTTGAAAATTCAAGTGAAATTTTCTTCAGAATTTTGAAACTCCCGTAAAATATAAAAACAGTGAGTAATAAAATTACGTGTTTCTTTGAAAATTCACATGAAATTTATAAAATGATATAATTCTTTGCAGATACACGTAGAATAGTAAAATTAAGTAAGTTTTTTGAAAACTACATGTTTATGAAATTCCGTGTTTTTTTTTTTGAAAATTCAAGTGAAAACTACAAAATGATATAATTCTGTGGAAATTCATCTGGAATAGTAAAGTTATTTAATTTTTGAAAATAACGTGATTTTTTTGAAAATTCACGTGAAATTTATAAAACGATGTAATTTCTTGAGAATTAACCTGGAATATTAAAACAACCTTTTTAATTTTGATTATACATATTTATTATAAAACGATGTAATTAAAAAAAAAACCAAATAAGTTTTTACAACTACTCAAATATTTATAAAAGTGGCAACACCGCCTTTTTTCAACTGCCGGTGATTTTGCTTTTGATTTTATTCAGTAGTGACAGTGAAAGCTTTTTGCAAGTGCGGTTTGATTTTTGAATTTATGTGATTTTTCAATAAAGTTTTTCTAAAAACTATAAAATAACTTAAATTCGAAATACATAAGTGTTGTGCTTTCAACTGTACCTGCTTTGCCATTTTCCTGCCATTTTCCTGAAGGATTTAACAGGTTTTTTTTAAACTAAATCATTTTGAAAAAAAAAAATTACCTACCTATTTTTTGTACCTATATTACTTATTTATTTATTTATTTATTATTGTAGTGCAGTGAGGTTTTAATTGTTATAGTCATTAAATTATAAACAAAAGTATCTACCTATTTAGTTAATATTTTAGGTCATCAGTGACTTTTTTTTTTGTAGTTAAAGATTTTGTTGTGTCTATTCCTAGACTTTTTTTAAATTTCAAATCATAGGGTGCTTTCGCACATGTTAGGAATTTTGTAAATTTACAATTTTGGTAAAAGATCAAAAATAATTTTTTTTTTCAAAAACATTTTTAGATACATTGATATATATATATATACATATAAATATATATATAAAGATATATTTAAAAATCTTTTAAAAATAAATAATTACCCACTTAAGATATATTTATTTCTTTTAATTATTTTTTATTTTAATAATACATTTTTACTATCAATTTTAATCTTATTTTCCGAATACATACTTGTTTTTTATTAGTTTTTATTTATATTTATATTAATAATAATAGTCGTGTTTTTTGAAAAAGTGAATAACCAAGTTAGCAAAATTTTACATGCAAAACAATAAAAACATCAAGAGTGAATATAATTAGGTCAGTAATCAGAGTGAACATAAAAATGAATATAAATTGTTGATATATTGAGATGTAGATGGCGCTTGATTAAAGTGGAAACAAATATTTGTTTCGGAAATGTTGGTACTGGGGTGTGTTCTGGAATGCATCTTTTTCATTATTATGTCCAGATATCTAGAAATAATGCTCTATGTCTATTTAAATTGTTTTCTTTTATTTGTAATAAAAGGTATTAAAAGAAAAGGCGTACCTATAGAAAATCTCAATTCTCGATGGATTGAAAAGCTTCCGAAAAATTTTAATGTTTCTGCTGGAAATTCGAAATTTTTCATTTTATATTTATTTCTTGGGAGAAGGGCGGTAAAATATTCCAAATTGGCAAAAATATTGGGACATATTCATAGTCAAGCTTTAGAACCGGGTCCAACTGGCCTCGAGTCTAAAGTTAACACACAGGTTAGAAACAGCTGCTATTCATAAAGAATTTGCCAGCTCTGTTTAGTAAAAAACAGAATTCTACTAAAATTTTAGTACTATTGCCTGTCAATCCATTGAAATCCAATCCATTTTTTGACAGATAGAAAAAACAACTAAGTCAAAGATTCAACCGTTTTTAAGGAATGGAACTGGGTCTAAATTGTCTATGAATAACATAAACTCCAGATTAGCTAAGAAGAGACAAAGAAACAACTTGTCAGACGACTATGAATATGCCCCATTGTTTATATCTTACCCTTGAATCTACAAACGGTTAAATTCCCTTAAATGATAGCCGCGATCTCGATGGATTAAGAAACATCTAAAAAATCTGAATTTTTCTACAGAAAAATCGATTTTATTTTTGCTCACTAAAATTTTAATTTAAGGGGATTTGGGAAGCGTGGAGAAAGAAATATTCAAAATAGGTCAAAATATAGCTAATTTACTATCTGTCAAGACATAAACTGTCAAATTCCATTGGAGGATGGCTGCAATCTCGATGGATTAAGAAACATCTAAAAATTCTGAATTTTTCTACAGAAAAATCGATTTTATTTTTGCTCACTAAAATTTTAATTTAAGGGGATTTGGGAAGCGTGGAGAAAGAAATATTCAAAATAGGTCAAAATATAGCTAATTACCTATCTGTCAAGACATAAACTGTCAAATTCCATTGGAGGATGGCTGCAATCTCGATGGATTAAGAAACATCTAAAAATTCTGAATTTTTCTACAGAAAAATCGATTTTATTTTTGCTCACTAAAATTTTAATTTAAGGGGATTTGGGAAGCGTGGAGAAAGAAATATTCAAAATAGGTCAAAATATAGCTAATTACCTATCTGTCAAGACATAAACTGTCAAATTCCATTGGAGGATGGCTGCAATCTCGATGGATTAAGAAACATCTAAAAATTCTGAATTTTTCTACAGAAAAATCGATTTTATTTTTGCTCACTAAAATCACCCTAAAATTCGTGTCAAAGCGATAGTCAAGAGTCAACGCATTGACGGTGTGCTACAAGTCAGAGATTCACCGAATGGAACGTTTTTATTGACCGTCTAATCATATTTATTGACCGGCTGGACACCAACTATGTCCCGTGAAAACTTCGTGCAGAAACGAACCGTCGAACGCGCCCATATATGTACTCCATTTTAAATTTTATCTTTTTAATACACACTGATTGACATCAAATGTCACAAAATTTATCACGACTGCCAACTCTGAGATTTAAAAAAAGAGTGAATATAAAAGTGAATATAATCGTTTTTTTCAATTTTCTTTACTGAGTGGCTAACAATTTACACCAAAACACGGCTAATATAACAAAAGTAAAAAAAAAATACTTACAATGAGTTTTTGCATCTACGCTGGGTGTATAAACAAAGAAACGGCATTTAGCAGTATTTCGTTTTTTAAACTGCCAAATGACCACAGAAGGGAGGTTTGGCTTAAGCATGGAAATGTTGCAAACATAAATGCTTTACTCAAAAAAGCAAAAATGAGTGAGGAACATTTTCATGCAAAAGACATTCTAATTAAATCAACTTTTAAATACCTGAACAAATACGCAATTCCAATTTCTTCTGCGGATATTTGTTGTTGCTCCGAGATTTCGAATGATAGAGCATGCGTTCGTCTAATGGAGGCATCCAGGACCCGGAAGCAGCCATCTTCCACGGTTACTTCTGCGTCCAATGTTTCTGAGCCTTTACATCCTCCTACATCCCAACTTCTACCAGTGCCTTCACAGGCACTGGAAGCTTGCAGTCCAACCTTATCCCTAAAGAATTTGGCTGCAAGTTCCTCAACTAGCTACATCAGGGATTATTCCATCCCCTAAGTAGCCCCTTCGTCACACATTTCTCCTTCACAATTCCCTTCGCCCGGATTGTATACTTACCAAAAGGCACCGGTTCCAAAGGTAGATCGTGCGACATACATTCCACGGTCTATTTTTGAAACGCCTGTTAAAAAAGCGTGTGACCCGGAATATATTTTAAGAAACGGTCTTGATAGGCATATGGAAGGATTTTCAGAGGAGCTGCAAACTTTCATTTTTGCTCAATTATTCCATAAATCGAACACGCCATGGGGACCTAAAGAAAGAGACCTGTTTCTCAAAATTTTCTTCAAGTCTCCAGCATGCTATTCATTTATGATTAGCTCAGGGTTCAAACTGTCATCGGTAAGTACTATCTATCGATGGCATTCTGAAATACGCCTGCCAACAGGATTTAGCTCTAGGATTAAAGATTTGCTAACAAATAAAGCAAAAGACATGACGGCGATGGATAAAAAATGTGTTCTCCTTTTTGATGAAATGAGCGTCAAAAAGGAATTAGAATACAATATAAAAGATGATCTAATTTACGGATACACGGATTTTGGAGAATTTGGACGGCAAGCAACCATAGCAAATAAGGTAATGGTCTTCACACTTAGAGGATTGAATAAAAATTGGAAGCAGACCATCGTATACTACGTTGGATCTCCAAAAGCCGAAATATTGTCAAAGGTGATTATCGAAATCATCAAAGAAATAATCAAATGTGGACTTAATGTTGTCGCAACAAGCTGTGACCAAGGACCTATTAACGTATCAGCATACATGAAATTAACTCCATTCTTGAAGACAAATCCATATGTTGATGTAGATAATCATAGAGTTTTCTTGCTCTATGATTATCCACATATGTTCAAGAGTGTGAGAAATACATTGCTGAAGTATAAAATTAAAGTTGGGGATGATGAAATTGTTGACTGGCAGATCCTAAAGAAGATGTGTGAAGCGGATGAAGACAAGTTTAAAGTCTTCTACAAGCTTACTAGGGCCCATATTGAACCTGACCGGCATGAAAAGTTATCGGTCAAGTTAGCAACGCAAGTTTTTAGTGCTAAGGTGGCTACAGGCATTTTATTTGCAATAAGCGCAGGTTGCTATAAGACGCCTGAAGAAAAGAAAGTCGCTGAGTCAACAGCTAGATTTTTTAATAAAATAAACGACCTTTTTGACAATTTCAATTCTGGGCAGCTATATTCAAGAAATCCCAATAGCCAGGTCCTATCAGAGGATACAGACGTACTGGAGTGTCTTATAGCAGCAAGACACTGGATATCGACGTGGAGAATTAGTGGCCAAAGGAAAGTCATTACATGCTTGATCGGGCTACAACAAACCATTTTGGGAATGGAATTGATGTGGAAACATCACAAAAGCGACAAGCAAACTTATTTTCTGCTTGCACATCTAAATACAGATGTGGCAGAAAATTTGTTTTCTATGGTTCGTTGCAATAGAGGGTCATATGAGAGGGAACCTTCCACTTGGAGATTCATTAGGAATCTCAAACAAATTATTTTTCAGCACTTGACAACAGCTGAAAATTCGGGATACGAAGATTCAGGGGCAAAACCACTACTGTAGGAAGCAACTTGTGCAGAAGAAGTGGTTGAAACTGAATCAACCCACGCAGACTTCGTTTTTGAGGATGTAATAGAGGAAGAAGGTGGCGATGAATCCAACGTGGAAAAAGATGGACAAACAGATTTGTCCACGAAACTGCAAAAAGCAGGTGCTGCATACTACGCCGGTTTTGCAGCAGCAAAATTAAAAAAGAAGCTGAGTTGTGAGGTTTGTTCCAAATTTTTGGTTGATGAAGGCGACATTGACAAAGAAAGGGAACAAACAATGCTTATTAAGCTTAGAGCTTATCGGACAAAAGCAACAACTTCAGACTATGGAAAGCTGACAGTTCCTTCAATCCGTTTTGAAGAAACTGTCAACTTTCTAGACCAAATTTGCAAAAATGACTTTGCAAAGAATAACATTTTAGAAAAAATTGCTGAAACATGGTTGGGTCAAATCATGAAGAGGAAAGTTAAAGTCCCAGCAGCAAGCTGCTCAATTGAACACCGGGAAACAATGATAAAATTTGTTCTAATCGGACTTATCATCCTGCAAATTAGAAATACAAATAAAAGTATCAAAGACAAGATCCCATTTATTTAAATTTGAAATTGTCGTACCTCACTCTTAATAATTCTTGTCTAAAAATTTCCTGATCAGCGTCGTTCCTGATCAGACTCACTCCTCTTTCTCATCTAATTGTTCAATTGAGCTACTTTCCTGATCAGTGTCGTTCCTGATCAGACTCATTCTCCAAGTTCACCACTCTTCCTGATCAGCGTCGTTCCTGATCAGACTTATTCGCCATCGCCGTCCAGTCCATCCGTCCAGTCCACCACTTTTCCTGATCAGTGTCGTTCCTGATCAGACTTCATATTCTCCATCTTTTTCAGGTCGTTTTTTATTATTATATTATTATTGTTATATTATTATTATTTTTTTTCTATTTATAAAAATTTATTTCCTTAGTATTTCTTGGTATGTATTTTTAGTTGTAGTTCTAGTTGTACAGTGAATGTACGCATACTAGGTTCAATAGTTGTAGTTCTAGTGTATTAGTATTTTTAAGTATGTAGTTTAAAATTTGAGTAGTTCAATAGTGCAATATTTTTGTAGTTCAGTAATTGAAGTTTTTAAAATAACTTAGCATGTTGCATGTAGTAGTTAGGAGGCAGGCCTACTGGGGAACCTCGTTAAAAAAAACGCGTCTAGTATTCTACCCCATTGGGTGATGTGGAAAAGAATACGAAATGCTACTTTTATTTTTTTCAGATTCAAAGTTATTAAAAACGGCTGACTTAAGATTAGAAGCCAGGAACTTCTAATTCTTACTGTCGGATTTTTAATATTACCGTAAGTATAATGCCAAAAACAAATTTTTAGATTTTTGAGAACGTGTTTTTCATAACATTTGTATGGGAGATACATATTATGATATGCTGCATATGATATGCTTGCATTTGAAGATTTTTTGTTTGATTTTAATAATTTAAGTGTACAACACTTATAAATTATGGCTTTTATGTGCTCATCCAACCTGTTTTGAAACCTGGCACAAATATAAAAAAACGACAATTTTAAATAATTTTGTCCATTCTTGGGTACTGCACTGAGCGGACGAAATGAGTCATGTATTAAATTTTTTGTCATTTTTTGTTTCTGTTAAAATTTCTTTAAAGAAACGCATATAGGACATAAATTGTGACTTAGGGGCGTTTCAATCATTAAAATCGGGCAAGTATTATTGAAATAATAACGTTTCTTAAGTAACACTCATAAGAATTTCAAGGAAAATGGTATGAAATTTTTGAAAGTGGTTGCTTATGATAAGCTTTGATTTCAAAAATTCTTGCTTGATTTTGATGATTGAAAAGGTTCTGAGTTACAATTTAAGTATTGTTACCGTTATTAAAAACCATTTTGGATTTGAAGAAAAAATTAAAAAAATAGCCATACAGAAATATTTTTTTCCCATTATCAGATACTGTTACATACGACTAACATGACGAAATGAGTCAAATATTGGATTTTTTTGCATTTGTTTTATTTAAATACTTTTTTTTTATGGAATCAAGTAGAAGGCATTATTTATGACTAGGAAACGTTTGAATCATCCAAATCGAACAAGTAGATTTGAAATGATGACATTTTTTATCTTACACTTATAGGAATTTCAATGAAAATCGTATAAAATTTTTCAAATTGGTGATTATGATAAGCTTTCATTTCAAAAGTTCTTGTACGATTTTATTAATTTAAACGTATTCCAGTCTTAAATGATGTCTACTATGTAATCCTGAAAACAATTTTAAGTTTTAGCAAAAATTGAAAAAAATAGCCTTTTAGATGTATTTTTTGTTTTTCATTTATACGTACAAAAATTAGTCAAGTATGAAATTTTTGGTAATTTTTTTTCACTTTTTTTCGAATGGCATAGAGGGTATTATCTATGACTAGGGAACATTTTAATAATTAAAATCAAGCTTCTATCTATTTCGAACGACAAAAAATTAAAAAAAAAAAAAAAAATTTTCAATTTCACAATTTGTATTTTGTTTTCGAACTTCAACAACAACTTCAAATTTTTAGAATTCGATCAAGAACTGATTGAAAAAAAAAATATTATTAACTGGGTACATCTTTAAAAAAAAGTGAACAAATTTGTTTTTAAATTTTTAAAACTTTTTTTTAAATTTCTCAATTTTTTTCTACATATTTTTCTGTTTCTAAATTTTTTTTTAAAACTTTTTAAATTTCTATTTTTATACTAATTTTTCAATTTTATTCACAAATTAAATTTTTCAAATTTTTATTCTATATTTCTCATTTTTTTAAATTTTTACACAAATTATCTCTAAACTTCTCAGATTCATTTTTTACATATTTTTCAAGTTTTTTTTTTCTAAATTTTTCATTTTTTTTTTCTAAATTTTTTTTACAAACTTTTCAAATTTTTCAATTTTTTTCACAAATTATTTCAAAATTTATCAAATTTATTTTTTAAAATTTTTCAATTTTTTTTCTAAATTTTTGGATTTTTAAAAAAAATTTTTTCTAAACTTTTCAAATTTTGGTACAAATACCTATGTATGTATATTTTTTAAGCATTTTTTGATTTTTCTGATGGAGTGCGAAAAAATTATTTTCATCAGCAAAACAATTAACAAAAAAAAATGTTGAATAAATTATTTGAATTGATTTTTAAAACGGTCATAATATCTTACTATTTAAAAAATTAAAATGATTTCATGCCAATAAAATCTATTGAAAAAACAACAGGAATCATAAAACTTTGATTTCCTATTGTTTTATCACAGAAAAACAAATACAGTAGATATGCTTCTTCCAAGTGCTTAGTAAAAGAGTATATCTATATATAATGTTATATATAGGTATATGGTAATTTCTTCAGAATTGAGAAATTAAAAGAATATCATGTACCAATAGAAAAGAAATAAAAAAAGATATAAAAATATGCATTTTATTGACAAAACAAATAGGTATGTTTGAACATAGGTATAGTCTAATTCTATTACTTGCAAGAAAATAAATATAAATGTTTCTGTAAAACATGAAATTTGGCAAGGTACATAGTTCACAAAAACCAAATACGTATAGTACAATTCTATACAAGCAAGAAAAAAAAGCTTAAATGTATCTGTAACACATGAAAAATTTGCAACATAGCTCTCATAATATCTCAAATCTCACAAAATCAAATAAAATACACGAAATTATTTGAAAATTGAAAATAATGTAGCTATATCTATACTTCTACATATATGAAAAATGCAAAAAAACCGTATAATAAATCCACAGCCCAATAAATTCTTTTCATTTTCCCCTTGTTGCCTTGACAACATCAATTGGCACACCTATCTCTCTTACTCTCTCTATTTGTTGTCAGCAACTGTCAAAATGAAAATAATAAATCCTCTCACTTTGACTACCTATTCTATATTCTTGCTGCCTATCATCATTCCGAACTCTCCAATCCTATATTTCGCTACTTCCACGCCACCAAGTGAGGCGACCCAAATGGAAAAAATCGTGTTCCATAGTAGTACTATATAAATTCATATACAAGGCGTGCACTTTCAAAATATTGTTCGTTTGGATAGAAGCCTCCAAAAATCAAATTATTTGTCGAGGTCGTAGCTCTGACAATGTGACCCCGAACATGCTTTATCACGAAATTATCAATTCTGTTGACCCGGGCCCGGATTCGGGTATTCGATTCAAACCACGACAGCACCGAAGACACTGCCTCTCGTAAACCCGAATCTTCTCCATTTGAGATGGGGCAACGTTGAACCACATGGAACAGCCATAAACGATCATCGGCCGTATGAGGGCCATGCAGCAAATTACCTTCACTCGAGAGTCTAGCCGATTGCTATAAGAAAGCCGTTTCGTCTGAGCGAAAGCTCCTCTGGCTCTGGCCAGCGCAGCATCTACATGTATATTGAAATATAGATACTGATCCAGCCAGATCCCTAGGTACTTCACTTCACTTTTGCTCGCTAATCGCTGACCGTGAGGCCCAACGATGACTATCTTGCGCCAATTCTTGAGCGTGTCTCTCGGAGCCCCAGCCAAAGGGGTCCGGAACAGAATTGTCTCCGACTTCTGGAAGTTGATTTTCAATTTCCAGTCATCGCAGTATCGCTGAATCTTGCCGAAGTGACTTGACTTGTTGACTTTTTCCACTTGGAAAGAGACTTATTGACCGGAGATTTGCCGGATTGGAGCTATCCTTACCCTTTTTCGGGAGAGGATGCACCACAGCTGTCTTCCAACGCTCTGGATAATAGGCATTATTCAGCGCGTTGTTGAAGAGTCCGGTATAAATGTCTATGGCTTCTATCGGCAAATGTTTCAGTACAACGTTGGATATACCATCGACACCTGCAGACTTCTTATTCTTATTTGAATCGAAAATGAGCTGAAGCTCCACTTTCGTAACTAACAGGGGACTTGAACCCATTGGCTCGGTGATTATAGCGTTTGCTAAAAATTCGTCATTGAACCGGGTGAAACCACAGTTCTCGGATCGCCATTGCACAATTTCGTTACGGAAGTAGAAGTGGTGAAGTAGGGCTCTGTTTTCCAGGTCGTGGTTCGTGCGAGTGCAAGCATTTACCATATACATTTGCTGAAACGCAGCTCCCACTGTCTCCACTTTCTCCTGCGGATTTTTGATAGTAAAGAAGTCATCGTCCAAGATGGCTTCTTCGGGAACGATTTGCGCTGTCAGAAGTTCGTCTCTGTTTTCATCCGTTCTTTGGAGTTTCAAATACGGAAGGTCGTTTTGATTGTTTTTTCTAAAGATTTTGTTGATATGAGGAAACATGCTCGGGTCGCTGGAATTTACGGCCCGAATTTTGTTGCCCCAAAACGAATTTATTGACAATCTATAATTTTGTTTAATTAAAACGTTTATGTTCTTAATTGACGACTTCTGTGTCCTAATCTCCGGTTCGTGGGGGTCCGTAAATCGTCTGTACAAGTTTTTGAGTCTTGTCAGCAGTCCACTTTTTTCTCTGTGCAGTGCGTCTATTGTCGCGTTTCTGTAGACGTTGTTCTGGTCACGTTCTTTGTATTTCGGTATAGTCCGTTTTATTGTTTCGTCCATCAGTTGTAGATGCTCGTCAATTTCAGTGTTTTTCAAGTTCCTGTTATTTGGTATGGTCATATCGGTCGAACGAAGTTCTCTCGCTAAGGCGTTGGTGAAACGCGCCCAGCGAACATTACTGTAATTGTAAGAGTACGTTGGGACGTATTCCTCCAGCTCCACGCGCTCGTTCGGAATCTGTATTACAGCAGCCAGTCCGCAGTGATCACTGTCGTACTCGACTGTTTGTAAACAGTTTCGAGGGTGGTTACCTTCTTTTTCCGTTATCGTTAGTCTTGTATCGTAAAGCAAAACATCCAAGAAGGAACCGCTTCTTGGAAACGGTGGTCTATCAGTAGCAAGCAGATCGACACCATACTCAACGCCGTAAAGATTCAATAAATTGAAAATACTATAGCCTCTCATGTTATTGACACTATTACCCCACTCCTCATGTTTGGCATTCAAATCCCCAGCCAACAAAAAATAGTTTCCTTCCAGTCTCAGGTTCAGTACCCTTAAAAGAATCTCGAGTTCTGAGACAAAAGTAGTGGCCTGTGGAGCATCAGGCGCATAAGCCGCAATGACATACATCCGATTACCACCAAGAGAGATGCATATAACGCAAACTTCAAGCGTCTTCAGTTTTCGAAGTTCATTGTTGTTTATGGCTTTAAAATTAATGCCTTTTCGTATGAAGATAGCGACTCCGCCTCCTAGAGTGGAGTTGGGCCGGTCTCCTCTTACAATATTGTAATTTTTATGAGTCAATGTGTGCTTCTGGTTTAGCTTGGTTTCGCTAGCCAAAAACACATCTGGACTGAGGTCTTTCAACAACTGGAACAAATTGGCTCTTCATTCAATCCTAACCACAGAATTTACATTCACAGCTAGGATCTTGAGGCGTGTCTCTGACAGCGCGACCATTAACCGCCTAGCCAGGCAACAGAGAGTAGAGGTAGTCCACTTTTTCGCCTTGCTCCTTTATCTGACTTTGCAGTCCTGTTAGTTGGCCTTGAATGGTCATCAACGCGCCTGAGGCACGGGGGCCTGTGGGGCAACCATTGGTGCAGCCTGTCTCGTCGTTCCCATTCCTTTTGCCATACGGGCGAAAGAAAATTCGGGAGTGACGAATTTGGGTGTCGGAGCAGATCGTTTGCTAACGGCGGCGCACAGTGCGATATTTTGATCAAAAACATGGCCAAAAATATTTAGGCACATTTTTCACATCAAATAGGTACCAAATGACTAAAAAGTTATTTGGAAGGATAAATTTTCATTTTTTGGGTACAGTAAAACCCACTTAAGTGCAAGAGAAAAAAATTATTAAAAATCAAAGAAAGCACGTACAATACTGTGCTATAACTTTTTTTAAAGCTAATATTTCATTCTTTATTTTGTTTTTTGATGCAAGTTGTTTTATCAAATAGTTTTTGAGAAAATTTAGGATGAAATTTAGAAAAAAAAAAAATTCGTTTTTTAATTGATTTTTTATAAAGTTTTGCAATTTTAGGACATTTTTTATTTCAATTTTCAATGGCCTAATACATTTTTATTCAAATACTAAAAACCTTATTCCAATAAATATTATAGTTTCTAAGAAATTAGAAAAATACTGAAAGATACTTTTTTCCCAGAAAACCTCCTTTTTCGATTTTTTTTTATGAGTGGATTTACAACCGGAAATTTTCTTAATGCAGGTAGCCAATTTAAAATACCTGCGACCCTTTTAATCCAAAATTTGAGATGGGGATTAGTTTTAGTTGTATATTTTATGATTACAGGTCAATTACTCAATAAAGAGATAAAAAAAGACCTGGATTAATTGAATTTTCTAGTTTATATTTTATTAGTTATTCTTCATCTTTCATCATTAACATCATCATAAACATCTTCAAAAATATCATCAAAAACATCATCATCACCATCATCATCATCATCATCATCATCATCATCATCATCATCATCATCATCATCATCATCATCATCATCATCAGCATCATCATCATCATCATCATCATCATCATCATCATCATCATCATCATCATCATCATCATCATCATCATCATCGTCATCATCATCATCATCATCATCATCATCATCATCATCATCATCATCATCATCATCATCATCATCATCATCATCATCATCATCATCATCATCATCATCATCATCATCATCATCATCATCATCATCATCATCATCATCATCATCATCATCATCATCATC
Source organism: Syrphus vitripennis (assembly GCA_958431115.1). Taxonomy (NCBI): domain Eukaryota; kingdom Metazoa; phylum Arthropoda; class Insecta; order Diptera; family Syrphidae; genus Syrphus; species Syrphus vitripennis. The sequence continues at coordinate 35,328,433 of OY288109.1, read as the reverse complement.
ATCATCATCATCATCGTCATCATCATCATCATCATCATCATCATCATCATCATCATCATCATCATCATCATCATCATCATCATCATCATTGTTATTAACAGTCAAAAATTCGAGAGCCTCCTTTGAAAACGACTGTTTCTTGGTCTTACTTTTTGTCCTTAAACTACTGAGATAAGGGTCTGACGTCAATAGAAGCCGGTTAATCACATCCTCGTTGCATGCCGTCCTGGAGAATTTTCGTGAAAAGTGTTCCCTGTATTGGCGGAAATGCTTATTTCTAGCTTCCGCGGCTTCTTCGGACAACTGACCGATTGGCAACAATGCATGGGATATGACACTAGCAGAATGAATTAAAATCTTATGCACTGTTGGAGACATAGGCTGCCATGGATATAAGTTTACATAATGTTTAGCAGTATCCATCGTGAATTTTTCGAATTTTTTAAGATCTATCTCATAACCAGAGGATATCACTTCTATTATTAAAGGTCGTTTTAAAGGGTTTTTTTCAAAGCCTCTGTTTTTTCTTAGGTGCAAACATGTGCAAACTCTTGAAATGCAAGATTGTTCTACATATCCAGAAGTTTAATAAAATGTATGATACACTATGTTGCGGCGTGTTGCGCTATTTCAAAAACACTAATGTTTGAAAAAAAAACAGCGAAAAAAGTGCATTTTTTTTAAGTGATTACTTCAACTCATCGATATGAAAAAATTAAGATGGATACACAAATAATTTTTTGCTTAAATTACTATACATACCTTGATTAACAATATCCATATGAAAATTTTTCACTAAAATCACTTTTAAGACTGAAAAAAAACGCGCAGAAAATACACTTTTTTTTTAAATCGCAAAAAAAATCGTGCTTACTCAACTTGTACTAGTTGCAACTGATGGTGTGGCGAACGGGGGTGACCAATTTATAGATAGACTTCACTAAAGAGTAGCCTGGTTATCTACATGTTATGGGACACAAGCTTAATCCTGGGAGGTAAATTTTTTTTTTTTGATTTATGGCCAGGTTTTTGATCAAAATACCGCACTGTGCGGCGGCTTTTTGCATGGCCTGTTTTTCTTTAATTTGCTGAACCTTAGGACAGCCCCGATCATTAGCGGGGTGCCCCTCGTTTCGGCAGATGGCACACTTGAGCTTAGCCAAATCTTCGACTGGCTGAGTTCCTAACGGGCACTCGCCTCTGATGTGGCTCTCTGCACACTTGACGCAGCGTAACTGCATTTCGCAGTTGGCTGCGGCGCGGCGTGCCCGAACCTCTGGCACCGCATGCATTGAAGCATATCGTCGTGCCGCTTTAGTTTTTCCCAATGAATAACTTGAAAGTCGAGGATGGAAATACTCCTCAGACTGTCCAATTTACTTTGGGGCGATAATGTTACCAAGAACATTGGCAACTTGTAACCCCCCCGCCTCTCTCTCGGAATAGTGCAATATATAAAGTGGACAGTTTATTTTTTTTTATTATAGAATCCAATTTCCTTAACAAACAAAATAAAATTTCGAGAATGAAATATAAACTTTCTTTCTCCAGTATAATTAAGATACTTAAAACTAGTGCAGGAAAATAACTCCACCGGGCCGACCAGTGATTAAATTTACACCAAGTACTAAACCGATCTAACTTTATTGAATTGGAGTAAGCTCCCGAGCAAGGTGATAGTTAAGAATAAAAATTATAATTACAAGAAATGAACGAATAGACTTTTGTAAACTACACGAATATTTTATAGATTAAAGAAACAAATGCATTTAAATAAGTTAATAAAGGTTCTTACGTATTAGGTAAATACATAGTTCTGGTCAGTTTTTTCTATCCCAGCGAACACATAATGAAAAACGATCAATATTTGAAAAGATTTACTTTTTTCCCATATTTTTAACTTCCCATAGGGAGTTATTGTAATCGGTCCGATTTGTCAAATTGAAATTTTTGACATTTCTCGACGTTTCAAGGTCCCTAGAGCCTATATCAATCATTTTTAGAGAGATGTCTGTGTGTGCGTGTGTACGTACGTTCGTACGTTCGTACGTTCTGGTACCATTTTTCGTCGTCGATATCTCAAGAACGAGTAGAGATATCGACTTGAAATAAATTTTGTTTTAGAGATATAAACTTCGAAAGAAGCTGAAAGGGCGTTTATTAATATTCAATCAGTCGTTTTTTTACTATAGCAGTTTAAAAAAAAGTAAAAATTTTGGTTGGGCTCAAATATCTCACGAACAAATAATGCTATTGACTTGAAATAAATTTTATTCGACACATTATGACGTCATACAAATTTGATATGAATTTGGAAAAAAATCAATATACCGTTATTTTTTAAAATCAAAAAAACTAAAAAAAAAATTTTTATGACTCGAATATTCTTAGATGGAAAAACGATATTAACTTTAAAATAATTTTATTTTACGAAAAATGTTGTTTTTGACTACTGGTGAAAATTTCAAATAAATTAAATGGACAGTTTTTTTACAAAAAATTAAAAACTACAAAAAATTCTACCAAAAATTGGTATAAATTGTCTTTCGACTCAAATTTCTCAAAAACAGGTAACGATATTGACTTCTTGTGTGTTTTATTTTCTACATAACATAATTGTTAGCAACTGATAAAATTTTGACAAGTATTGAATGGACAGTTTTTTTACAAAAAATCAAAAACTGTTCAAAATTCTGAAGAAAAGTATTTACAATTGTATTTCAGCTCGAATATCCTGAGAACGAACAACGATTGTGCCTTCTAAAATATTTTATTTTATACATAGTACAATTTTTTATGAAAGGTTAAATTTTGACAAATATCTAATTGAAAGTTTTTGACAAAAAATATAAAAAAAAAAACTAAAAAGTGGTAAAATTGGTTTTTCAACTCGAATATCTTGAGAACGAGCAATGATATTGACTTTGCCATTAGGTATTTAATTTTATACATAATACAATTTTTTACAGCGGGTATATATTTGACATATGCTTAACTGACATTTTAAACAAAAATTTAAACAGAACTAAGAAAATTCCACATTCGTTAAAAAAAACGCATGGAAGTTTACCTCCTGGGTCACGTGGAAACAACTTATACATCAACAATCTCTATAATATATGTGCATTTCGTAAATCTCTTTAAATAATTAATATGCTTTTCAATCTTAAAATAATGATTGTTTGAATTTAACAGCTAAAGTTTGTTTCGCAGAAAATTTGGTCATTTGAAAAAAAACTAAATATAAAGTTTTCAAGATCACAAATGGGAAGTTATCAGTGTGGGTCGCACCCAGCCTCTTTTTTTTTTTTCAACACGCTGCCAAACAGTTTGTTTTATTAGTTTTGAAACTGAAAATTTAGAAAAATTAAATAAAAGTATTTGATGCGATAATATCTTTAAATATGAACTTCCTTACCTTGAGATTCCAATAGTTTTGAGGACTGAAACACAGATGATGAAAATAAAACCCACGCGCCAGGCGAATACTCTTTTTTATTAAACTATTTTAAGTTTTTGATAGTTTGAAGAAATATTTTGTTGTTTTATAAATTAAGCGTTGAAATGAAGAAGGATGTAAGTGACATTTTCGATTTTTTTTAGCAGTAGTACTACTTTAAAGAGGAACGAACGACGCGACCTCTTATGAGACGGACGGAAGCTTTTTCCAACCTGAAGTGGAGATGAGTGTAGACTTGAAAGTGGGGTAGTCACAAAGAGAAATAATAATAAATATGAGTGTTTAGGAAATAACAGAAGATAGAGAACGATGAATAAAATTGGAATGGAAATTTATGGGAGTTGGACGGAGTTAGGAAAAAAGACTGTTTTCTTCATTTCTTTTTTGCAAAGGGGAATTATTTGAATTTTTTTTGCTAGGTAGGTAAGGATTGGGCAATGAAAATTCGTGAAGAAAAAACGATTTGTTTTGAAATTTTTCAAGCAAAAGGCCGGTATGCACTTCGTCACTTTGCACATAGAAAAATATTTTTAAGATTATTTTAATTTTATTTTTTCTTTTACAATTGAAGTAAGTATGAAAGGAATTTCTTAATATTTTATATATATAATACAGGTCAACTTTCAAAATTATGCTATTGCTATGGAAAATTGAAGTAAATTTTAAATTTTTTTTCGGTTAGGTATTTGAAAATTCAAGTAACAATTTCAAATTGAAACGTGAGTTATTGAAGATGTTTAAAAATCACGTTAATTTTTAAAATTATTAAATTCTGTTGAAAATTAACGTGAAATTTTGAATTTATTTAAGAATTTTAAAAATTCACGTCAAAGTCTTAATTTACTTAAAAAACATGAAAATCACCGTGAAAATTTATTTATTTAAAATTTGTTTAGGACTTGAAAATCTAAGAATTTTTAAAATTCCCGTAAAATATAAAAACATATACATATGAAGTATTTTTGGAAAATTGACGTGAAATTCATAAAATGTTCTAATTCCTTGGAAGTACACCTAGAATAGTAAAATTAAATAAGTTTTTTGAAAACTACGTGTTTTTTAATGTTACGTGTTTTTTTTTTTGAAAATTCAAGTGAAAATTACAAAATGATATAATTCTTTGAAAATCCATCACGTGAACATTTTTAAAATTCAAACAAATGAAATTTTTAACTTCATTTGATTTACAAAAATTCACGTAAAAATTATTTAAACTGAAAATTCAGGTGAAATTTTTCGATTTGCTTAAAATACTGAAATTCACGTGGAATCTCAAATTTACTTAAAAATTTTGAAAATTGACGTGATATTTTAAATTTACTGAAAAATGAATACACAAATACGTTTATTTTTAAAAATATGTACATATTTGATTTCTTTCAAGAAATTTTCTTTCAAGAAAATATTTTGTTCTAAAAAACTTTTTTTAATTTTACTGATGGAAATTGCATAAACTATTTTAAGTGATTTTAGGTACATCAATTTTGTTATCCTTTTAATTTTCAAATGGTCATTTCTTCAGATTTGAGAAATTAAAAGGATATCATGTACCTGCATATAAAAAAGAAAGATAACATAAAAATATCACTGTAACCAAATGACAAAAACCAAATACGTATTGTACCTACAATTCTACATTGTATATATAATAGATTCCATATACAATGAATTCTATCACTTGCAAGAAAAAAAATATAAATGTTTCTGTAAAACATGAAATTTGGCAAGGTACATTGTTCACAAAAACCAAATACGTATAATAAATTCTATCACAAGCAAGAAAAAAAAAGTTTAAATGTATCTGTAAGACGTGAAAATTTGCAACATAGCTCTCATAATATCTCAAATCTCACAAAATCAAATAAAATATACGAAATTATTTGAAAATTGAAAATAATGTAGCTATATCTATACTTCTACATATATGAAAAATGCAAAAAAACCGTTGAATAAATCCACAGCCCAATAAATTCTTTTCATTTTCCCCTTGTTGTCATAACACCCATCAGCTGGCTCACCTATCTCCTTTACTCTGCCTAATTGTTGTCAGCAACTGTCAGAATCAAAATAATTATTCCTCTCACTCTATAACTTATTCTTTATTCTTTCTGCCTACCTTCATTTCGATCTCTCCAACCTGCTTTTTAGGCAACACCAACGCCACCAAAAGAGAGGGAAAGGTAACACAAAATCGTGTTCCATAGTAGTACTGTAGATTATATATACAATGGTGTATGGCAAAAATTCTTGGGTTTTATATTTACGAATGTATTTTCGTAAATTTACAAGATTTTTATGATGCAAATTTGTTTAATCTTATGTTCGCTGTACAATATTCGTTATAAGAACTAAGTTTCGTACATGCACGGAAAGAAGTTTTACGAAAGATTTTCGTGGTGACTTACATATAGTTTGAAGGGTGAACAAAAATAACACGTTGCTAATTAGTGAAATTCGGAACTCTATTCTAATTTTCAATGGAGTACCTATACGTACTTACATAGTTCTCATAAAAATATGGACTTCGTTCTTATTTTGCTAAGGAATTGACTGCATTTCTGTTCAGTGGATTAAGTTTATACTTGGTGGGAACTGAATCCCTCGGTGCCCTTAATTCAATGCACCATATGAAAAAGATACTATTGCATATGGCTCAGGTGTGTAGGTTAAGTAAAAATGACTTGGTCTCTCAAATTGGGAGGAACGAAAATAAAAAAACATCTTGAATCTTTATCTTTTCGCCGTTGGTTATGTTGATCAGATGAATAAATTTATGCTACCAATTCATTTTGATATAAGGGAATGTTCTATGAATATTGTACATAACAAACAAGCCCGATTTCATAAAACTACAAGTATTTCAGTCGACAATGTCAAAAAAGAAATTCCATATTGCAAAATAACCCATCTCAAATATTATGATTGGAATTCTTAATTTAGAATAAAGATGCCGCGGCTTTAAGTGTTCTGCGTTGGCCGGCTTTTTTAAGAAAAGAATGGTAAGTCCATCGAGAAGGGGCCATGTTAAAAGAAATTGTGAAAACTGTTTAGATTGAAAATCCTATTATCTTGCTTATCCGTCTTGAACATTTTTTTTATAGGACTTACTCGTATACTTTCGAAGTAAAAGCTCCTTAAAGTATATTTTTTTCTGGTTTTTTTTGCTTACATCTCACTGGAGGTTAATATTATCAAAAAATATAACAGAAAAAAATCAATAAATTAAAACCCGATGATGCTTTTTTAAACCGAAACGCGTTGCTTAGTAAAAAGAACAGTAAAGATGTGAACTTTAACAGCTAGGTTCTACATTTCACTTTCACGCGAAATGAAATCGAAATCGATCGAAAATAAAATTCGGTGTTCTACAATTCGATTTTATCGATTTCAATTCCGAATTTATCGAAATTGAAATAAAGTGAAATTTTAGTGTTCCACATTTCGATTTTATCGTTTTGCAAGCGATTTCAAAACGATCTTGTTCATTCGATGTGAAATTGTTAAACAAGAGCGACGCGATTAAAAAAACGATTTTTAAATGAAACTTGATAAGTTTATTGCACTTAAAACATATTTAAAACAGGGGTAAACACAAAAATACTGCACTAGAAGCCATTATTATCAACTTTATGGAGCGGCACAAAGATCTCGCTAGAGGATATATGAAAGGAGATCGGGTTGTCGCGGAAGCTTTATGGGACGGATTAAAAACAGAGCTCAACAGCCATGGTCCACCGCAGAAGGACCCGACTGGTTGGAAAAAAGTAAATAATAATAAAAAATTGCCAACATTAAAAAAAGTCATGATTTACATTTTTTATTGAAGGTTTGGACAGACTGGAAGGGATTAGATACATCTCGCAGCCTTCGTCTTTTTATTTTTTCTTGTGCGTACTTATTTCTTTCAGTTTGCAACATCAAAACTATTAACGCAGAACTCATTATACGAACTTACTTTTACTTTTATATTTTTAAACGCGCGAACAATATAAAAAATTTTACAAGAAAACGATTTGCCAAAATAAAAATACTTCAATAATATCCCAAATGACAGCTGACATTTGATGAAACCGCTGGTTTCAATTTCACGAAAAGTGATTTCGAAAAAAATTCGGAGTTGCCAAATCGCTCGAAATGCAGAACACTGAAAACGAATTCACTCGATTTACATTTTCGATTTCGGTTTCATTTCACTCGATTTCTGGAACCTAGCTGTAAATACTAAAGTTATATGCATAGGATCAAAGGGGGTAATTGCAAACGATTTTGCATTTTTTTTTAATTTGTTCTGTTTATAACAGCTTAACTATGCTATGTTGATCATTTTTGTTGATTGAACTTACATTTGGATTGTATCATCTATAGAAAAGTAATAAATTTAAACGTATTATATATATGCATACATATATATATATTGGGTGTTTACATTTACCCCGTATTTTTTTAGGCAAACGAGAAAAATGGGGCAAATGAAAACATAGAACTTGGTACCTAAGACAGGTAGAATAAAAAAATTTAAAAAAAGGCACGAGTGGAATAACTTAGGCTCAAAGATTTGAAGAACATTGTGTGATGCTTTTTTCCTTATGCTGAGGTAAGCTCGTCTTGTCCAAGGTTTTGCCGAAGAAAGCAAAGTAAAACTCAAATAAAGAAGAAAGAACTCGCCAATTACCGGTTATAAACTTTTTTATTGATAATTAAAAAAAAGGTTGTTTACAATCTTACAACACTCTTATTCTTAAAATAACTAACACGGTACCTATTTCATATGATATAAAGTTGGTTTACAATCTTACAATTCTCTTATTCTTAAAATTACTAACACGGTATTTCATATAATAGCAAAGCTGTGTATTTGAGCTACAATAGTAAGCTCAGCCCCTGACATTCACTTAGAAGAAATAAAACGGGGCCAAAAACGTTTTAGGAATCTAAACTCCAGCCCAAGGTACTCCAAGGGAAAATTCCTTTGCCCTTACTTCCTCTGAAGGAAAAAGGGGGATATAAACGGCGGTATAAGAATCTGGTTACAGCCCAAGGCTACTCCAAGGGAAAATTACTTTGCCCTAACTTCCTCAGAAGGAGAAAGAGGAATATCAACGGCGGCGGTACAGGAATCTGATTCCAGTCCAAGGCTATTCAAGGGAAAATTACTTTGCCCTTACTTCCTCTGAATGAGAAAGAGGGATATCAACGGCGGCGGTACACGAATCTGATTCCAGCCCAAGGCTACTCCGAGCAGTGATGCCAGACTTTTAAAGCGTAAAATCCCACAGTGAATAGAAAAACACCCTTTTACGCCACGGTATTACAAGAAAAAACCCACAAATATCCCACGAAATTTAAAATTAAAATATTTTAGTTTTTTCATTATAATCCATTTTAAAATTAAAAAAAAATAAGTTTTTTTTATAACAAGGCATACTTATTTATTATTCAGTCTTTAACAAACTTAAAAATAAAATGAAATTAATAATAAAAAACAAAAAATTACATATTCAGTCTGATAAAAAAAAAAAACAAAAAAAACTTATTTCATACTTAATTTATAAAACAATCACATAGTATAAGTTTACATTTAAATATTTTATGTGTACATTTTTGAATTATGTAGGGCTAAGTGTTCCTCCTTAATTTCAAAATTGTAGCAGTAAATATTTTTATCCTGGTTCTATGGCAATCTCACGTAGGTTAAAAAGGAATATGGGGAAGGTGAATAGGTGCAGCGGAAAAAATGAACAACGTCCTAACACTACGTTTATGTGAAGGAAAAGTGGAAGTGATTTCTAATTTAGAATTTTTTTTAACAAACGAAAACGAAAATTCTCGTTATGAAAAAAACCCTTTTTTTGTTCTACGAGCTTGAAAAAAACCCTTTATCCCTGTTTGCTTTTTTTAGACCAAAAAACCCATAAAAAGGGATAAAACCCTCAATCTGGCATCACTGTCTCCGAGGGAAAAAGAGCTAATCTACCACTACAATTTCTACTAAAAAGAAAGGTCTGGCTTAAAAGTAGCACACGACTCCACGAGGTACTATAAAAGCGACCTGTAGGGATCGGTAGTTTGTGATCGCCGGAACCTTATTACTCTCAACTTGCCAAATAACAGATATAAGGTAGTTTCACCAAGTGATAAGCTTCGAATTAATCGGAATTTCATTCATCCTCTAGATGACTTTTCAGCTATGACACAGTGTGAACTATATTGAAGTAAAGTGCAAAGTTAATTTTATTTTAGCAATACACACTGTGCCGACGCTGCTGTATCATACTGCTGCTGGTGACGTAGCGTTTCTGGCTCGGTAGATGATGGGCGGCTATTGTCGGTTGTTGTTGTTGTGCGGACGATTATTTATTTAAAGTTCTGGTGCAGGTTGGTTGTTATTGCTGGTAAAATGGTTTAAGGTTCTTGGTGCAGGTCGGTTGTGATTGCTGGTTAATTAACTGGTTCGGTGGTGGTCGGTAAATAATAAGGTTTCGGCATACGGGAGGGGCTGCGTAATTGTAACGCTTCTTTACAACAGTTAAAAACAAGCATTTCTTACTATTGAACGGGCTCCTCTCCATTTTCAGCCGAGGGTCAATTTTATGAAAAACAAAATTAATTTAAACGAATAAATTATATTGATAACAATATTAATTCCAAAAATTAATTATTGTAAATTTTCTAGTCAAGTGAGTTTTTGAAAACTGTAATTTTAAACTCAACATTTTAGAAAAAAAACGAAAAATAATTTTGCATCGATTTTTTTCAAAATTCTGAGAGCATATTTGAATTTCTTTTCTTGTATTTACTAAACCTTTTTAGTTGAACCCTGAGAAACAATGTTTTTTCTTATAATGCAAACTGTAATGAATTTTCTTCTTGTTGATTGATTTCAATAGTAAATCAATCAACAAGAAGAAAATTCTGTTTGGTCAAAATTCGGTATAGCAATATTATATCAAATTCAAAATTCTGTTTTACTTTTAGAAAATGCCTATACCTACCCTAAATAAGACTTTTTGTGTCTTATTATAGATTTATTAAATGAAAATAAAAACCATAAATAATAGTGTAATTTAAACAGAACAATTTCTCTGTAACAACAGAGTAAACAGAATTTGGAAAAGCAGAATTTTGAAAAACCACAGTTTTGAAATACAGAGTTTTGAAAAACAGAATTTTGGATTTTCGGTCATGTGGAATTTGCTACAGCCAGAATTTTGAAAACAGATTTAACCAGCAGTTTTTTTTTCTTTTTTTTTAATTCGATTTTATTTTATGTATTTTATGTTATTTCATTTATATGAAGGTATTGTTATTTTAATAATATACCCAGCTTTGTTTTTTCCATTAGTCAATCTTTCTATTTAATTTCGTTCTTCAAATGGAGTTAAAAAGAGAAATCGAGACAACGGACGCTATAATATGAACGAGTGTTCCTTCCACAGTTCATGAATTTAAAAATTAAATAATCAACTTTAATGCAATTAATTGCAGTTCACTAATTTGGATAATTTATTGACATTAAATAAATAACTAAATTCCACTTAAAATAATTCCATTTGTGATTAGCATAACAAATAAATTCAGCGTACTTAAGTTTATATATAACAACAGATAAAATTCTAAACCATTAAATATAAATTTATAATATATAAATTATTTCAATTTAAATAATATAAATTTTTTTGGTTTTGCATAAAGTCAAACTAAAAATTCAAATAAAAAATATGTTAATACACATTCTTTAATTAAACCATGCAGTAGATACATGTAGGTAATTCAATCCATTTAGTTTAAAGAGCTAAATAAAAACTCTAATTGCATTACAGTGTTCTTACTGACAAAAACATAAAAGCATTTGTTTTTTGCTTCTACGTCCAAAAAAATTATCGCGAGTCTGTTATTACCTATAGATACCATATATATTTGCGTTCCATAATTTGATTTGAAAATAAGGTATACTTACAGAGTATTCGAGTTTATTTTTTGCTATAAATTAAATAATGGCTTGCAACAATAAGTAAAAAGAATGTTCAAAAAATTTTTCTTCTGAAATTTCTATTTGAAATTAAATGCTGCCAGCTCACTCACTTAATTCTGTAAGGCTTAAAAGTTTTGTTTTTTACAAAGAAGAAAGAGGCAATTGCTTTAAGAATTGTGTTCATTTCGATAAAGATAATAACTTTATTGTAACCATAGCCAGGAAACAGTGTGTTGGAGAATAAAAGTTATTATTAATCGTTATTATCAATGCCTTTAGAAATAAAGATTTTAAAAAATCGCCCTGCATAACTTATAAAAGACATTTTATGATAGTTTTCGGCATTACGCATACGCCTTATCAGTGCTTGGTTAGCCTTGAGTAGGTTCCTGTTAAAAGGGTGCAGAGAGTAAAAAAGGAGTGGGCGAATTCATTCGCTGGCCAACAAGGTTTTTGTCAAAGAAACCAAAACGTACAGATCTGAATGAATTGTGAATTCGTGTCTGATCTCAGAATATTTCCATCACGTTACGTCCAAAATTTAAAAATTAGTATTTGAGATAGGTTTTACCAGTTAGGTTTTTAGTAAATAGAAATGAAATGTAAAAATTAAAAAAAAAAACTAAAAAATGTATCAAAGTTAATCATGTTAGAAAGAAAACATCTTGGCTAACATACTGTTTAAAAAAAATAAAATGTTTTTTCACTGCATGTCTTCGAAAAATACAACAACTAGAGAAAGAGGAGAAAGAGGAAGTTTGTTATTGCAAAACTTTTATCAAAACACCATAAATTCCAGGTGACAAATCGTTTAACAAAACGATAAGTATCTGCTTTCAGTTTCGAAGTATGAGAGTGTTTGTGACTCCAACATATGTATCTTCTCATCTTTTTCTTCAATCTCAAAGAACTGCCTGTCTATTTTTTGCGGCAAGATGGAAAATAATATTTATGGTTCGTAATATGATTACACACACATTGTGAGTAGATATGAACGATATGCTCTTCATCGTTGCTCCAAACCCGAAGGAGTAGTCCTTTTGTTGGAAAATCTGAAAAATAAAAGAAAGTAATATTTCATTGCACCCTGGAGGAGGAAGGGATGACTTCTGCATCCTGCATCCTGCAACTTCTAACTTCCTACACCAGGTGATGATCTCTGCTGCTTTTTAACCCTCTCTGTTTATCTCTCTTTTTCTTTTGGATAGATAATAATTTTCTAATGCAATAGATGGTTATGTGGTTCCGGTTCTGTTGCATCATTCCCTGCATATACTCGTAGCCTCGTAGGGGTAGGCTCTCATGTACATACGACATGGCTCTCTCTTTATTCGATGCGAAGTGACCCGATAAAAATAATAAAAAGGCAGTAGAGTAGAAAGTTATCGTTCGTGTATTTTGTGTGTTTTATTCCCTTCGGCAGCCGTAAAGAAAAATTGCACAAGTAAAATTGGAAAAGGCGATGCTTTTGGTATTGTATACATGTATAAAGGGTCAGAAGTTTTGATAGATAGAATTGTATTTGAGACTAAATCGATTGGAAGAGAAATTTTTATTTAAAGTTTTCCGATATGAGCACTTGAGAAATTGGATAGTTGTAGATAATAGAGATCTGGGAAAAGTTTCTTTTTTATTTCATAAAACTTGGATACACTATTTATCACTTTTTTTTTAAATTTAAAAACATCAAAATAATACTTTTATGTTTTTTTTTATTTAAAAAAGAAAACTTTATAATATTTCATGGTCTCCCTTTGTGCCATGGGCGTGGTATTCCTGAAAAAATATCTATAGAAACAACCAAACTATTTTAATGTTAAAAGTGGTAAAAGATTTGCTAAAGTTTGGCCTTTGCCACTTTTTGCAGCTATTGGCTCTGGCTGCGTTAAGGTCTTCAATATGGCTTGTTGCTTTTAATTGCGCGCGAATTATTGCTTATCCAGAAAATAGAAAAACATGACTACTTTTATCAACAAAATTTTTAAAGGCTAAACTGTCAAACCACAGCTGGGTGCAGCAGGTGAAAAGAACACAAGCAAAAGCAAATTAAAAATTTGCAACCGACAACAATAAAAAGTATTGTCATGAATTTTCTTGAACTACAAAATCAAAAAAATATTTTAGTAAAACATAGATATTTTACGTAGGTGGTTCTTATAAAACTATAATTTTCACGGTTATTAGACCTATTAATGTAGAAGTTAACACTACAAAAGTTTAATCATGTGCCACCTGCACGATCATGAAGAAAGACATGAAATAATATCAAATTATTTGCACGCCTTTGTTCCAGACGCCAAATCAGCCAAGGTAGGTAGGTGGAAATGGCGATCACAAGGCAACCTAGCCTGTGATCCAATTGGCACTGAAGTGCCGTTTTGATACCAAAACTCATTTGACCTATGATTTAAAGGGAAAGGTTTACAGACAAGCTTCACAGCGGAGTATACTAGAGCCATATAGTCGCATTGAGAAAAAAGATCAGATCTCTGATCTTCTTCTCAGATAGCTCCTTCCAAAGGATTGCATTCTAAGTTTGTGCAAGTAGGACATTTGAAGAGGAAATGGATTACCGTTTCCCTTTCGCGTTGGTCACTACAACTACGGCAAAACGTGCTGAGAGGAATGCCCAACTTCGCTGCATGTTCTCCTATAGGCCAATGCCCCGTACATACCTCAACAACCCTGGCTATGACTTGCCTGGGCCTACATAGACGATCGTTTGAACGGGTTTTATTACATTTGGGCCATATCTTCCAAGATAATGCAGTTGGTTAAGTTGTTCCACCCTCTATTAGATTCTGTGAGATAAATGGAAAAGATTTTTCACTTCATAGAACCAAGAGGAATGTCAACCATTTGTGCAAGTGAGCTATGAAGAGCCGATCCTTGCCTAGCTAGCTCATCAGCCCGTTTATTTCCATCGATACCACTATGCCCCGGAACCCAGATCAGGGTGACATCGAGGTTAATGTTCAGGCTCGCAATTTCAACGAAACATTGCTGGACTAATTTAGACGATGATTTGGCCGAGTTAACGGCTTTGACAGCTGCCTGACTGTCTGTAAGGATAGCCGTATTTTGGTTGTGGTTTGGGCTTTGTCTGTAAGGATAGCCGTATTTTGGTTGTGGTTTGGGCTTTGTTATTGCTAGCAATTTGGCTTGAAAAACACTAGCAAAGAAGCTGAAAGGATGTAGCTACTTTTGGAGACTGAGAAAAGATCCCTGAACCAACACCACACTCCATCTTTGAGCCGTCAGTAATAATGGTTGCGTCGAAGCCTTGTTACACTTTTTCTAATACGGTCGCGAGGGGAGGGAAATTATTATTTATTAAAATTATTCACAGAAAATAATAAAAAAAAACAAGAGGTGGCCGCGTACGGACGACGACGACGTAAGCCACGAAAAATTACACGAACGACTGGTACTCAACCGAGTACGAATGCGACACAAAAAAGATACGAAAAAGTTTAACTACACCTCGTTGAAGCTGTAACCGCGGCAGCTCAGCTGGGATGGGTTCCTGTGGAAGAATTTTTTTTTATCCGATGATAAGACGATCGATTATTAAATCGATCAAATTGATACACAGAACAAAATATTTTATTGCAAGTACAGTGGGTGCGTTGCAATAAAAGTGGCGACAGGAATTTTTTTTTTGCAAACCCAAATAGAAAATTCCAAAACTATTTGAAATGAGTGGAACGATTTTACATAAATGAAAAGAATAACAAGAATTAATTTTAATTTTAGTTTTATTTCTTTGGGAAACCGTGGGATTGAAAATCCCTGGATTAAAACCCAAAAAGTTTTCAATAAAAAAAAGAAAATAAATTACAAGTAAAAAAAAACAATGAAATTAATAAGCAAAGAAAGTAAAAGAAAATGGGGTTTTAACTATTTCGGATTTTTATAATACGCGACACGACAATTTTTCCGCACGATATCTATATGTTTATATATATTTAATCACGAATATATATATTATATAGATGTATAATTATTTAGGTAGAAGTAAGAAAAAAAAAATCTACTTATCTTTTTTTTTTGTTAACGTTTTCTTCTCCTCTATCTCCTTCCTTACTCCTATTTTCTATTTCCCACCTCGATTCCTTACTCCTTTTCCGCGTTATTATCACGCGTTGTTAAAAACCCATTTTGTACATTAATAAGTAAAATGAATTAACGTTGAATTTTTAAATGAAAAGAAAGTTAAACTACGTTAATAATTAATTCAATACTAAATAAGAAATATATTGGTGAATATGTTGTTGTTGTAGTTAAGTAAGTAAGGGTCCGCCCGACCTCTCACTTCTTCGGCTTATCCGCCGGCATTTTCGACCTCATCGAAAGAACTCGTTCTCGTACACCTGTTTTTCTTGCTTTTGCAAAATAAAGGCTAGGTACACCTGTGGTTGATGAGACCATGGTTGCCCTCAACTTCGCCGATATTTTGCAGCCACAACCAAGAAAAGGAAAACGGCCAAAGGCTGGTTTTTGTTACGGTAAAATTTACCGTAACAAATCCCACCCTTACCTCCCGAGAAATGTGTTTACTTTTCAAGAAAAGCAAACCATTTCTTAAGGCTCAGCCAGGGGTAGACAACAACAACAAAGGGTTACCATCATTAAAACTAAAAAGTAAAAAAAAAGAAAGAAAAAAAAATCAGTATTAGTGTGGCACGAAACAAAAAAAATGACATTGAACAACCAAGAAAAATTACTACTACAAAAGGGACTTGACTCAACATTTAATATATGGCTTTAAGTCTTTTACATGCCACGTCCCCCGTTCCTTCCCGCTATCGTCTACGAGTAGGTATGTCCAAGGTGACATCCTTTCGCTGACCTTAAAAGGTCCTACAAATTTGGTCGCCAACTTCGCCGCGAAATAATTTGCTGCATCGGACAGCGCGAAATTCCTACACCAAACGAGATCACCCAGGTGATGTTGCGCGTCTCTCCTGCGTAAATTATAAGTCTTGGCAGCCTTCTTTCCTGCTGCTTCCAACTTCCTAGCTATATCCTCTCTCAGTTTCCGAAACTGCCTATCGATTTCCCCTCTTTCTTGGTCCCTATCACTATCCCCAATTCCTACATCCTGGCCACTAGTTACCATGTTTCTACCGAAATTTGCGAAGTATGGCGACACACCTAAAACCTCATGTTGCGAAGTTCGGATTGCACATGCCACTTTTGGTAGTTGTGAATCCTAACTCCGCTGGTTTTCCGAAACATACGCCCGGAGAGTAGTTTTAATTATTTGATTTATCCGTTCCGCAGGATTCGCTTGCGGATTATAATTCGCCGTATACCGTAGTTGTGACCCGTACGCTTCGCTTAGCGTTTTCAGTTCCTTGCTACGGAACTGGGGAACGTTGTCACAGACGATCCACTTTGGAATCCCGAACAGAAGAAAAACGTTTTCTTTCAACTCCCGACATACAGCTTTCGCCATTGCGGACCGTAACGCGAACAACAAAGGGAATTTTGTAAAATAATCGACGACCGTTAAAATATATATAAAACCCCTCGATGACTTTGGTAATGGACCCACCAAATCCACGCAAATCATTTCCCACGGTTGAGAATTCCCTACCCTTTTGGTCATTAGACCAGCTGGTTTCTCGTTCACTGGTTTCACGCTTTGGCAAACTTTACAACTCCTAACATATTTTGTAATATCTCCTCTCATTTTGGGCCAGTAATACTTCTCTGCTATCCTAGCAAAAGTCTTCTTAACGCCCATGTGTCCTGAAAGTGGAGAATGATGGCATTAGTTAAGAATTCTAGTCCTATCCTAACACTAATTTCCACTCCTCGCAATTGTTATGAACGACAATATGGTTCAACCTAACATGTTTATAGAGCCGCGCATTCTCGACTCGCCAAGATGGGTATTCTAACGGGCTCTTTTCTACCTGTGATTTCATTTTAATCACCGAATGGTCCGAATCCGCCTCAGAGACACCAGCTACTTCTGGCACTCCTCGCGACAACATATCAGGAACGACATGTTCTTTGCCCTTTCGATGGATGATTTTGAATTCAAATTGTTGGAGCCGAATGGCCTAACGAGCTAATCTACCCTGCGGATCCTTAAGGTTGCTGAGCCAGACCAAAGAGTGATGATCAGTTACGACTGTAAATCGAACACCTTCGAGATACGGCCGCAACTTTTCAATCTCCCAAAGGACCGCTAGACATTCCTTTTCGGTCGTAGAGTAGTTCCTCTCATTCCTATTCAATGACCGAATTAAATAACAAATAACTTTTTCGCCATCCTCAAACTCCTGAGATAATACGGCCCCGATACCATAGTCAGACGCGTCTGTTTGAACAACAAACGGCCGAGAAAAATCTGGGCACGTCAGAATCGGTGCCGTAACCAATCACTCTTTGGCTTTCCTAAAACTCTCCTTACATTCTTTGGTCCACTCAAACTTCTTACCTGTCTTTAAGAGATCGGTTAGAGGCCTAACCAAGATCGCAAAATTTGGCACGAATCGTCGATACCAAGAAAAAGTCCCTACAAAACTCCTAATTTCCTTCACGTTTTTCGGTGGAGGAATCCTAATCATGCTTCCAACATCTTCTGAAGCTCCTGATCGATATGTTTCTGAATCGCGAAACAGGGTAATATCGTTGTTTTATCGGCTCTGCGGACGTCCTAATTTTGTGCTCAACTAAATTTGTGCACCCTAAACCTTCGGTCATTGTTCTAAAAAGTTCTTCTAAAACTAGTTATAACTTGCTATTCTCGAAATCGTTCAAATCCGATTTTTCCCTAATCGCTACCATGTCTGTCATCGAGGCCAAACTCTCTTGGCTCGAAAAGTTCCACACCGCTGATCTCAAATCCGGGACTATGCCCGATAGTGCCCGAAAATCGGCACCCAATATCAATTGGTGTGGAAGATTCGGTATGACCAGACATTCTATCAAAAAGGATTTGTTCTCCACCTCCACTGGTAGATAAACAGACCCAGCTACACCTACACCGGCTCCATCTGCTAACGCTACTGACCCAACACTACTCTTTCCTACTTTTAATCCTAACTCTTTCAAAATTTTCCATCCCTCACCTCCTACAATAGTCCGGGAAGCTCCGGAATCAAGAAGCCCTAAAAACCTAATTCCATAAATCCTAACTCCTAAATATGGTCTAGTGTCCCTACCATTTGCCGCTAATGTGAAACTCAAATAAACTCCTACACGCTGATCGTCAACAGACGACCTTCCTAACGCCAACGGACTCCTTGTCCTGCTGACACAAGGGCCCGTTCCCCATTTCCCTAACACCGGCTACAGTCCCTACGATTCACACCTACAGCCCCACAACCAAAACAACGCTTTTGAACTGAACAGTTCTGGGCCAAATGCCCGTTCCTGTTACAGTTGTAACACCTAACCACCTGCCTAAATGGATTTTCTGGGACTGGAGCAACAGCCGCTACTCGGTGTTGTCCAGATGAACTAGGTTGGTAAGTACATAAGTGCCCTACCAGCCAAAAGCTCCGAAGCGGATTTGAAAAGGATGTTTTCAGGAACATCGTTAGCCAGACGAAGTTCCTCCACCCTTTCCAGGAATGAATTCACTGATGCTCCACTTGAGTCACCAGTAAACTTCACCCCCCACTTGCCTATGTTTTCGAAGTGTTTTTGCTGAACGACCATTTGTCCAGAAAAACCACCATCGACCCTATCAACCCTACGTTCCGGCGGAACCCTAACTGAAAAGTTCCCTACTGCAGTACTACTGACATCACCCCTTGGTTCAGCCAACGTCTCTGTAGACCGTGAACTAACACCTAGGGTCTGACCAACTTGTGACTGTAGTTGGGTTTGCATTTGCATGCATCGAGTAACCTCGATGACCTTAATGCCTTTCGCATCTCCTCAACTGTCCCTACTTTCAATCCCCTGACCTTCTTCTCATAGGCCAGTTCGTCCTGCGCTAACCTACCAATATTCATTTTTAGCTAATAAAAAAAAAAACAAAAAGAAATAAAAATTTTAAATAAAAAAAAAAAAAATTATTTATAAAAACAATTTAGAAAAAAAACTATGTGGTAACCCTACCACTCAAAAGCCTTTCTAAATATTATATTAGGTATTTTTATTAATTAATTTAAAAAAAAAATATTCAAAAAACAACACAGCAATATTTCCTATCAAATTCAATATTAAAAATTAAAAAAAACTGGAGGGTCACACTAATTTCCTATTGAAACTAACTTAACCCAAACTCTTTGAAAATTGCAAGTCTAACTTTCACTCAAAAAAAAAAACAACACTCCAAATAAAACTATCACCAAAAAAAATCACTCAAAAAAAACTGTCAAGCAATAAAAACTCTCAAGTGATTGCAATAACACTTTGCATATGAAAACTAGTTTTCATATACAAAGAACAACACGAGAGAATTTATACCACTGCACAAGAAAAAAAGGGAGAGAAAAAAAGAAAACAAAACAAAATGTCGACCAAAAAAAATTAAAAATCAAAAAAAAAAACACCAAATAAATGAAATGAAATATATAAATAAATAAATGAAAAATAAAAAGACCAACACAAGAAATATGATTTAAAAAGAAACAAGCTTACGCAACACAAAAAATGCTACTTGCGATTTTCCTCCAATGGGCGAAGCAACCAAAAAAAAAACAATCCCCTTCAGAATCCCTCGCTGACAATTTTTTTTTTTACACTATTCCACTGTAACACGAACACCTTTTATTCTTGCAATATTTCACCGGGTCTATGAAATAACTCCCACGAAATAAGTCCCACTTTTAAAAACGAAATAAGTCCCACCAAAAATTGCTATTTTGAAAGTGGGAGTTATTTCGTTTTTAAAAGTGGGACTTATTTTTTATTTTAAGTGGGACTTATTTCGTTTTGAGTGGGAATAAATTCGTTTTGTAAAGTGGGAGTTATTTCAAAGACCCTTTTTCGAAGAGCCAAATACTTCTTATTTGAAATCGCATTAAACAATGAAAAAGTGGGACTTATTTCGTTTATGAAAGTGGGACTTAATTCATTTAAGAAATATATTATTCAAGGGGGAGTTATTTCATTTTGAGTGGGAGTTATTTCATTTCAAGTAAATTTTTAAATCATTTCATTTTGGTGGGACTTATTTCGTTTTCAAAAGTGGGACTTATTTCGTGGGAGTTATTTAATTTTTTTAAGCAATTTTTGGTGGGACTTATTTCGTTTTTAAAAGTGGGACTTATTTTGTGGGAGTTATTTTATAGACCCTATTTCACCTTACTCGAACAAGGTACCTATAAAAAAAAACAGCGGAATAAAAGTTCTTTTAACAAGGAAAATAAAAACACTAATAAAAAAAACACAACACGATACTTTGCCGCGAAAATTCTTCCACTTTTTGGGCCTCACACGTTGGGCTCCAATTTTTTACACTTTTTAAAATACGGTCGCGAGGGGAAGGAAATTATTATTTATTAAAATTATTCACAGAAAATAATTAAAAAAAACAAGAGGTGGCCTGGCCGCGTACCGACGCACGACGACGACGTAAGCCACGAAAAATTACACGAACGACTGGTACCTTTGTATATGAAAACTATAGTACTATCATGGTGGAAGTCGAATGGGGCGACATCTAGTTTACCTATGCAACCCTTACTCTTTTTTTTGCGGAGAGCTTATGGAGGTTTTAAATGATATTTATTGATATTTTTTTGATGCAATAATCCAAAAAATAGTCTACTCTTGCCCCTACCACCAATTTTCGACGCTTAAAGACTCCCCAAATCGAAATTTACACCTCACATTTTGCAGCGCGCCACCACTCTGCAACCCTAAAAAAAACTCGCCATGATAGTACTATAGTTTTCATATACAAAGCTGGTACTCAACCGAGTACGAATGCGACACAAAGAGAATACGAAAAAGTATAACTACACCTCGTTGAAGCTGTAACCGCGTATTAATTTATGACGTAACACTTAATTTTGATAAAAAAAAACTTTATTTAATTTATTCAAACTTAATCTAGTTATATGAATGGTCACAACGTCTTAGGGTTCTAAATTGACTTAAAAAATATGTGTTGTGAACTTATTCATTGACTTAAAAGAATTGTCCTTTGGTTTGCTATGATATTCCTATTTATACTATTTGACAAATAAAAACATCTGTTATCAAAGGATGTGTTCTTACTAATTGATATTTAATAGTTTGGCTTGTCTGGACTCTGGTATTTTTCCATTGATGATTTTGTGTATTAATACTTTATTGTCCTTGTATATTGTATTGTACTAATTGATATTTGATCGTTTGGCTTGTCTGGTATTTTTCCATTGGTGTATATTATATTTTGGAATATGAGTCACTTTCTAGGGCGTTGGTTCATTTTGATGATCTTAACGATTCTGGATTCTATTTTTATGCGTTGAACGTGATGTGGTATTAACTTCCCCCGTACTCCTAAAAAGGTCGCCCCGATCTTCCTTCTGCTGCATATTTTTCTTTTGCTTTTTCAACTAATGCATTGAAGTGGTCTTCTGCTTGTTTTCTTTCCAGTTCAATGTTGAATTGAATCTTTTGATGTTTTTGTCGTCTCAATGACATGACTAATTTAATGATATACAGTATTACAATTGTTAATATAATAGTAAATAGAATTGATATGCCAATATTTTCTTTTGCATTGGTCTTGATATTTTCTATAAAATTAATATTTTTAAATTTTAGATCTTCATTCAAAGAATCTATATATGTATCTACTTCATATAAAGTATTTGAATAACCCTTAAGGTATGCTTGTATAATATTTTTATCATTTAAAATCAATAGTTACATTTTGATTATACTTTATTACTTTATAAGTAATGTTGTTTATAACATGATTTCCGGTAGCTAATATTGCTCCTTCTTTTAATATTTTTAATGGATAATTATTTTCCTTTATCTTATTACACTTAGTATAATTCTTATTCAATAGTTTAGTAAAACATGATTCTGTTGTGTTATATTCACAATATCTACTTTGTGTTTCAGTTTTACAATTTTGTAAATTAATAAATTTATTGCATTTAGCAATCTTATTTTCAATTAATAATTTTCCATCCTTTTGTGGAATACTTTTAGTAATATATGTTTTACATGTTTCTTTATTAATCGGATATTTAATCATTATTACAATAATATTATGTTTCTGATATATTTTAAATCTACTTACATCAATTAGATCTGTAACTGAAAAAGTACTATTCTCATGTTTTAGTATTTCTTTAATATCTTTGTTACTTAAAATTGCTGGATTTAATTTTCCTAGCTTTGCAAAAGTTAATGTATTTATTATATTTTGTAGTTCATAACTTATTACTTTTAATTGTCTTGAAATTATTTCATCTTTTTCAGTATAGACAAAATCTTTTATTACTTTAAACATTTTTGAATTAGTAATCATTTGTTGATTATTATTTTTAACCAAATCATTTATTTTCTCTTCTAAAATTTCTTCATCATAATGATCTGGAGTTCCGGCAATGAATTTCCAAACTGTACCTATAAAATTTAATGAACGTTTAGTTCTAGAATAATGCTCTTTGAGCTGTTCAAGTAAGTTATTAACTATCTCAATTTCTGCATAATGCTTATTCGTTTTTTGTGTATAATTTATACCATTTTGTACCGCCTCATCGCTTTGCTTAAGTACACTTTCTATTATTGTTAGGTTAGTTATATGGAATATATTATTTGTTCATTGAGTTATTATTGTATCTCCATCTTCTATTAGGATGTATTCTTCTCTGCTATAATCTACTATTTCTACTTCTGCTTTACTTAGTGTTGCAGTGATAATCATTATTATTATGATTGTATTCATTTTGAATTTCTGTAATAAGGAGATTGATAGTTTTACGTTTAGGTTTTATTTTTAAATTATCTTTATGAACAATTCTACCTGTGTGAGTTTTACTGCATGACCTAAGTCTTCTTTTATAATGACCTTTTGAAATGTAGGTTCCATTTTATTTCTTTTATCTACCTTTTATAACCTATTTGGTTTTCTTCAACTTGAATTTCTCTCCTTCCTTTATTATGAACTTCCAAAATTTTTTCTTGTTTATTTTTTAGTTCTTTACTAATTACTTCTTTCCCTATTTTATCGAAGTAAACTTCTGTTGGTTTCTTATTAGTAGTACTGTGTATAGAGTTATTATATTCATTTATTGCTCTAAAAATTATTTCTGTGAAGTCTAATAATTTATATTCATCTTTAATGCGTTTTATTATTTCCTGTAAAGTGGAATGGAATCTTTCTATCTGTCCGTTTGTCTTACTGTGACAAGGGTCTGTATAAAATATTTCTATATTATTTCTTTTCATTAAAGACTGGAATACTGGTGATTTAAAACTTGTTTCATTATCCATAACTTTTTTTTTACACTTTGGATATATCTGTAGTATCTCTTATACTTTTTCCTTCAAATTAGTTTTGTCTTTCATTTCCAGGATGCTTGCATACTTACTAAATTTATCGATGCACGTTAAATATAAATTTTTATTTATGTAGATGATGTCTCTCTGTAGCATTTCCCCTTCCTCTTTTGGAATTGGTGCCTCACCAATCTTTTCCTTATGTGGTTTGCGATCGTATTTATTTATATTGCATATGTCGCAAAATCTAACATATTCTTCAAAATCTCGACTAATTGTCGGCCAATAGTAATTTTTCTCTATTTGTTTAGTATTTTCTTTAGCATTTCTATGTGCTCTTATGTGTGTTTGTTCTACGATTTCTACTTGATCTTTTTTATTTATTATATCTTGTGCTAAAAATTCGCATTCTATGAATTTATTATTAAATTCCTTCAATTTATCTCTTACTTGATAAATTTCTTCTGTCTTTCCATAAATTCCTATTGTTCCTGGGGTTATGTATTTTTTTAAAATATTGACTATATTTTCATTATTCCTAAAGTAAATCATTATTCTTTTGTTGTTAAAAACATTTATTATTTCATCAGATTCTGTTTCAGATTGTTCAAATATTATTTGCTGTTTGAATTTATTCACACATTTACTTAGTTTTTCCGAATATTCTTCGCTACTTTCTGCACTATGTTGTGTATTGTTATCTTCTAACATATTTAAATTCTGTCTACTTAATGCATCTGCCACTACATTGGTTACTCCTGGTTTGTAAATTATTTTAAGGCCATATTCTTCTATTATTGAATACCATCTCTTCATTTTGGCATTCGGATTTTTCTTTGAGCATGAAAACGTTAATGGTTGGTGATCTGTATGTATTTCAAGATCTTTTACACCATATAAATAGTTTCTCAAATTTTTTAAAGCATATACTATTGCGTATAGTTCTTTTTCGTTTGCCGCATAACTGCGTTCTGATTTTTGCAATGTTTTGCTAATAAATGTTATTGGTTTTCCGTTCTGTGAAAGAACTGCTCCTACAGCGTCGTCTGAGGCGTCTGTGGTTAAAATGAATTTCTTATTGAAATCTGGTTGTTTAATTCAACTTCTTTTATTAGATTATTTTTTAATATTTCAAAAGCATCAATTGCTTCTTTATCTAAATTTATTTTAGTTTTCTTTGCTAAGTATGTTGATACTTGACCATTTTCATTCTGTAAATGCTTTGTTAATGGTTTTGCTATTTGTGCATAATTCTTAATAAATTTGCGATAGTATCCTTTTATACCTAGGAATGATCTAAGTTGTCTAAGAGTTTCTGGTAAAGTGTATTCTTTAATTGTTTTTACCTTTTCATCATCTGTTTTTATTATGTTTTGTGCAACTACATATCCTAAAAACTTAATTGAATCTTTAAAAAATTCTGATTTTTCTAAACTGATTTTCACATTAGCTTCTTTTAAAACTTTTATAATTGTAGCTAAATGTTTTTTATGACTTTCTATTCCTATAAATGGACGTAATATGTTGTCCATTGCTCTCTGAAATATACTCGGAGCATTACGTAGCCCGAATGGCATTCGCAAATATTCATATTTGCCATTGTTGACACTGAAACTTGTTTTTTTTTTATGTCTGAATCTTTCATTTTTATTTGGTGGAAACCACTTTCCAAATCTATACTAGAAAATATTTTTGCTTTCCCTAAATTGCTTACTATGACATTTGTGTCTGGTATTGGATATTTATCCACAACTGTATTTTCGTTTAATTTTTTGAAATCGATCACCATTCTCATTTTTGGTGTATTGTCTTTGTTAAATCCTTTTTTGGGCACTTCCCATACTGGACTATTATAAGCACTTTTGCTTTCTCTAATTATCCCTGATTCTATTAATTTTTTTACTTCTTTATTTATGAATTCATTTGCACTGTGAGGATATGGATATTGTTTTGTACATATTGTTTTGTCTTCTACTGTATTTATTTCAGCAATTATATCTGTTCTGAATGGCAGATTTATATTTATATTTTTATGTTCCACTTTAAAATGTTCACTGACACATTTTCTCAAAACTTCTGAATGGCAGATTTATATTTATATTTTTATGTTCCACTTTAAAATGTTCACTGACACATTTTCTCAAATCTTCTAAATTCTCACTTTTGTTCATAATTATATTATTTATGACTTCTTCGTCAAAATAAATTCTTTCTTCTTCATTATTTACCTTTATATTATTATTCTGAAGATCAATAACTGCTTTGTTATCTCTTAAGAATTTGTTACCGATTAATATATCGTAACCGAAATTATTTAATTCATACACTATCACTGTTTTATTAAATATTTCAACTTCGTAATAAAATTCAATTATTACTGCTCCGTTCACTGTCGTTGCCTGTTTCTTTGCGACTAATTCTTTTCTTTTACTGAGTAGCCCTGGTCGACAATAATTGCTTGTTGCGCCTGTATCTAACAAAATTCTTATATTTGTGTTGCCTATCTTTCTGTATAAGTATGGTAAACCGGTCTGACTACCTATCTCATTCTTCTCGTTCAAATTACTGATTCTTTCAACTTTATTGGGTGTGGCTTGCCCTGATACTTGAACACTTTGTTCCCTCTCTCTTTTAAAAACTGGTCTGTTTTGTTTTAATGGGTTACTGTACCTGTTTTGGTTATTATAGAATAAGTAATTCCTATTATTAGCATTTTGATATGTATTTCTTTGTTCGTTTGTATTTGGGATCTGCTGATTGATCGTACTACATTGTATTCGTTTAAACTGAAGACATTATTATCTTTATGAATTGGTTTATCTTTATGTGAAAACCTCAATGTTTCATTTTTATTCCCAGTAGTTGGACATTCATATCTGTAAGCAAGTAATGCTCTATTATTATTGCTTTCTAATTCCTGTGCTTTTGCTAGTGCACTTGGAAGATTATCCGGACATATACTAAAGAGTATGTTTGAGAGCTGACCGTTCAATCCCGAAATAAAAACTCTAAGTCCATCTCTTCTATATTTTTCACATAATTCGTTTGTGATTGCCTTACCGTCACCGTGCGCCATGATAGTTTTGTTAATTAATTAATATTCCATTAAGGAATTTTTACCTAGTCTTAAAATACTCATTTCCTGTTCTAAAACATGTATTGGACGTTGGTCCGAGTATGCAAAGTCTAACCTTGCTAAAATTGCTTCGTAATTTAATACCGTACCGTGATTAGTTAAAATGTCATTTGCTTGTTCTATACACTTATTTCGAAGTATTACTAATGCTGAAAAGTACTGTACACTACCTTTTTTATATATCTTCATAGCATGACCAATAGCTTGTCTCCATGAAACATATTTTTGGGCGTCGCCTGTAAAAGTCGGCACCGATTTTATTACATCTAAACTCATTGTATCTATAATTTCTGGTTTAATTTCTTTTGTTTGGAATTCTTTGATTGCAGGTTTTCCAGTCATGAGACTATTTAATTTTGCTGTTAAATCAGCTATTTGTGATTGTAAAACTTCCATGATTACTAATTCACTTATTTCCGATTTCTCAAAATTTAATTTAATTTAACAAAACTCTTGCATTTCAAAATTATCTTGATCTTCTTTAACACTTTGTAACTTAAGTTTACTTTTAAATGATTCTTATTTGGTTAATCTATTCATAACACCTTTTTATATAATCTATCATACTTAATATATATAATACTATATAATTCTTACTTAAAACTGCAATACCGCTCTGGGATTCTTTGTCTGCAATTCCGCACTGTACCTCTCTGGGATTCTTTGGTGTAGAATTATCTTTCTCTATCTTCTTTTGGGGTTGGTTGAAATGAAATATTTTCGTGATGACTCACTATTTCGTTTCTTCAATTTTTCTCGATACAATGTTCGATACTTTATTGTCTGTGATGTATTTTTAACACTATCTTACTTTTATTTTCAGATTTCTTGATGCTCACTGATCACTAAATACGTCTTCATATTTCTGGCACTTGATAGCACTCACTGATTTTACGTTAAATTTACTTTATTATTATTCAATTTATATTTACGTTAAATAGCTTTGTAAGGCTATCCCGGTTAAGCCCCCAATTAATTTATGTAACACTTAATTTTGATAAAAAAAACTTTATTTAATTTATTCAAACTTAATCTAGTTATATAAATGGTCACAACGTCTTAAGGTTCCAAATTGACTTAAAAAATATGTGTTGTGAACTTATTCATTGACTTAAAAGAAGTGTCCTTTGATTTGCTATGATATTCTTATTTATACTATTTGACAAATAAAAACATCTGTTATCCAAGGATGTGTTCTTACTAATTGATATTTAATAGTTTGGCTTGTCTGGACTCTGGTATTTTTCCATTGATGATTTTGTGTATTAATACTTTATTGTCCTTGTATATTGTATTGTACTAATTGATTTTTGATCGTTTGGCTTGTCTGGTATTTTTCCATTGGTGTATATTATATTTTGGAATATGAGTCACTTTCTAGGGCGTTGGTTCATTTTGATGATCTTAACGATTCTGGATTCTATTTTTATACGTTGAACGTGATGTGTTATTAACTCGCGGCAGCTCAGCTGGGATGGGTTCCTGTGGAAGAATTTTTTTTTATCCGATGATAAGACGATCGATTATTAAATCGATCAAATTGATACACAGAACAAAATATTTTATTGCAAGTACAGTGGGTACGTTGCAATAAAAGTGGGCGCCAGGAATTTTTTTTTGCAAACCGAAATAGAAAATTTCAAAACTATTTGAAATGAGTGGAGCGATTTTAAATGAAAAGAATAACACGAATTAATTTTAATTTTAGTTTTATTTCTTTGGGAAACCATGGGATTGAAAATCCCTGGATTAAAACCCAAAATGTTTTCAATAAAAAAATAAAATAAATTACAAGTAAAAAAAAAATGAAATTAATAAGCAAAGAAAGTAAAAGAAAATGGGGTTTTAACTTTCGGATTTTTATAATACGCGACACGATAATTTTTCCGCACGATATCTATATGTTTATATATATTTAATCTCGAATATATAATATATTATATAGATGTATAATTATTTAGGTAGAAGTAAGAAAAAAAAAATCTACTTATCTTTTTTTTTGTTAACGCTTTCTTCTCCTCTATCTCCTTACTCACTCCTATTTTCTATTTCCCACCTCGATTCCTTACTCCTTTTCCTTTTTATAAAATTTTCCTCCTTCTCGATTTTTTTCTTCTCCAAAATTCTCGAAAATTTCTTTCTTAAACTTCTCGTTTGGTAAGCTCTCAACAGAGTCCCTTCCAAGCTATTTCCCATCTATTGTTATCCTCCCTCGTCAATTCAAATCACTCACACATTCATACAACAGAAGCATTCGCTTTCGTGATTGTCGGTTACGGTCTCACGGCTTCCTGGAAGCTTAACGCTCATCAGGAAAGCCACCGTTGTTGACTCTCTCCGAAACTTTACAGTCACACACACAAACACGGTTTCAACAAGTTGTTGGATGTTGGTTTCCATAACTTGCCGAAACATAATGGCCGAGTTTAGATCCCTCCCAACTATTTTTGTTTTTCGAGAAAAATGAAAATTACAAAAAAATAATCGAAAAAAGATCCTTACTAGGCATTATCCTATTATTCTACTTTAACACGCGGGATTCGAAATGGGAAAATATTAAAACTATTTCGAAGAGATAGAGGGAAGCATTTCTCTAATTGATCATTCTAATAAAGCGATTTTCTATGACATTCGCCGATATTTTGCAGCCACAACCAAGAAAAGGAAAACGGCCAAAGGCTGGTAACAGCCTATCTTCACAATGTCATCTTCCCAGTCCTTTCTGGATGAGAAAATAACCTTACAACCCTTGCTTAGGCTCAAAGGAGGGCAGCAGTCAGTGTTTGCCCAGATAATATCTGAAGAATTCAATTTCGTTATGTTGTATTATGAGAACGAACTATTAGGTTCTTTCAGCCTAATCGCGCTGAAAGAAACTATATATTTAATAAAAAGGTCGCGTGGTAAGAGATGCAGAGTAACATTTAAGGCATCCGTTGGGCATGTGCTCAGAGCCCCTGTGGTGCCAACGCTAGCAGTTCTCTGAACCTTCTTTAGCTTATCAATATTATAAGCTTCCTAAGAGCGGGCCACCACATAATCGAATCATATGTATAGATTTGTCGTACCACCGCTGTGTACGTCCACAAGATCATCTTTGACTGAAGTCCCAACTTTTTGCCGAAAGTTTTGCTGCAGGCGTAGAAGGCAACACAGGCTTTCTTAACCCGTTCTTCAATATTTAATTTCCAGTTTAATTTAGCATATATTTTGCACTGGAAGACAATGATAGTTTTTGGCCGTTGAGTCGAGGTAGTGAAGAGGGGTACTTTAGTTTTGGTAGTAAAGAGCATCAGTTCAATTTTACTGTGGTTAACCCCACAGCTCGTGGCCCAGTTGCTAACTTTCTTCAAAGCCATCTCCATGATTTCACTAATCATAAAAGTGAACTTCCCTGACACTAAAAGTACCAAATCATCCGCATAGGCAACCGCCTTCACTCCACATCTCTCTAATTTAAGGAGAATTTTATTCATGACTAGAAGCCATAGAAGCGGTGAAAGAACACCACCCTGTGTTCCTCTACTCACGCGATTGGATTGACAGGTTGAATGTCAAAACAGTGAGTTCGCAGCATAATAAGCTCCCGAAAAAAGTGAATAAATCAGCCTTTTAAATAAATAAAATTGAGAAATTATTTATCATCTTTAATTCTTAATACCACAAGTTTCTTATTTCAGTAAGTAATAGTCACTAAGTTACTTTCTGATAACAAAACAAAACAAAAAACAAATACACTTCGTACCTAACCCTGATTTTAATTCATCCGGCTAATGCATAAAAGAGGAGTCGCAGACACATCTCCCGAATCTTTTAGAGCAGAAAAGCGTCAGCAAATAAATAACACCATGAGCACCGTAGGCAACATGACTATCGATGATCTGAATAGCCTCTTTGAACGCCACTTAAGCAAAATGGCCACAAAGGAAGACATCGCTAATATGGCCACTAAAGACGACATTGCCGTATTAGGTTATGAAATTCCTGAACTGCGAGCCAAACAAGCTGAATGTGTTTCAAAAATCTCATATTTGGAGTCTCAAAATGCACGTCTAGAATCTGAAGTCGAGAGACTTTTAAAGAAGGAAACCGAGAGTAATCTGATCGTGCACATGCCCAGAAACGAAGACGCAAAAACATCTTTAATTAAAGCTAAAGAGGTGTGCGACAGCCTTCTTGATGGAGAGTTTATAGGTGCGGTGAAAGAAACTTACCAAGTAAAATGCAACAAAGAAGGAATGGAAAATGTTGTTGTGCAACTAGTCAATCGTTCCGCGGCAAACAGTGTTCTGAAAAAGGCTAGCCAGCTGAAGAAAGTGAATATTTTCATTCATAAGGATCTGCCGTTCAGTATTCGTCAGAAAAGGAGATCCCTGGTAAAAATACCGTCGGTGGTCAAGTCGCAGCTTCCCACCATTAAAACTTACCTGAGAGATGATCGTCTAGATATCGATGGATTTTCATTTACCTGGGACAACAACCTTGGGCTGAGATGTGGAGATAGAGATGGATATTTACTTTTGAGTGAAAAATTTAGCGTTTTAAATGAACTTCGAAGAAAAATTGAACAACAAAATATTTCAACTCATCAGTCTGTAACAAAAACTTCTGTGGCTGTCAATAGAGCTGTCAATGGAGCCGCAAATGGAGCTGTCAAATCTACCTCCTATAATAATCTAGCGCCATCTATTGCAGAGCACCAAAATGAGGAAGTTGCCTATGATTTTTTGCAGTCGGTCAGCCGTTAATTTTAAATAAAACAAAAACCAATAAAACCAATAAAACAAATAATTTTATCTTTAGAATCTTAAGTTATAATACAACTGGTCTTAAAAACAAGCTTTTGTACCCCGATTTTTCTAATTTTATAAGAGAATTCGATATTTTCATATTAATAGAAACTTTTTTAATAGAAAATCAATATGAAATATTTAATAATATGTTTAAAGGATATGAACTGGCGTGGACTTCTGCAAGTAGAACCCATAATTTTGGTAGAGCAAGTGGGGGAATGGTGGTAGGTTTCAAAAGTGAGCTCAAACATATTTTAAAATTTGAAAACGCCGGCGAAACATCCATCATTTCCTTTGTAGATCAGGGAGAAAAATATTTAATTCTACCAATATATCTAAATTGTAATCATTGGAGTGAAGATTTCGATGACCTTGAAGATTTGCTTGTACAATTGAATGAACCAAACCTTTTATTGTTAGGAGATTTTAATGCGAGAATTGGAAATGAGCATGGTTGGCCGCCTTACTCCACCGTTGTATCAACATGTTTAAGTCAGACTCGGGTATCCAAAGACAACCGAAAGGATACTAAAGGAAGCAGATTTTTAGAGCTTTGCGATTCGTTTAACTTTACAGTTGTGAATGGCAGAAGTGCAGGTGATGCAGCAGGTGAATACACTTTCATAAGATCTTCTGGTCACTCAGTTATAGATTACTGTATAGCTGCAGGTGGATGGGTAAAAATGTTAGCAGACTTTAGAGTAGAATCAAAGACGTTTTCTGAGCATATGCCATTAGTCATCACAAGTAACAGTAACATACCTACTCCAATTAATACAACAGAGCTAAAGCTGCCCCCTAAGTTAAAATGGAACGATCAGTGTCTGCAGAATTACCACAAAAATTTAAATTCGGAACTATCTTTGCTAAAAGAAACTTCACCTAACCCCTGTATGGACGAATTGCTCGGTGTTATAAAGAAAGCTTACCCGACATGCAAGCCAAATTTAGTTAAGGTTCGAAAATACAATCAAGCATGGTTTGATAAAGAGTGTGAAGATGCGCGGAATCTTTCTTTTTCGTTTCTCGCTTTGTTTCGTTCTTTCAACAATAGCATCTTTAAACAATGGTACGTTGAGTCAAACAAAAAGTTTAAAGCACTGTGTTTACAAAAAAAGGGAGACTATATAGTAGAAGCATTGTTAACTCTCTGTCAATGGCGAGATCTTCTTCGGAATTTTGGAAGGCGATGAAACTCATCGGTGGATCGAAGCTGACAATCGCGTGCGATCTCAAGGCGTCTGAGTTAAGGCAATATTTTTCGTCGCTACTTAATACTGAATGCAGAGCTTCAAGGTTTCACTATGCGACTCCACTTATCGAAGATGATTTTTTGGATTCTACCTTTTCGGAAGATGAATTGAAGGCAGCGTTGCATAGGGCAAAAATTAATAAGGCAGTGGGAACAGACAGGATACCAATTGAATTCTTCAAGTTTGCTACCCAAGATTTCATAAATGTACTCTTGAGCTGTTATAATGGAATTTTTGAATCTGAAGCTATACCGTCTAGTTTTTTGTCTTCAATAATTTTTCCATTATTTAAAAAAGGAGATGCATCTGCCCCAGAGAACTACCGTGGGATTTCGTTTTTGAACGCATCGATGAAGTTGTTTGCTAGTATGATTTTCTATAGACTTACAACTTGGGTGAGCCAAAATTCAAAACTCAGTGATCTTCAAGCCGGTTTCCGACCAGGTTACTCAACAACGGATCAGGTGTTTCTACTAACAAATATTGCTGAGGTGTACCTTAACCGCGGGAAAAAACTCTACGCCTTTTTTATAGATTTTAAGGCAGCATTTGACAGTATAGATAGAGAGGCGCTGTTTCTTAAATTGTCAAATATTGGCATATCTTCCAAAATTATAAATATTTTAAGAGCTCTTTATGCAAAAGATTCTTTGGCTGTTTGGGATGGAGGAAGCCTCTCCGAAGATTTCAGCTCTTCAATGGGTCTTAAGCAAGGATGTGCATTGAGCACTCTTTTATTTACCCTGTTTATCGAAGATTTAGTGGAGCACGTGGGAGGAGGAGTTTCCATTGCTGGAGAAAATATTCCTGGTCTGCTGTACGCAGATGACATCGTCCTTTTATCAGTTGGAAATATACTGCGAGACGTGGAATTTAGCAGTCAACCTTAATAAATCAAACGTAATGGTCTTCAGAAAAGGACATGGAAGATACGCCAGTTATGAAAAATGGAAGTACCAGGGACAGGAAATAAAACTGGTTAAAGAATTTAAGTATCTGGGAGTGACAATTACAAATAACCTGTGTATGAAAAAGCACATCAAATCAAAGCTGCAGGAAGCCAAAGCTGCATTGTGTGTTTCTTGGAAAAACTGCATTTCAAACAAATCAATTCACTATTCGTTGAAATACAGACTGTTTCAAGCTGTTTCAAAATTAATCATGCTTTACTGCGCGCAAGTGTGGGGCTACAAGGAATATGAAGATGTCGAAAAATTACTTCGTTTCTTTTTGAAGCGAACTATCACTCTCCCTTCAACAACACCGAATTATTTGCTTCATATCGAGACAGGAGTACCACCGATGTTCATTGACTCACTGAAAATACACTTTGACTACATGATCAAAATTCTGCAAATGGATTCTTCTAGACTGATCAACAGGGTGTTAAAATTTCTCATCGCAAACCAGCTTAATTTTGTTCAATCCTGGAACAGTATTTCTAATTCTCTTGAGGGATCTATAGAATTTGATTTGGACAATCCAACAGAATTTAAAAGAAGTCTTTACTCCATCGTCTCAAAATTGGATGAAAAATATAGACAGCAGTATATCAACCAGGCCAAATCATCGCAATATAGACAATACTGCAGCAAATTAGAGTTTAATTTAGGAGAATTAAATTATTTCAATGACATGCATCCTACCAAGATGATATCTTCAATTCTAAAAGCAAGAGGGGAGATACTTCCCTTGAACTTCATACCTCACAGACCAGAATTGCCTATCAGATGTGAAATCTGCAATACCCACGAAAGAGAAAACATCGCGCACTTTCTAGGAACATGCCCAATCCTTCAAGAAATTCGTCGAGACATATTTGGGAAGAACCTATTTGATGCAGAAGAAGTAATTCAAACTTTGAACGGGGCAAAAGGTTGGCAAAAGCTCTACAATTTTATTCAAACTACAATGG
Organism: Syrphus vitripennis; assembly: GCA_958431115.1. NCBI lineage: Eukaryota > Metazoa > Arthropoda > Insecta > Diptera > Syrphidae > Syrphus > Syrphus vitripennis. Next base: position 35,293,484 of record OY288109.1, on the reverse strand, counting down.
CTTATAGACATCGAATACTTACTGAAAGCTTTTAATTTGTTTTTCTATTTGTTTAAAATTTTGCTATTAATTCAAATTCATTTTGTTTTTTTCAAATAATTATTTAATTTCAATTAGTTTAAACTAAATTTCACTTTTTTCTTTTTTTTTGTTTAAATGGAATTTATTCCGTCAATCTGACCGACGGTTTTTAAACCAGGTCTTAAACGACTTGTATTGTATTGTATTTTTATGTAAATAAAGTCTATTCTAATCTAATCTAATCTAAAATCTACTCACGCGATTGATTGAGATTGTGTAGTAAAGTGGCTCGAAAATTCCTATAACTGAGCATGGAAATAATCCATTCTCGGATGTAGCATTCTACCCTGAATTTGACGAGCGATTCTACTATAGATTCATTAAGAACGTTGTTGAAAGCACCTTCTATGTCCCACTTCTTTATAGTGAATATAGCTGTGTCAATCGTGATTGATTCGGTCTTTATGACCAAAAGTATTGATTGATTGCAATCACAATGGACCAAACCAATGAATCGTAATTTCAGTCTCTGTTCTCTGCTCTTGAAAGACCGAACGTGAACGAAAAGATCGAGAGAAACAAAACACTTTACGCTTAGTTATTATTATGGTTTCTTGTGGAATGGGATCATTCTCAATCAAATGATTGGTACAGAATCAGAACATAATGTATCAACAGTACAGCTAGAAGGTATGTTTCGTTCATTGAACAGAAAAGAAAGATACAGTTTGGGAAAAGAAGCGATCCTGTTGCAATTTTATTTGTTAAACGCGAAATTAATAATTTTTACACTACTTATTAACTATCGAAATTAGAAAACCGCGACTTTGGATATTCTTATCCAACAAATTAATAATTTAACAAAACAAAAATAATAGAAATGCACAAGACCGATGTGCACGCGACAGGTATAAATTTCGATTAAAAGAAAATTCGGAAAAATGGCTATCTGTCAGATCAAAATTTCGCGTTCAAAGCTTATTGCAACTCGGCAGCAATTCAAGTGCTACCACCGGCTTTGTTCAGCGAGGGGGGTGGGTGCATTCGTGGGTAATTTTATTGATCGAACGCCCAATCTGCGTTCGATTAATAAAATGAAAATAGATATCAATTAAACTAAATATAATTCAACAATATAAAGTACAGGAGCATACTTTTACTTACTTTGGGCGCCAGGAAGTTTTTCACACTCGTGGAATAAAACTTGCCAAAACCAAATATGAACCAGAAAAATAATTCCCAACTGAATTAATAACACCAAAATTGAATTCCAAGAGGAAGTAAATTGTTTTATTAGGGAAACCTTTGTAAATATTATATAGGTAGAAAACCCTAAATTTTTTCAACAATAAGAATTTACAAATGATGGTTATTTGGCAAAAGGCCAAGATCAAAAATAGCAAAAGAAAAGAATATTTAAATGAAAATTTAAAAATGTAATATATAAAAAAAGCAAATTGTGTCTCAACGGTAACTGAAACAAAGGTGACTTTGGGAAGATTCCAAATCACAAAGTACAATGGAAACGGGATAATGGAAGTCCTGTAATTTCGGGAAAACGGTTTTTTACACCAAAAGCGAAGGTCTAGCGGTCACAAACTTTTCTGCCCAAACTGGCAAGCAAGAAAAACGGTTCTCACAGAAAAAAAAAAAAAAAAAAACAAATTATCACAAGATATACTTACCTTTTTAACTAAATTGGACGAGTCCTCTAGAGTTTCTTCTGGCCCACCTGGCCCTAACTCTCTAAGTTGCTTCCTCTTCGACTTTTTCTTCTCACCAAACAACACAAAACCTACTCTGGAAACCTTTTTTTTTCAACACAAATTCTCAAAAATTATTGGAAAAAAATTCGATTTTGAAATTTCGTACACTTGATTATTCGATTTCCTAGCAACTTTTCTTAACGATCTGCATTGTATATGAAATGGAATAGTACTATTATGAAGAGGAACGAACGACGCGACCTCTGATGAGACGGACGGAAGCTTTTTCCAACCTGAAGTGGAGACGAGTGTAGACTTGAAAGTGGGGTAGTCACAAAGAAAAAGAATAATAAATATGAGTGTTGAGGAAATAACAGAAGATAGAGAACGATGAATAAAATTGGAATGGAAATTTATGGTAGTTGGAGGGAGTTAGGAAAAAAGACTTTTTTCTTCAATTCTTTTTTGCAAAGGGGAATTATTTGAATTTTTTTTGTTAGGTAGGTAAGGAATGGGCAATGAAAATTCGTGAAGAAAAAACGATTTTGTTTTGAAATTTTTCAAGCAAAAGGCCCGTATGCACTTCGCCACTTTGCACATAGAAAAACATTTTTAAGATTATTTTAATTTTTTCTTGAAAATTAAAGTAATTATGAAAAGAATTTCTTAATATTTTATCAATTGTTTTTTATTTCACGTAGTTGTTTATACTTACGTGATATTTTAAAATTATTGAAAGTCGACATAAAAAAATATTGCTATGGAAAATTCAAGTAACATTTTCAAATTGAAACGTGAGTTATTGAAGATGTTTAAAATTCACGTTAATTTTTAAAGTTAATAAATTAACGTGAAATTTTGAATTTACTTAAGAATTTTAAAAATTCACGTCAAAGTCTTAATTTACTTAAGAAACATGAAAATCACCGTGAAAATTTAAAATTATTAATTTCTTTTGAAAATTCACGCCGTATTTAAAATTTGTTTAGGACTTGAAAATCTAAGAATTCTTAAAATACCCGTAAAATATAAAAACAGTGAGCAATAAAATGACGTGTTCTTGGAAAATGGACGTGAAATTTATAAAATGTTCCAATTCTTTGGAAATACACCAGAATAGTAAAATTAAGTAAGTTTTTTTGAAAACTACGTGTTTATTAAAGTTCCGTGTTTTTTTTGAAAATTCACTTGAAATTTATAAAATTATGTAATTTCTTGAGAATTAACCTGGAATATTAAAACTAAGTGTTTATTTAAAGTTCGGTGTTTTTTTTGAAATTTCACGTGAAATTTTTGGAATTAAATATGTAGGTACTTAATTTACTAAAAAACTTTTTAAAATTTAAAATTTCATTGAGAACTATCCACGTGAAATTTTTAACTTTATTTGAATTACAAAAATTCACGTGAAAATTATTTAAACTTTTGAAAATTCAGGTGAAATTTTTCGATTTGCTTAAAATACTAAAATTCACGTGGTATCTCAAATTTACTTAAAAATTTTGAAAATTGACGTGATATTTTAAATTTACTGAAAAATGAATAAACAAATACGTTTATTTTTTAAAAAATGTATTTGATTTTGTTCAAGAAATTTTTTGTAAAAAAACTTTTTTTTAATTTTACTGATGGAAATTCGCACGGAAACTTTTTTTAAGCAATAAAATTAAAAACAAAAAACGGTTGCATAAACTTTTTTTAGTGATTTTAGGTACATCAATTTTGTCCTCCTTTTAATTTTCAAATGGTCATTTCTTCAGATTTGAGAAATTAAAAGGATATCATGTACCTATAAAAAAGAAATAAAAAAAGATATCATAAAAATATGACTGTAAACAAATGACAAAAATCAAATACGTATTCAATTCAATTCTATCTATCACTTGCAAGAAAAAAAATATAATGTTTCTGAAAAACATGAAAATTCGCAACGTACATAGTTCACAAAAACCAAATACGTATATAGTAAATTCTACCACAAGCAAGAAAGAAAAACTTTAAATGTATCTGTAAGACATGAAAATTTGCAACATAGCTCTCATAATATCTCAAATCTCACAAAATCAAATAAAATACACGAAATTATTTGAAAATTGAAAATAATGTACATAGCTATATCTATACTTCTACATATATGAAAAATGCAAAAAAAGCGTTGAATAAATCCACAGCCCAATAAATTCTTTTCATTTTCCCCTTGTTGTCATAACACCCATCAGCTGACTCACCTATCTCCTTTACCCTGTCTAATTGTTGTCAGCAACTGTCAGAATCAAAATAATTATTCCTCTCACTCTATAAATTATTTTATATTCTTTCTGCCTACCTTCATTTCGATCTCTCTAATCTGCTTTTTAGGCAACACCAGCGCCACCAAAAGAGAGGGAAAGGTAACACAAAATCGTGTTCCATAGTAGTACTATTAGGTTATATATACAAAGCGATCTGTCTATTTCAAAATCTCACAAAAAAGTGACTTCTTGGTGGCCTCCTCCCATTCAACCAGGCTCCCTCCACTGTGTCCATCCCTTTTCCACATATAGCATGTAATGGCGGTATTCAGTCACGGTTATAGTGCAAAGCTTTTCACCTTTTTCGGTAGAAGCTCGCTCCGTAGTCGAACCCAATCCACTCTCTCTCATCAAAATATCCCTACTGAGAGGGGTAATTCACAATGGAGTTCGCCAATGAATGCATTCGTCGCACCTACGTCCAAACTCCTAAAGTTAAAAGTAACACGAAAAATCAATTTAACGCGATCAAAGTCCCCGTCCCAAACCGAACCAAACTAAGATGGAGAAAAATATCTAGGAGGAATGCACTTTACCATTTATCAATTGAAAATGGCTAGGAAACATTCAATTTCACGCGGTAATGTAAACTAATTAAAACCGTGGACCTTCGCGCAGACTTTGGGGAAACTAAAGGATTCTTCTGACAAAATCATCTTCCTTTCGTTTACCAGACACTCTTATGTTGGGCACTCGGCCATTTTGTTACGTTGGGCTCTTGGCCGTTTTTGCACGATGAATGTTATTGAACGTTAATGACGTCATGTTATGATCTCATCTTGGGTGTCGTTGGACAATTGACCGCCTGTCGCAAGTCTTATATATGTGAACCACCTGTCACATCTCTGGCGTTGGACAAGGACCTTCTGTCACAAGTCTTTTAATTTTAGTTATAATTCGGATATAATTCGGATCTTTTCGTGGACCATCTGTCACACGATTATTGTTAAATACCTGTTTTTGTTACTTTTCCAAGATGCTTTAAGAGCAGGCCTCTGACTGATGGTCCAGGTTCGCTCTGTACTCTGCCAGCATTTTGAAGCCGCAACAGAAAAGGAAGGATTACAAAGAAGAAAGGAAAGCGAATAGGCTAATGAAACTTGTTGTGGCAAAATTTACAGCAACAAATCCCACCCTTACCTACCAAGAGATGAGCTTGCATTTCGAAAGAAATGCAAACCATATCTTAAGGTTTACCAAGGAAGTGCAAAAAGAAAAAAAAAAGATTTTTCCATCAGAAAGCAAGACAAAAAGGATTGAGTAAAAACAATTTAAAATCATAAAAAAAAAATATCATAAAAAGTAAAAGTTATTAAAAAAATACGTTAAATTTAAGGTTAATCTTCGGATGTATGTATCTGAAAACGGCTTTAAATCTTTAGCATGCCAAATTCCGCGTTTTTTACCTTTATCATCCTCTAACACGTATGTCCAAGGAGACACACGTTTCTTTATTCTAAGCGGGCCGACAAATTTCGGCGCTAGTTTGGCAGCGTAATAATACGCGGCATCCGAATGTTGGAAGATTCTGCGCCATACAAACTCGCCAGGACGATACTGAACATCTCGTCGACGAAGATTGTAGTGTAAAGTTTTCGTGTTTGTAAAAATGAAACCCTACGGTTGCTGTACAAAGCGCAGCACGCTGAACAATGTGGCTAGAGAGCCGCAGTTTTAACGAATTCAAAATGTTTGTATGAATTGATTTTATTTATAATTATTACAGCTATTTATACCTAAATTATTTACATTATTGTTTTGGTTATCCCCACTTAAAAACTATTTTATAAATATAAATGCATCAGCATTCTAATTCTAATGTTTACAAAAATATTGGGGCTATATTATGACTAATAATGAAGGTAATGTAATAAAATCTTTCTATGTCACTTCATGTGCAGAGTCACTCAAGTGTGAGTTCATGTTTCTAGCATTGATTAAATTGTTATTATGCATTTCATAATTTTTACCATCTAATAAAATAGTACTATTTACACCGTTTTGTGATATTATTTTATATGGTCCTCTAAAAGGTTTATCAAATTTTCTTTTATTTTGATTTTTTAGATATACGTTATCACCTATGACAAAGTTTGATTTATTTACATTTTTTTTGAGAATTTTGTCTTTTGTTTTTATCTTTAATTAAATTATTCTTTGCTTGTTCATGAGCATTAGGGTGGATCGATGTTTTTTTTAGGAATCTTAGATGATTATATGCGGAAAAGTTGAATTTGGGGACCCGAAGGATGGGTAAAAAATTTAGCAAATTTGTGACGTCATCTCAAGGTTCCTATATTACGTCAAAAATTTGGATCTTTTAAAATTAATTAAATTTTTTTTTTAATTAATTTAGTGTTATTAAATTCATAATATACTTTTCCACTCTTATTACGATTATTTTTCATCAATAGGTAATTGAAAGCTTATCAATTAATCAATTGTCAATTAATAGTTGACAATTGTAGTCGGGGTCTTATAGTAAAAATATTGCTTAAGAGAATTAAATGAATTTAAAATTATCGTTATATTTGAATTTATAATCTAGTTCTCATGGGCCCACTTGTTATTGCTTTTTAATATTTTGGTTTTGTAGCTCTTGGTTTCTCTGAAATAATAATTGATAGATGGCGTTGATTTAACTGCATCAATTGTTATTCTTTTCTTATTTGTAAGGTTAGGTTAGGTTAGGTTAAAGTGGCTGTTGGCCTGGAAGTCCAACACACTTAGACCAAAATTAGGTCCGTTGTGATACCACATGGATCAGTTGATCAACCTCCATCGTTGAACCATTTTGAGCTCCGAATGAAGCGCAGGAGACAGGTGATGTCGCAGTTTGCCAGATCGCTAGGATCATCGAAGAAGAATTCTCCTAGATGGAGTTTACGTCTTTGTGATAAGGCGGGACAGGTACATAGAAGATGAGAGATTGTCTCCTCTTCCTCTTCGTCCCTGCAACTCCTGCAGAAATCATTTGCAGGAGCTCCAAGTCGAAGTGCATGTCTGCCTATTAAGCAGTGTCCAGTCAGGACACCTATAACATAGCTTATATGCAATCTATTCAGAGAGATCAACTGTTTAGAGCGTTTAGCACTAAGTTTAGGCCAAACTAATTTTGTCGCTAAACAGGTGGTGGTGTTATTCCATCTGAGGTTAGTTCTCTCTATAGTTTCTTGCTTTAGCATAAGTTTGCATGTAGCCAGAGGCATACCCACGCTAGCTTTGTGAGCCAGTAGAGGTAAACTTGTTCTTTCTTTTGCAAGTTCATCGGCTTTGCAATTTCCTGGAATGTCTCTATGGCCCGGCACCCAGTAGAGGTGAATATTGAACTGTGTGGCCATCTCCATAAGAGATGATCGACAGTTTAGGGCTGTTAGTGAGTTCGTAGAGACAGAGTCCAACGATTTTAACGCGGCCTGGCTGTCTGAGAAGATACGTATATCTTTTGTTGATATAACGTTTTCTCTCAGCCAGGAGAGGACTTCTTTAATAGCCAGGATTTCAGCTTGGAACACGCTACAATGATCAGGTAGACGAAATGAGAGACTTAGGTTTAGTCTATCAGAGTATACGCCTCCACCAACCCCATCATCCGTTTTTGATCCGTCAGTGAAGAAGTTGATAGGATCATCGTTCAAAAATGATGTATCCTCCCAAGTAGATCTGGAAGGGATAGTCCCCTTAAAGCTATTTTGGTTGAATTGAGGATGGGGAATGGTGTAGTCGATGTTACTATTAATTGATCTGAATGAATTCAGAATAGCGGAGTGGCCAATCTGATTATTGAACCACTGTGAGGAGGCTTGAAGCCGTACGGCAGTGTTTGCAGCCGTTTGCTTACTGAAAAGGTCAAGCGGTAATAGATGGAACAGAACATCAAGTGAGGCGGAGGGGGTAGAGCGAAGTGCTCCACCCATACACATGCAGGCTGTTCGTTGGACTTTGCTGAGCTTATCGCTTATCAGGATTTGTCGCTATGTCCAGCGCAGTCCACCATACCGCTACTCCGTATGTAAGGATCGGCCTTATAACCGAGATGTATATCCAGTATGTAATGCGGGGCTTTTATTTCCAATGGCTTTTTTACAAGAGAACAAGGCTACTGTGGCCTTGTTTATTCTTTCTTGAATGTTCGGTTTCCAACTTAATTTCTTATCCAAAATAAGACCCAAGTATTTTGCCTGTTCTGAAAATTTAAGTGGAACACCGTTTATGTGGAGAGGGTCGATGGGTGGGATTTTGTATTTCCTGGTGAAGAGGACAAGATCGGTTTTATGTGGGTTAACACCTAGTCCACACTGATTTGCCCAGTTGATGAGCTTATTTAAAGCGTTCTGTAAGAGTTCTTTAAGTGAATTGGGATGTTTTCCCGTCACTGCGATAGCAACATCGTCCGCATAGGCAAACACTTTGTATCCCTCTCTTTCTAGAGTGATTAGTAATTCATTTATTACTAAGTTCCAGAGGAGAGGTGGTAGGACACCGCCTTGCGGCGTACCTCTGCTGACACTCCTTTGTGCAGTAGAATCGCCAAGTTTTGAGTTGATAATCCTGCTTATCAGCATCTGATTTATCAACATACTAATCGATTCATCTACCTTCAGGGATGTCAATACAAGGGCAATTGCAGATGTGTCGACATTGTTAAATGCTCCTTCTATATCTAGGAAGGCAACTAAAGTGTACTCTTTATGATGGAGGGAGTGTTCGATTGTACGTACTATACAATGTAGAGCCGTTTCAACCGATTTCCCTTTATTGTAAGCATACTGAGCTCTTGAAAGGATTGACTTATCAATGTTTGTCCTCAAATGGATATCAATCAAACGTTCAAAAGTCTTAAGAAGGAATGATGATAAGCTAATAGGTCTTAGATCTTTGGGATTTACATGGCTGAATTTTCCAGCTTTTGGGATAAAAACAACTTTGACTTGTCTCCATGCCATTGGGATGTACGATAGTTTGAGACATCCATTGAAGATGTTTTCTAGGATGGGTATTAGAAAACTGGTATTTTCTTGCAGTTCCGCGGGAATTATTCCATCCGGACCTGCAGATTTGTATGGCTCAATGTTTATAGCCCACTTAATTTTTTCCTTAGTGACTAGACCTTGTGGAGGAGTTAGTGCATTGTCGCAAGTAATTGGTGCAATGCTATTGTTGATGTTGGAGCTACCAGGGAAATGAACGTCTAATAGCAAGTTGAGCGATTCTTCACATGAATTCGTCCAGAGGCCCGATGCAGTTTTCAAACAGCTCGGCATCACTGGATTTTTGGAGAGTATTTTGCGCAGTCTGGATGCTTCAGAGCAATTATCTATATTGCTACAGAAGTTTTTCCAAGACGATCGCTTGGTTTTCCTCAGTTCTTTTTTATATGTCCTCAGTGATTCCTTGTAAGAATCCCAGTCAGACATATCTCTGGAAGCTTTTGCTCTGTTAAAGAGTTTTCTGCATTCTTTTCGAAGTGGATCTAGCCCGGGGTTCCACCAGTGGGGTTTCTTTTTACCCCTTACTTGTATAAGGGGGCATGCAGTGTCTAGAGCTTTATTTAGGGCTAAGGTAAGATTATTGACTTTGTCGTCAAGATCTTCAATGTTAGAGGGAATATTAAAGAGTTCACGTCTGACTGAACTATTCAATATCCCCTCATATTTCGGCCAGTCAGTTCTTTTTAAATTACGAAAGATCTGTTGGCTAGTTGGAACATTCATAAGGTTGAATTGGATGTATCTATGATCCGAGAAGGAGTGATCTTCAGATACCTTCCAGTTCAAGATATTATTAATGATGGAGTCTGAGACAAGAGTTATATCTAATACTTCTTGACGGTTTTTAGTAATAAAAGTTGGTTCATTGCCAACATTACTTTTAAGTAGGTTAGTGCTAAGAATATAATCGAAAAGAGACTCACCCCTGTCGTTTATATCAGTGCTACCCCACACTGTATGATGTGCGTTAGCGTCACTACCGATGATAAGGCCAATGTTAAGCCTTTGGGATTCAGCTACTAATTTCTCCAGGGTTTTGTCCGGGAGAGGGCCAAGGTGATCGTGGCCGAGATACGCCGACGCCAGCCAGAACGTTCCTTTGGCTGTTTCCAGTCTTGCAGCGGTGATATCTCTATTGCTGAAATTAGGGAGTAAAAATACATTTAGGCTACTTTTGACTAATATGCAAGATCTGGGTTCACCCTCACCTGATGCATATAGCAAGTAGTAATTAGGAGTCCTGATTCCTCGAACAATGGATTTTACAATCCAAGGTTCTTGAATCAGGACAATATCTTCATATCTGGAGAGGCCTAGAAGAAGCGAGGCCGAAGCCTTTACGGAGTGTTGGAGATTAATCTGGAGTATTTGCAGCATTTTTGCTACAGTACTCCAGACCAGTCTCCAACACTGTGATGTCGGAGTCTTCGATATCCGAGGATGAGTCCAGGAGAGCATCCACGTCTCCAATTGTGCAGTCTTCGGCCTCCATTTCGGAAAAACCGTCGACGGTGAGGGTATCCGTTACTGCCGAGGATCACTGGGATGCATCATCTTCCATTACAGGAAAGGTGATCGTTGCACCCGGCTCCTTGGCAGTCGCTTCAACTAGAGTGGGGCAGGGGAGGAAACAGGGAGTGGGGTTGAGGGATGGAAGGGGGTGGGAAGTGGGGAGGAGAGGGGGAGGGGAAGGAGGAGGGGGAAGGGATTGAGCTTCGGCCCCATCTTTTTTGTAGACCTTCAGGGTTATGGCCTCAAACCCACAATTATCACTTCTTTCAGCTGCGCCAGAGGGGCAAGGGACTCCATATTGATGATAACAATAGCACCTCTATAGGGTCCCTTTGCCTCTTCCAGTTTCGCAACTTTCCAGTAGTGAGTAGGGAGGGAAGGATTTGATAGCCGGATCACCTCCAGGACTTCATCCAGGCCTTCGAAAACAGCCGGAACCATGGTGCGAGCTCTTGGCCTGCAAGGAATGTCTTCCTTGGCAACGACCTCAAGCTTTGCACCAGGCCAGACCTCTCCGAGTCGGCTGACAGCAGTGGCGGATTTACAAATTTGCAAGATATAGGCTATATATTTTTTGCCGCCCTTTCCTCTACAATTATAATATCATACATTATTTTTACAATGCAACAATTGGGTTGAAATTGCACGTGAAATAATTTTTCGCTATATTTTTGAGCTAAACGAAGCTCAATAGTGGTATGGGCGGGGTAATGTATACCTACTATTTACGCAATAATGAATACTTTGCAAACGTGAATAAATAATCCTTATTGCGCTTACAAACAGTTAAAAATAATCGACTCAGTCCACTATGAAAATCCACGTGAAAACTTTAACTTCACTTAGGATACAAAAATTCCCGTGAAAATCATCATAATTACATATATAACTTTTGAAAATTCTGGTGAAATTTCTCTAATTGCTTAAATTGCTAAAATTCAGGTGGTAGTTTAAATTTAATTTAATTTTGAAAATTCACGCGACATTTTAAATTTACTGAAGCATGAATTAACAAATTTTTATTTCAAAAAATATTTAATTTTGTTAAAAATTCATGTGATATATTAAATTGACTTAAAAGTTTATGTGAAAGTTCGATTTTAATTAGGAAAAATATATTTTGGCAATTTTTCAAAGTCTTGAACTAAAAACTGAATCAAAAAATTAGTACTGTATTGGGTAGAATTTGAAAGAAATGCGAATAAAAAAATCAACTTTTTTCGTTTTGCATATTTTTTTTTTTCAAAAAACGGTTGATTCTTTTAAGCAAATGTTTTTTTTTTAACTTTTTTTTATTTTACCGATGAAAATTCGTACGGAAAATTTTTTAGCAGTAAGGTTAAAAACAAACAAATTTTTTGCATAAACTACCTATTTTTAGAGAGATTTTACATCAATTTTTATCCTTTTAATTTTTTAAATGGTCATTTCTTGAGATTTGAAAAATTAAAAGAATATCATGTACCTTCCTATAAAAAAGAAATAAAAAAAGATATCTTAGAAATATGACAAAAATACAAAAATACAAAAGTATCGTACTTGCAAGACATAAAAGTATAATTGTATCTGTAAAACATTAAAATTTGCACAATTTCGCACAAATTGAAAATCAGATATACGAAATTATTTGAAAATAGAAAATAATATAGCTATACGTATATCTACACTTCTACATATATCAAAAAATCTACCTATGTAAAAAAAACCTTTGAATAAATCCACAGCCCAAAGAATTCTTTTCATTTTTCCCCTTGTTGTTCAAAAAAATTCACCCAATTTGCCGCCCCTTACAAATCTGCCGCCCTAGGCTCGAGCCTACTCAGTCTGCTGGTAAATCTGCCACTGGCTGACAGCCAGCGACAATAAATCACACGATCTCTGATCATCACAGACCATCAACTTGATATGGCCTTGATGCCAACCGCCTTCGTTTGTGATGGGCGGTGGTCCCGGATTGTCGGACATGATTCCCAGAAATCTGAGGGCCAGTTGACCTTTAATCAGTGTCCAATTCTCGGCAGAGATGGTGCCATCCACATCGCTCCTGTCGATGATCGAGACTATCAATTTGTCTTTCACCACATCACTGAAAGACATTTTAACCTTGTGAGGGTTAGGAGGAGTGCGGGTGTTTTGCACTTTGGGTCGTTTGGGTACTGAGACAATACCCTCCATAGACCTTTGTCGCTTAGACGTAGAGTCCTCGCAGGTCTTACTGTTACTGTTGGCTTTGGCTAAGAAGCTTTTAGCCCATTGTATTTTTGCGCAATGCTGAGAGTCTTCTCCAGCGCCTGGTTTTTCACCAAACGTCTGGAGGATCCTCTTGGCACTTCGCATATCCCTGTAGAAGGTCTTAGAGGGTTTGAGCTTACGTTCGCCCCCTCCACGACCTTCTACAGGAATTGTATTACCCTTGGTGGTAGAGGGGCCATGCTTCACAACCCCACTACCACCGGGATGAGGACTTGCAGCGGCAGGGCCATGCTTCACAACCCTACCCCCACTAAACCGCGGAGTTGAAGTCTTGAGAGGTTTACTCTCTGTAGTAGTGGAAGGGCCATACTTCACAACCCCTTCACTACAAGAAGGAGGTAGCATAGCTACCTTTTTATCCTTGCTTCCGCTGGCGACAACAGGGCTGTGGGTGTCCATAGCCATGTTGGTGCCAGTGGAAGAAGGGTAAACAGCAGACAGCTTTACAGCCGTACTGCTGGCCGATTCTGACTTTGTTGTTTTTGTTTTGTTTAAATTTTTGTTCATATTTTTGATCCCACGAGTGGCGGAGAAGGGGTGGTCCATCTGTACAGGGATCCGTATATACAGATAAGGCTAGTTAATCCGGAGGTCGCCAGGTATCCGGATACTCCGTTAACGACTGAGCTAGTTTTTTAATTGGGCCCTCAGCCAGGCTGATCATCGGCACGGGTCGTATAACACCTTAGATCCAGCCCAATTGGGAAATAGATATTTGTAGAGGAGTGAGAGGGTAGGGAGTCAGACAGTGCTTGCACCATACTGATGAAAGGGATTGATTATGAGGATTATGAGCTGTGCTTGCCCAGTTGGAGAGAGAGGAATCAATGGAGGGCAACGTTGAATGGTTTTTTCACCATTTACGTGGGATGGGTGGAAGAGGAGTTGGTAACAATAGTCGGCTATTCGCTGGTTTACTCGATACATGTTGTTCAGGCATAACACTAACAACATGTGATTGAGTAAATACTAGTATGCCTAACAAATATGACAATGAACAAAATAATGCGAATTATAAAGGGACATAGATATAAGACACGGCAATTTCTCCGCTTTAGCCCAGCCGCCAACCCTGGAGATAAAATCTGAGACAACAACCACCTTCAGTCTCAGTACCTCGCGCCACACACACCTTTCCCTTCCCATCCTATCCTATCCTTCACGCCCGCGCTGTGTTGATGCATATAAAGGGTAAACCAAAAATCCCCTTGAGCGCGCGCATATTATAAAAAAAAAAAAATGTGGGATGGGCGAGGAATGCGGAACGGGTTGGGGGAAACGTGAGCGACCTTTGGTTTCAGGACTCATCTAGAGATAATTACTCGAAAATCATTGACCCTACTCAGCCTCCACAACTCGACAAGTTCGACGCTAAGGTAGAGGTAAGGTAGGTTATAGCTATTTTAAATTGTGAGAATGCCGCGTACGCGTAGTGAAACCGAGTGTGAAGTTTTTGGAGCACCCGCCGAGCTTAAAAGCAATCAACTTCCCACTTATTCTGATATAATGAAAGCATTTTTGTTCATCAGAAATTCCTTGAAGGGAAATAAAAATGGATTTGATCCAAGTGTTTATGAAGTATCTGTGAAGTTAATGATTGATTTAAAAAGTGTATGGCAAAGAGCTACCTTGCCCGTTGTTTCAGATCAACAGATTTTGCATAAAGTAAAAACCTATAACGAACAATATAAATCAATAAAAAAAATATATAATCTAAGAAACATTCGTTTATTGAGAAACTGAAATTATTTAAATCGAACAGTCATCAACTTTTTTAAATATCAGCTTGCAAATGTAAAGATTTTTTAAAGTGCCCTTGCTTAACTAAAGTGCCACAGGCGGAACGCGATTTCCTACAGGACCAAAGGCTGTTTAGGCGTATGTTAATTGGTAACGTTGATTCGGAATTAACAAATAAAATTAAAAAAGAAACGAAAGAAAAATTCAAGAGGCCCTTAAACGAAAAAGACACGAAGAGGCGAAAAACTCTAAAAGACTTAAAAATGAAGTAGAAGTTTCTGCAGAAAGTGAGGATGACGCTGACCCCGCTGATCCTTCAAGTGATGAAGACGACGTAAGTGATGTCAAGATTTTACCTAGTACAAGTCCGGCAGTTAAGAAAGTGAAAGCTAGAATACATTTTGCCAATTTAGCTTCAGCCTGCGACCGAACAGGAATATCCGATAGATCTGCATCAATTGTGGTAAGTTCTGTTCTGCAAGACATTGGTGTCGTTTCCAAGTTAGATTCTTCAAAAGTCATTGACAGAAATAAAATAAGAAGAGGTAGAAAAAAATAACGTCAAAATCTTCAAAGTCAATGTGAAAGTATATCAGGTTTATACTTTGACGGCAGAAAAGATAAGAGGATGATTTTGGAGAAAATTGCTACCGAAGAACACATTGTCCTTGTTTCTGAGCCAGGTGGACAATACGTGGGGCACGTCACCCCAGATTCCGGAAATGCCAAAACAATATCTTCCAGTATACTTAACTTCTTAAATAACATCTTATGTGTTGATATGCAAGAAATTAAAGCCATAGGATGTGATGGAACCGTTGTTAATACCGGATCTAGAAATGGTATCGTATCTCAACTTGAAGCGGCCATTGGTAAGCCAGTTCATTGGTTTATTTGTTTACTTCATTTTAATGAACTCCCTCTTCGCCATTTGATGACATACATAATATCTTGATGGAAAAACCAATGACCCTAAAGGGTTTTCGGGCGTTCTTGGAAAAGCACTTGAATCATGTGATAGTCTGCCAATTCAAGCTTTTGAAAAGATAACAGTGGAACTGCCTGAGATAACGAAAGAAAATTTGAACACTGATCAAAAATATCTGTATCAAATGTGCAACGCAGTTTCTCATGGCAATGTACCTATAGAATCGGCAAACCGGCAGCCTGGAAAAATGTCCCACTCAAGGTGGCTAACAACAGCTAACAGAATTCTTAGGCTATATGTAGGAACAGAAAAACCGTCAAAAGAGCTACTGGTTCTAGCTACTTATGTAATAAAAGTACCTATATGCGTTTGCCTGGTTTGCAATTAAATCAAAGTCCTCCTGCGTGGACGGACCCATCCATATTTTGACAATTATTAAAGCATCAAAATATCTACCGAAAAAACGCAAGGCAGTAATTCATCCCGTTATCCAACGCAACTCATATTTTTGTCATCCTGAAAATATTTTACTTGCTCTGTTAGCTGATAGTCCGCGAATTAGGCTTAAAGAGGATATTAAAAATAAGATCTGAGACAAGTAGCAAGAAGAAGAATTATATCAATATCCCAAAAATTAATTTCGATTCCGATGATTACATCGACCTAATAAAATGGGATACAGTGACCATCACCGAACCTCCTTTAACCTCAACTGTATCTGATGAATTTTTGAGGGAAATGGTTGGTAATGTTCCGGAAAACATAGAAATATCAAAATATCCTTGTCACACTCAAGCAGTGGAAAGATGTATAAAGTTGGTGACAGAAGCTTCTGCTTTAGTATGTGGCCAAGAATCAAGAGATGGATTCATAAAAGCTAGAATCTTATCTCGAAAACTTTTGCCACAATTTGAAACAAAGAAAGACTTTGTTAATGCTCTCCAAAATTAATGGCGAACAACTAATTTGGTAAAAATAAAATTTGAAGTTAAAATATTTCCATGCTTTATAAATTTATAATTCTAGGTTCCAAATGTTTTGCTTAACCCCTCTCCCGAACCATGTTTTGAATACTTTATAAGTTAAGTATTCATATAACGGCAAATTCGATCCTTGCATCAATATATTAATTACATATATTTTTTACTAATTTAAAATGTTGGCGGAATTCATTTCATTGTGAATATAAAATGTTATTAAATTCGTTTTACAATAAATTGAAATTTCCTGTTAAAATTACAAAAAAAATTTAAAAAAAAAATAAAAAAATAAAAAAATTTAAAGAGCATTTTGTTTTCGAAATAGGAACCTTAGGGCATTTTTTTTCGGCTGAAAATTTCTCGTATGGTTATGGAAAAACCAAATTCAACTTTAAGAACCATAGGCACAACGAAATTAAAAAAAAAATACCAAATTCGATCCGGCCTAATGAGCATGTCTCAACTTACATATTAATTCATTTAAATAATTGTCTGTGATAATTGAAGTGTACATAATTTTCCAAATACTAGTTCAAATGGTGAATATAATGTTGAACTGTGTGGGGTTGAGTTATAACAATATACTATACATGGCAACCATTCTTCCCAATTATCTTTATCTCCTATGCTACTAATATATTCATTAAATACTCTACGATTTCTTTCAATTGATCCCATTGTTTAATGGTGAAAAGGTGTGGATACTATTTTATTTATTTTTAAAAGTGTACAAATATTCTTCAGCAATTCATTCGTGAATTCTGTTCCTTTATCAGTTATAAGTTTTTTAAAACATCCGTATTTTAAAATGAATTTTTCAACTATGGTTTTTGCTACTGTATTAGCTTCTTTAGTTTCTATAGGAAATGCTTCTACAAATTTTGTTAAATCACATTGTACCGTTAGTATATACCTGTAACCATTTGACGGTCTTAATGGTCCTACAGTATCAAATGTTATTGTTTTAAATGACGTAGTGGGTGTATCTGTAATAATAATATTTTCTTTTGTATATCTAGTAATCTTTAATTGATTGCATATCTCGCAGTTGTTTACAAATTTCTTTACCATTTCATTCATATTCTTCCAAACATATCTTTGTTTTAACTTGTTGACACATCTTATGATACCACAATGTCCTCCTAGTTTCGAATTATGATTTTCTTCTATTAATTTGTGCATTTCTTTCTCATCCCTTATTTGTTTTGGAGGTTCATATAATATTATGTCTAGACATTTATCCTCTTTTATATTTTCTTGCAGCTTATTAAATATATTTTTAAATTCTTGTATGCATACTTTATTAAATATAAGACTTTTTCTTGCTAACGCAGTCTCTTAACACCTGCATTGTTCATTTTGAATATTAGCTTCCTCAGAATCAATTTTACCTCTAATAAAGATTTATCGCTGAATTTTACAACTACAGTGTTTGCTGCTATTACTATTTCATTTATTTTCCTCTTTGTAACGTTACTTTCTTTAAATTTTATCTTTTTTAATCGCCTTATGTCCGATATTGATGTACAGTCCCAAATATGAAGGTAGCTAGTCTTCGTATTTAAGTCCAAGGCTTTTGCACAATTTTCTTTCTGATTCGATATCTTCTCTTTATTCTTCATTGCTCTTGTTAAAACATCTATGTTATATTTGGGTATTATTTCTTTTAATTCGCTGGATTCAATTTTAATTCTTGATAAAGCATCTGCATTTGTATTCATCTTGCCCTTTTTAAAAATTATTTCAAAATCATAATCCATTAAATCAACTCGTATTCTTGTTAATTTCGATGATGGATTTTTATGCGTAAATAAACTGACTAATGGTCTACGGTCCGTGTAAACTATGAATTTTCTACTAAAAAGATATGGCGCGAAATAATTTATTCCCCAATGTATTGCTAACAATTCTTTTTCTATAATGGGTTTATTTATTTCATGTTTATTGAGGAATCTACTAGCATACGCTATAGGCTTATCTGTTCCTATTTCTCCATGTGAAAGTACTGCTCCTAATGCAAAGTTGGAAGCGTCAGTGGTTAATATGAAAGGTTTTTTAAAATCTGGATAGCTTAATATCCATTAAATTTTGTTTAAGTGTGTTAAAAGATTTTTGACAGTCTTCTGTCTAAGAGAAAATTTGTTTCTTTTTCAATAATTGGTTTAAGGGTATAGCTATTTCTGTAAAGTCTGCTATAAATTTTCTATAGTAGTTACAAAATGCTACAAATCTTCTAACATCATCAGCATTGTTAGGTTGTGGGTAATTTTTAATTGTCTCATACTTTCTTGGATCTGGTTTTATTCCATTTGATGGTATCAGATGACCTAAGTAAATTACTTCTGCTTTTAAGAAATAACATTTTTCTAAGTTTAGTTTTAAATTATATTTACGAAGCCTTCCTAAGACTTTGATGAAATGTTCATTGTGATCTTTTAAATTCTTACCAAATACTATCACATCATCAACATAGAGAAATGCTGAGGCTTGTAAACCACTAAGCGCAATCGATAACATTGTTTGAAAACTATTTGTCGAGATTTTTAATCTGAAAGGAAGTCTTTTAAATTGGTAATGACCCTCATTTGTTGAAAATGCCGTTAATGGCCTAGAATTTTTGTTTAGTGAAATCTGATGAAAAGAACTCGTCATATCTAGAGTGGAAAATATTTTGCATTACCCAATCTATATAATACATCTTCTAATCTCGTGAGTGGAAATTTATCATCTATATCCGTTGAGTTTGTCCGTTGAGTCTATTTTTTGGAACTATACTCAGATACTTGTTTTTGTACTTCTTCTAATTGGGCATTTGGTAGTTCAATATTGGCTTCTCCCAGCATAAGTTCTAAATTTGATACCCCTTTAGAGAATATTATTTTGTTTGTTATGCCCTTTATTTGGCATGCTGTGTTTTCATTTAATTCTTTTACTAGATATTCTTTACAAACAGATATATCTGCACCTGTGTAAATTAAAAATTTGAAACATTTATTTAAGTGTTTTATTCTAATGCTAACAAAATTTGTGTCATATTCCCCATAGAAATTTAAAACTTTCTTTGATTCCCCCGATTCTGCTGACCGGGGACACCTATGTTTTCCGACCTATTGCTATTATTATGGTATCCTCTTACAAAACCTCTACCTCTAGCACTATCTTTATTATTTCTGTCGTTTCTTTCATAGCTATTGCTCTGATTATTGTTATTAAAATGTCCATTGTTGTTGTTATATCTATTGCTATTATTGAATCTTGAGTGGGAGTGGTTGTATTAGTTTTTACCTCTAAAGTTTGCTCGAAATTGCATGACATTGTTTTGTCGTGAAGAAGCTTCAACTTCAGTGGATATTTTTACAGCTTCATTGAATTTTGTAATTCTAGATGCTTGTACAACTTGTCTTATTGCTACGTTCCAGTGGCGTAGCTACCTAGGGGCTAGGCGGGGCAGTGCCTGAGCTTGAGGGCTTTTTTTTATTCATTTTTAACTTATATCTACTTACATACTAGACAAAATTCAGAAAACTAGCCTACTTAACAATACTTAAATTTAACTTATTGGCCCTAAACGGATGCTCTAAGGAATTCATGATTGCTTAAACTAATGCCTTTCGGTCTATGAACTATTTTTTTTGTTAGAAAATTAAAAAAAAACTAACTTCAATATTATTTTGTTTCAAAACTTACACACTACGTCCTTAAAATAAAATTTAAAACTACCCCTAAAACCTACCTACATACTACTTAAAACGCCGCCGCCGCCGCGCCGACGCGAGCCACTAGAGCTACGGAACACTATACAAAATAGTAATTAATAAACATATATAAATTGACTCATATATATTCAATTAGATATACCTACGCATATTTGAAATTATATTATACTCCTGAAACAACTGAAAAACATTTTTGAACTGAGTATTTATTATAATTACTTCAATCATAGCAAATATTTACTTTAAAACTATTTTTTTATTGTCTCAAATATTTGAACCTGTGTTGTAACGCCATTAAAGCTTTCATGCGACTGCACGTGTTTCTTGGCTCAAGAAACATGAAGTTCTTGAGTCAAACTGCTTGAAATTGAATGAAACCAAATTGATTTTATTTAACGATAAATCGGCCAAACTCCTAAGGAGTTTACTCCTAAGGAGTTTGTCTTCAGAAGCAAATTTTTTACAGTGTGGCAACTCAGTTTTGAGAAATTCCAAAGTTATAAAAAGGGAATTCCCCTAAATTATTTGTGTGGGTTGACAGTGTTATTAATGTTTTAATCAATTTGTCGGATATCAATATCAGCATATTATTTATTTATCGAACCTCGAGTCAAGATTTTTTTTCGAGAATGTTTAAAAGGTAATGTATCAGGAGTAAGTAAGGGTATGTCAATAAATTTTTTGTACTGGTCCATACAAAAGCTCAATTTTATTTGACTATAGTACGTATACATATAGTCACGTAAAGAAATCTATCGATTTCGGCTACTCACTATGTAACGCAGAATACCGTGAAAAATAGAAGTCACATGCGTTAGGTAGGGGGCCGTTCATTAATTACGTGATGTTTTTTTGTCATTTTTTAAACCGTCAAATGTGGTAACACTGGCGGGGATTCCCCAACAATGTTTTGACCTTGAATCTTTTTTTATTTCGTTTTAAAATAATTGTAATTAATGTTGTTAGTGTTTAATAGTTTTATTGCCTGCCCATGCACGAAAAAGAGCTGATGATAAAGTTGCTTAGCATTTTAAAGTATTTGTATATTTAATGATTTTACTTCAAAAAACCTTACCAGTTTTGATAGCAGTGGGCCCCATTTTTTATTTGCCCCAGGGCCCTAGGTTACCTAGCTACGCCACTGCTACGTTCAATCCGTTTTTAAAAGCATTTAATCCTAACTGATCATTTAAATTTATTATAACTTTTCTGTTACATTCACCTTGTTCAGCTATTTGTATCTCATTTAATTGAGATATTAGTAATTCTATTATTTCAGCAAATTTATTAACTTCTTGAGAACCTTGATGTAATCTTGCTAACTCACTATGTATTTTCAGTGGATTTGTTTTTGGTTTGTAAGTGTCTATCAAAGCCTTTTTAAGATCAATAAAAATTACTGGTTGAATTTCTAATGTGCAGAGCCTGTTCCTCACTGTATCACTTACTTTAGTTGCTATTACAAATTTAATAAACTTTTTCTTTTCTAATTCCTCACCTAATGTATTATTATAAAACTCAATTAGACCTAAAAAATTTGATAAGTTCTTCGAATCACCATTGAATTCTGTTATTAGCTTAGTAGCTACCAAAATTTCAAATTTTGTAATTTTATGTAATTTTATGATTATGTTTTCTAGTTTTGGTTTCAATAGTTCTGTTATTTTATTTCTTATTTCTAGATATACAATTTTTATCTCTTCTACTTCATCTTTATTACAAGTTACTATAATTTTGTTCCAAATAACTTCTATTTCTTTCTTTATTTTTGAAAGGTATTCTTCTGAGTATTGTCTACTTGGATTTTTCTTTAAATTTTTCAATATATATTTTAATTCTTCTATTTTATCCATTGAAAGGAAATTACATTTGTTTGTTTTATTAAAATTTGTATTTAAAAGGATTTTATTTAAAGCTTATACAGGGTGAGTCATGAGCAATGCGACAAAATGCTAGGGCGTGTAGGTTGCGTTGAGACAAGAAAAAAATCGTATATGAGGGGGGGTCTATTCCCCTCCGTTTAGCCGGGAGGGGCAATTTTCGAAAAAACTGACTTAAAATGGGAAAAAAATTATTTAAAATCAACGGCTTCATTCACAATGCTGTGCGATACGTTTTTGAAAAGTCAATAACTTTTTCTTTCATTCTGTGTTTAAATAAATCTATTTTAAGAAATAATTTTTGAAATATTAATTTTCAAAGTCAAAATTTTGAAAAAAAAATTGAAAAAAAAATTTCAAATTCATTTTTTTCAAAATTTTACGTAATTAAATGCTAATTTTAATTTCAAAATTCAATGCTGTTATTAATTTTAAGTCTAAATAAGAAAACCGGATGCAAAAATTTTATGTCGTTCTCAAGAAATTAAAAAAAAACCAAAACCACCTTTTTCTAAGAAAAACATTTATTTTTATTGTAACGAAGCAATTTAAGAAGCATTAATCTTAGTTTTTTTAGTTTTTTTTATTCCTTTTATTTTTACTATGTTTTTTATTGGAAGTACTTATAAAAAATTCTCGATATGATCTCCATTGTTTAGAAGGCATATTTTATATCTCCTTGTAATGGCTTCACATAAGTTTATGCTTGACAAATTTTCCTGCAATTTGACTCCAGCGACTTCAATTCGTTCCTTCAGTTGTTCCAATGATACTATTTCCACTTCGTAAACATAATTCTTCATAAATCCCCATGCATAGAAATCTAGGGGAGTTAAATCTGGTGACATAGGCGGCCATTCCGTGGGGCCCCTTCTTCCGATCCAACGGTCACTAAAATGATCATCCAGCCAGTTTCTCACCTGTAAGCTGTAGTGTGCTGGAGCACCATCTTGTTGGTAGATTAAAGTATCTGCTATAACCAATGGAACGCTGTCTAATAAATCGGGTAAAAGGTCTCGTAGGAATTGCAGGTATGAATCTCCATTAATAATGGAATTCAAAAACCGGGGCCCGATCACAGTGTGTCCAACAATACCAAGCCAAACATTACAACTAAAGCGGTGTTGTGATTTGTTTTGCTTTTTTTTGTGTGGATTGGCGCTACTCCAATAATGTAAATTGTGGAAGTTAGTAACCCCATCCCTAGTAAACTGTGCTTCATCCGTCCAGAATATTCTTCTAAAATAGTTTTGTTCGGTTTCATTTCTAAGAAGTAATGTTCTACAAAATTCGGTTCTCAATAACTTGTCGTTTGAGGTGAGTTCCTGAACAGGCGTAAAGTGGTACGGGTGTAAATTTTCCGCCCGAAGTACTCCACATGCTCTAGATTGGGACACTCCAAGCATAGTGGATATCCTTCTTGTACTGACGGAGGGATTATTTCGGACTAAATCCAGAATTCTTTCATCTAAGATTCTTGACTCATCAGAAACTGGCCTTTCGCTTCTTCGATGCTCCAGCACTCCATGATCTCTTAGAGGTCGGTGGATTCTTGGAAACGTGCTATGATGGGGACACCTCCTATCGGGATATCTTTCAGCGTACAGTCTTTCAGCTTCACGACTTCGACCATTAGCTAAACCGTAGCAGAAATGCATGTCCGTTAATTCTTCTCGGGTGTATGAGCTTGACATCGTTACGTGTTAGTGAGTTAATATTCAAATTGGAAATAATTACTAAGCAAAACTGCAATGCCTTTTATTTATCTTGCGTTGCAATTTTCTTTTTTTTTCATTAAAAAATTGTCCCTATGGTCCCCATAACAGGTAGAACACATGGGCTGCGGGCAGGCCAAGGCAAAAATATTGACAGGTCAGTTTTCAGAAGTTATCAATGAAAATAATATTAATCCAGGGTTATTCCAATACTATTTAATTTTATTACACGGATTACGACTAATCGCTTAGGGATTGGCATGGGGCTTAGTGTGGGCTGCGGCTATGTACTTCTTGTCACTGTGTTGGGGGTGGTATGCGTGTTCTGGGGAAACAAGCTCACTTCCCGGCATAGATGGCGCGTGGAGTGCATGGTGTCTGCGGCTCGTGCGTGAATTTACCAGTTACATCTAGCAGTAGTTGTTTGTGTGTCCTTTGTCAATTAGCTGTCTCATCGAGCTCTCTGTGCCCGCAGCAGAGGTGAGCGCATGTGTCATGTGCCCATTCTCTCCTGCGGTGATTTCCCTGTTTGTGTCAAGTGGGTCCCCTGTTGGGCTTACGGGCCTGTAGTCGGTTCTGTGTTTTTGTGTGCGTAGGTGTGTACAGTTGACTACTAGTTTCTGCCTTGGCTGGTGGTTAGGTGTGCACATCTGAGGTTGCTGGGCCTCGAGCCTTGTGGGGGCTCATCCAGAAGTGACCTTAACGGTTGCGAAGCTCCACCGGAAGCTTAATTCTGGTACCACGGGAGATGGTGCCCCCCCGGAGCATTCTTGCTTCGGGTCCATCTATGAGGTAGGCCCCCTTGTGGGAGTATCGTGGTGGCTGTGGTTAGTCAAGTCGTGGCAACGTTTGGTATACAGTTCCCTTGTGGGTCCTGGATACAAGGGGTGTTAGATAGGCCCCGCTCCGCAGCAAGGAGTGTGGATATGCCCCAACATATTCACAAATTTGCTACTGGGGCAGCTAATGCTTTCTCAGGGTGGTGGTCAACACTAAATTTGACTCCGTTATTGTGGGTAGGCCCACCGTGGAATTAGGCCATAATAGGCAGGTGTCCACGTTAAACCAATTTTCGATTCTGACCTAAGCCCTCAACGTCGCGTCGTCGTCTTAATAATTTGATTTATCCTTTCCGCAGGATTCGCCTGCAGATGATAATGGGCTATAAAACTTAAACGTGACGCGTACGCCTGGCAAAACGCTTTTAATTCCTTTGATCGTAATTGGGGACCGTTGTCACTCACGATCACCTTAGGGATGCCAAAAAGTAAAAATACATTGTCCTCGAGTTCCCTACAAATGGCTTTCGCAGTAGCCGACCTCAACGCAAAAAGAAGTGGAAATTTAGTGAAGTAATCAACGACGACAGTGAGAATGTAAATAAAACCCCTACTCAAATTTGGAAGCGGACCAACAAGATCTATACAGATCATTTCCAACGGTGAAGTTATCCCTACTCTTTCAGACATTAAACCAGCCGGTTTTTCATTCACCGGCTTTACCTGTTGGCAAACTTTACAATTCCTAACATACCTTGTTATATCGCCTCTCATTTTAGGCCAATAAAACTTTGCCCCAATCCTGGCAAAAGTTTTCCTAACCCCCATGTGTCCCGCTAATGGTCCATCATGGAATTCTTCTAAAATCTTAAGTCTTTCGTTTTTCCCTAAAACCCTCTTCCATTCCTGATTGTTTTCGTGAACTACAATGTGATTTGCCTTTATGAGTTTGAAAAACTGACCGACTTTATCTTATTTATCCAAGGGTCTGAATCCTCTTCTGAAATCTCGGCTAACTCCGGGGCTCCCCTAGACAGCATATCTGGAACTACATGTTCTTTACCCTTGCGATGAATAATATCGTAATCAAACTGTTGGAGCCTAACTGCCCAACGTGCTAACCTACCCTGTGGATCTTTAAGATAGCTCAGCCATACTAAAGAATAGTGATCCGTAACGACTGTAAACAGAACACCTTCGAGATACGGTCGTAACTTCTCAATAGCCCATAATACAGCTTAACATTCTTTTTCGGTGGTACTGTAATTGCGTTCACTCCTATTTAATGACCTACTAAGGTAACAGACAA
The DNA here is from genome assembly GCA_958431115.1 of Syrphus vitripennis. Classification (NCBI taxonomy): domain Eukaryota; kingdom Metazoa; phylum Arthropoda; class Insecta; order Diptera; family Syrphidae; genus Syrphus; species Syrphus vitripennis. Next base: position 35,267,663 of record OY288109.1, on the reverse strand, counting down.
CCTTTTCACCCTCATCAAAGTTTTGGGATATAACTGCACCGATCCCATAATCTGAAGCGTCTTTTTGCACGACGAATGGTCGCTTGAAATCAGGACAAGTAAGTATTGGTGCTGTCACCAAACACTCTTTTGCCTTCCTAAAACTAGTTTCGCATTCTTCAGTCCAATTAAATTTCCTACCTTTCCTCAATAAATCTGATAATGGCCTAAGTAGTTAAGCAAAATTTGGTACAAAACGACGGTACCACGAAACTGCTCCTATGAAACTTCTAACTTCCTTAACGTTCCTCGGTGCTGAAATCCTAACCATGCTATCTACCTTTCCTGGGTCTACATGTAACCCATTGCGATCTACGACGTATCCTAAAAATTTCAGCGATGGCATACAGAAGTTACATTTTTCCCTGCTGACCTTTAATCCGGCTTCACTCACCCTCACTTTCTCAAAAGTTTCTGAAATAATGATTATGTCCTAAATAGACGAAAACGAATGGCTCTAAATCGGCACCCAAAACTGTGTCTATGAATCGCTGCCATGTCGCTGGTGAGTTGTGAACCAAAAGGCATTCTCCTAAACTGAAATAGTCCTCTACCAGGAACTATTGTCACGGTAAAAATTTATCGCGACAAAAGTCATTCTTTCATTTATCCCATTCCTTGTTCCTTCCTTGCCATTTCTTTTTTTCTCTACAGGTGTTTCGGTCAATGTACTGAGAGAGAAAAGGGCAGCCATGGTCCATCAGCCATTGGTTCACTCTCTCAGTATTTTGATGAGACAATAATCATCGATATAAATCTCGATATCGACCGTGGATAACTGATCTACCCTATTGTGACGGACAGACGGGCGGTCTGATCCAGCAGAGAGAGAGAGGGTGATAGTTGATCCCCGACAGCTAGATGTAACTCATTTTGAGAATGGCCGAGAGCCCAACATACATATTCATTAACTTACATTTTCTAAACATATAATTCTCGCTTCTCACCATTGTACAAAATGGAACGCTATTCGCTTATCTCTCACCCCCCAAAATCTAACACAAGCCCACCGACGTAGTTTATTTTTTTTCGCGTATAGGAATCTAACTGCCAACTTTTCCTTCGAAATTATATAAATGTTCCTTGATCAAGTTTTCTTCAACATTTTCGATTTCTTCTCGATTTTTTTTTGTTATTGTATTCTAGATTTGGAGGGGACTAATGTATTCATTAATTCGAAGTAGAATTCTTGAATCATGACACTTAACTTTCTGCTTAGCTTTCTCTAAAGAAATAGTGGGAAAATGGCTGAACACGTTCATTGAGTTCGCCGCTCCTGGAAGTGACACCAGCGGTCGGCGAATTCAACGATGATTGTGCATAAGCCGGGGTGTAATGTGTGAGTAGGTAGGACCGCTGGATTTAGAGAGCGTCGGCTCACCTCAGCAAATAAGCTGTATGATGCTGAATTATGACGTGATCGAAGTCCGCGCGTCCCGATTGGCCGAAAGCATTGGGAGATCAGTAAAGAAGAGGTTTGGACAGACATCGAAAACCCTGAAGGATCACTTCTTTACTGAAGACAGAAAAAGGAAGATCAATTTTTGAAGAGATTGCGTAATAAGAGAGAAAAGTGTCAAGATTGAAGAATTTTATTTTAAGTGTTAAAAGTGGCAAAATAGAAAAAAAAGGTCGAGAAATTTAGGCAAGGGAAAGGAAAAATTGAAGAAAAAAAAATCGAGAGAAAGTGACTAGGAAGTGTGGACGAAGGGAGGAAAGTTGATAAAAGGAAAAAGAAGTCGAAGAGGGTCTAGTTGGCAGAGGAAAAAAAAAAAGCTAAGTATAGTGGTTTTTATTATTTTACAATCAAATCGTTTTGCTGTAAAAAATTTTTTGGGAAAAGGTTAATATATCGGTTGACTTGTGCTCCGTTAAATTTTCTCGCAATTACGAGACACGCGTCCGTTAATTTTCTTCTTTTGTCCGTTCGGGACAAAGCAATAGCGGTCCATTTTATTACGTTATTTCCAAATCTCAATTGTTCTATTTTTTTTCATTAAAAGATCTTGGGTTTTACTCCTATTTAAAAAGGTTTCCCAAGCAATTCAGTTTTAGAACTAATAAAAAGAGTTAAAATCCCCTTTCGGGAATATAAACTTATTCTTCTTATTTAAAAAGTGCTTTCACCGTCGGTTCCGCTCCGAAGGTTTGCAATTTCCTTAATTTTCATAAAAAAAAATTGCTGGCGCCCTTTTATTTTTCAGGTCATACGCCCCTGTGGCAATCAATAATTATTTCAATCAATTCAATTGATCGATCAAAATAATTTAATCGATCAATAAAATTAATTGGTGGAACCCACCCCTTGTGATCTAGCCGTGGTGGTAGCATTGGAAGTGCTACCTGTTGCACTTCGAATTCGAACACACCTTATTGGTGTTTCCTTTTGTTCGACATTCGTTTGACAAACATTTCAATTACATTTTTTTTACATTTTCCATAAGTCGTGTTTTACCTCGTGTGCCGGTCGCGTTTTGGTCTTTCGTCGTTTAATTGTGAATTAAAATATACAATTTAATTATTCGGTTCGTCGCGAAAAAGTGCAACAAATTGGCGCCCAACGTGGGGCTTTTTGATCAAAAAAAAATAATCCCTGGCCGTGGTGAAAAAAAAAATTAAAGAAAAAATTCCTACCTCCTTGGAATTATTGCGTTGTTCATTTAGGGAAGTTTTTTTAATTATTTAATCTTGTGTTCTTTTTACTTTGCTTGTTTTTTTTTTGTCTTCTTTTCTTTCAGTTTGATTAATTGAAATAAGGATATAAGTGCTATAAAAGAAAATACCTACTAGAAGTGGCAGTGGAAAATTAAAAATTAGTGATATTGCCTGGTACATTATATTGGTAACATTTGTCTGGAATTGAATGAGTTTTATTGTTTTTTTTGCTATCCTTTTCTTTTCTTCCTATTTGGAAACTTTTTCTTAGATAACAATATCATTGATATAAATTTATAATTTCCTATACCTACATATATCTATTTCATAAACTGTACCTATATTTTCATTTTGATTTAAACTTGCGGTTAAATCAAGTATATAGGTACGGTTTTGGCGTACGTCACTCTTCTTAAAAAAAAAAGTTCTCTACCACATAGTTTGTTGTTGTTCGGAACCTACTTATCTACATATATACATATTGGGATCTATTTTTTTTCATATTGTTCGTGCATATTTTTTTGTTATTGTTGCTTGATAGGTATTTGGACCGAAAAGCTATTTATATATGGTGTTACCATATTTTTAGGTGGTAATAGGAAAATTCTTTTTTTTAATAATCGTTTTTTTTTTGAATTTTTTTGTTGGTTTTTTATTTTTTTTATTTCTTCTGAGTTATCCAAAAATTTTAATATATTTGGGGTGACCGTATTCGAAGGTGGTAATCTCAAATTTATTTTTTTTTGCTGTTTTTTTTTAAAACTTTTTTCTTATTGTTTTGATTAATTATACATACATTGTGGGCTAATCTGGTGTGACCATATTCGGGGTGGTAGTCTCAAATATTATTTTTTTTTAAATAATTTTTTTTTGAATTTTTTGTTTGCTTTGTTTGACTTAGTGAATATATTTGAGATACATTTCGTGCGATCATATTTAGTGTGACAATTTTAACATTCGGATATTTCGGATTCTCGCGTATAATTATTTTTTTTCTCATTAGTTTTTTTTCGTGCTTTAGGAAAAGTTTAAATATTTTGGAAATTGTTTGAACTTTGCTTAAAATCAAACGGTGCTTTTAGTACTTTTGTAATCATTCGGTTGATTTTTTTTTGTTTTTTGTTTTGCGATTTTAAAATAATTTGAAATAGAGGTTCGGACAAACAACTGGGTGTTGATTTGGCCTCGTTATAATTCGGTGAAGACAATTTTCGGTTTTTTTTTATTCCTTGCGCGATTACTTTGAATCTTTGTGTATAAAGCAACCAGCTGGGTGTTGGTATTTTGTTTTATACTACGCTTGATTTGATTTAAAAAAAAAAATTTGAACGTCGGTATTTAACTTTTCGAAACCGTTATTTTTTTTTTCCTTCTGAAGAAAATTGGAAATGGATGTTTACCGGTTAAACAAAGAGGAACTCTCTTACGAGTTACGCGCCCGCGGCTTAAAAGAAGGTACGGTGGAGAACATGAGAGCCACTCTCAGATCTTCACGTATTCTAGAACGTTCGGGATCCATATCATCGGATAGTCCGCACTACCCGTTTTCTTTTGGAGAAGATACCGAGGCGGTTAAGAACAAAATTTTGGAAATTAAGGAACTTTTGAAAGTTCCGCCTAAGAATCCGAAGTCTTCGGAGTATCTTAAGGTTTTGACCAAAATTGAGTGGGCTTTAGTTAGGTTGAATAGGGCTATGGCGGAGTCGTCGGAAGAAGTCAACGAAGTGGCTGATTTGAAAGGGGAGTTATTGCTGTTAATGGCAAAATTATCAGAAGGCGATGAGGATACACCACACGATATCGGTAAAGACAAACCGAAAACAAATACGTTGGCAGCAGGGTTGGATGCGTTACCACCTGCACTCGACCAACGAGCGAGTTCAGGATTTCAACGACAGACCGAGGCTTGCTTACACCAAGATGAGGTCCGTGACCGGAATCCTGAGCGTATTGAGAAGTGGGATATAAAATTCTCTGGTGAGCGGTGTGGCTCATCTGTGAATGCATTTTTGGAAAGGGAAGAAGAACTTAGGATTTCGCGTGGAGTTTCTGAGGAAAGACTTTTTCGTTCGGCAGTCGATCTTTTCACTGGGAAGGCACTTGTGTTCTTTTTACTTTTCTTGTTTTTTTTTTCTTCTTTTCTTTCAGTTTGATTAATTGAAATAAGGATATAAGTGCTATAAAAGAAAATACCTACTAGAAGTGGCAGTGGAAAATTAAAAATTAGTGATATTGCCTGGTACATTATATTGGTAACATTTGTCTGGAATTGAATGAGTTTTATTGTTTTTTTTGCCATCCTTTTTTTTTTTTTTTCTTAGATAACAATATCATTGATATAAATTTATAATTTCCTATACCTACATATATCTATTTCATAAACTGTACCTATATTTTCATTTTGATTTAAACTTGCGGTTAAATCAAGTATATAGGTACGGTTTTGGCGTACGTCACTCTTCTTTAAAAAAAAAGCTTGCGTTCTCTACCACATAGTTTGTTGTTGTTCGGAACCTACTTATCTACATATATACATATTGGGATCTATTTTTTTTCATATTGTAATATTCTGCTAAGGGTTCGCAATAAAAACTTATTTACTTTATTTGTTAACTTCTTCTTATTACATTTAAAATAAAACACACTTTACTTCAATTGAAATTACTTTTATTAATCACTGGCACAACACTTTACACGAACTTTATTCTTTCACTTTCAAAAATAAACTGTGTCCAATCGGTAGCGCCATCAACCTTATATAGGGAAATATCTGGTTCTGGTCTAATCTCGAAAGCAATAGAAATCTTTAGAACCTGTATCTCGATCTTTCTATTCTGACAGATAGATGGAATAATTCCCCTTCGGACTTCGACATTTACCAATGTTCGAAAAAGCTCATTCAAAGCTCATTCAAAGCTCATAGCAGGTTGTTTTAAATCGCAATGGTACTAGATGGCGCTGTCATCGCATTCGAGAATCGATATAGTTCGAATGTAAAAGTCGTTATATTATGATTCAAAAGTAGTTAACTAATTTTCGTTACATTGCCCCCCTCTTAGAATTGATCGTCCCGAACAATTTCATCACCTCTTTCACCGTTATATCGATGTAACCGGTCAGCGTGAATTACTTTTAGTTTGCCTCTTACGCCTCTTTGTATACGGTAAACCACATCATTGATTCTTTTCACCACAGTATATGGGCCCTCCCAGTTTTGTTGGAGTTTTGGTGATAGCCCCTTTTGTCGATGATAATTGTAAAACCACACAAGGTCTCCTTCTTGAAATCCCGTTGCTGTCGCTCTTGCGTCGTATCTTGTTTTCATCCGATCACTAGACAATTTTATATTTGTCCTTGTTTGTTGATGAATGTCAATAAGCCTTTTCTTGAGGTCATCCACATATTCGTCTGTTCCCTGTGACTCATTTGGATGACAACCAAATTTCACTTCACTTGGCAGCCGTATAGTTGATCCGAACAGGATTTCCGATGGTGTTTTTCCTGTTGAGCTATGGGTTGCACTTCGATATGCCATAAGGAACAATGGGATATGTCGGTCCCAGTCTCGTTGGTAGTCGCCGACAACCTTCGACAGATGTTCTTTAAGGGTTCTGTTGAATCGTTCAACCATCCCATCAGATTGTGGATGGAGCGGTGTTGTTCTTGTCTTTTTAATGCCAAGGAGCGAGCAAACTTCCTGAAAGACTTTAGATTCGAAGTTCCTTCCTTGGTCAGAATGAAGCTCCATGGGAACACCGAACCTGCTCACCCAATTGAAGACAATTTGATCCACAACTGTTTTGGTTTCTTGGTTTGGGATGGCAAATGCTTCAGGCCACTTGCTGAAATAGTCCATGACAACAAGGATGTATCGGTTTCCGTTGTTAGTTTGAGGAAAAGGACCCGCGACATCTATTGCAATTCTCTCAAAAGGTGTGCCCACATTATACTGCTGCATTTTACTTTGAATTTTTCTACCTGGTCCCTTGCTAGCAGCACAAGTATCACATTTTCGGCACCATCTTTCGACGTCATCTCTTGCGTGTAGCCAGTAGAATCGTTGTCGTACCTTTTCCAGCGTCTTATTCACTCCCAAATGACCTCCAGAAGTTCCATCATGCATCTCTTGAAGTACGTCGTTAACCTTTGACCGAGGTACGACTAGCTGCATCACATAAGATTTACCGTCTGCGGATTCCCACTTACGCCTTAATACCCCTTCTTGCACATGAAGCGAGTCCCATTGTGCCCAATATGCTTTGAGAGCCGGACTTCGGTAGGAGATATCACACCATTCTGGTTTCTCTTGGTGTTCTTTCCAGGCAAGAATGGGTTCGATATCCGGATCTTCTTGTTGGGCCGTTCTGAGTTCTTCGTTGTTCCAACTGTTAATGGGATCAGCTCTAGTTCGTTGAACGATGACCATTTCCTTTTCTTCTTGGCGTGTGCAATGCTTACAGTCTGGTTTACACGGTCGCCGGGATAGAGCGTCTGCGTTTGAATGCAGCTTTCCTCTTCGATGTTGAATCTCATAGTCATACGTCTGCAACCTCTCGATCCATCTTGCTACTTGACCTTCTGGATTTTTGAAGTTTAAAAGCCAATTGAGCGCACCATGATCTGTTCGAAGAAGAAACTTTTGTCCATAGATGTACTTATGGTAGTGCTTTGTTGCCAATATCAGAGCGAGAAGTTCCCTTCTTGTAACGCTATAATTCCTTTCTGGCTTCGAGAGTACCTTGCTGTAATAGGCGACAACTTTTTCCTCTCCGTCATGTACTTGCGATAGTACAGCTCCAATTCCAACGTTACTTGCATCAGCGTCGATGATGAAAGGTTTTCCTGGAGTTGGATAGGCCAGTACAGGTGCATTACATAAACGCAGTTTCAGTTCTTGAAAGCTTTTCTCGCACTCACCTGACCATTTGAACGGCTTCCCCTTTTCAGTAAGATGATGCAAGCTTTTGGCGATCTTAGCAAAATCCTTTACGAAACGCCGATAATATGTGGCCAGACCAAGAAAGCTCCGGAGTTGATGTTTGTCCTGAGGCGTTGGCCAATTCTTTACAGTGTCAACTTTCTCAGGATCAGTTTTTACTCCTTGGGATGAGATGATATGTCCCAAATATTTAACTTCGGTCTTGAAAAACGAACATTTCTTAGGATTTAACTTTAAATGTGCCTCTCGAAGCCTCTGGAATACGGCTTTAAGGTTTTTACAATGTTCGTCAAATGTTTTTCCGTACACGATGACATCGTCCAGGTAGACCAGGCAAGATTTCCAGGTTAGTCCATGTAGAACGCACTCCATCAAACGCTCAAAAGTTGCTGGAGCGTTGCATAGTCCGAATGGCATCACATTAAACTGCCACAGACCGTTTCCTGTGGAGAACGCCGTCTTTTCCCGATCTTCTGGGTGAATTTCCACTTGCCAATAACCGCTCTTCAAATCCAAAGTTGAAAACCATTGGGCTCCTTCCATCGCGTCTAAGGTGTCGCTGATTCTGGGTAGAGGGTAGCTATCTTTCTTTGTCACGTCGTTCAGTCTTCGGTAGTCTACACAAAATCGAGTGCTTCCATCCTTCTTTTTGACAAGAACGACTGGTGATGCCCAAGGGCTTTTGGAATTTTCGATTACCCCATCTTTCTTCATTGTCGATATCATTTCTTCAACTTCCGTTTGTTTTGCTAGAGGGAGACGTCTTGCTGGTTGGCGAATTGGTCTTGCATCTCCTGTATCAATTCGATGCCGTACTAGTTGTGTTCGACCATATTGTCCGTTGGGTGAAGAGAATATATCAGCATACTCATGAAGAAGATCTCCAGCAACATTAAACTGATGTTGACTCAGACTTGATGACTTCAGAATTTGGTCTTTTAATCTGTCAAAGCTCAGGGGCTTCTTTGTTTCCGCTTCGGTGATCTTAGTAATCGCGGATACAGGTTCACATTGCCCAACTACTTCTCCCTTCTTGAGCTTAATTTCGTACGGTTTGATGTTCAGTATCCGTACAGGCACCATGTTGTTCTTTGGTGCCACCAGAGTCTTCCCTACCATGATGCAGGCAAGCAAATGTCTTCTTTGATGACGGTCCTGATAGTTGTTGTGTTTTCGTTGCCATAGACCATCGGAATCTCCACATTTTGGTACTTAAGAACTTGTTTACCGATATCCAAAATTATTCCATGTTCCTTCATGAAGTCGATTCCAACGATGCACTCGTCACATATATCCGCTACCAGGAATAGGTGCGAAAACTCTAGTTCTGCCAAACGGATCATGAGACGAACCTCACCATATACCTTTGCTGCCTCTCCTGTGGCGGTCTTCAGACGGTAGCTACTGGTGTTGTGTAGCCAAGTCATCTTGACCAAGTCTCTTCGCACAATGGAGGCGGTGGCACCGGTGTCGATTGTAGCCACGTGTTTCTTATTGTTTATTATTGCCTCCACTGTCAGACTTTTGTTGTCTCGTTTAGTCTGTGAGACTTGGATAGTGTTTCTGGGGCCATCGATACCAGAAACCAGCTTCTGCCCCTCGAAGTTGGTTCTTACTCGTTTCCCAAGTTGAGCAGGAGTGTTAGTACTATTGCTTGGTTGTTCTCGAGCGTTGGTTCTGCTTCCACAATGTTGGCATGCAGCTCTTCTCGGTGGTAATCTGCACTGCCGCTGAAGATGTCCGGTTTTGTTACAATTCCAGCATCGAGCAAGTCCTTCACGCTGGCTTCTTTGGAATGCGATTTTCTGACAAGAGCATTATTCAACTTCGACTTCTCTGACTCGATGAACTCCTTGGGAAGCTTGTTCTGCTGCTTCCATGGTCAGAGCAAACGCTAAAGCTTCAGGAAGCGTACGTTTTCCAGCAGTTCGAATTGCTCGCTGTAAGTTAATGTCAGATACAGCACGGATGAAGGCTTCTGTTGCAAGTTGGCTGACGATTTCATCCCCAGCAGCTGGATATGCGAGATGCGCCAACCGTTCAATGTCTGCTTGAAGTTGCTGCAGAGTTTCTCCTCTCTTCTGGGCTCTAGTATTCAGTTGGACGCGGAAGACTTCTTGCATATGACCATCTCCAAAGCGTTTGTCTATGGCCTGAACAAGAGCACTGAAGTTACCATTCTTATCTGCTGGAATGGTTTGCAGCAGTTCAGCAGCAGATCCTCTGAGGGCAACCGTCAGAGCTATAAATTTGTCTTCTTCGTCCCAGCCGTTCGTCGCTGCGGCTGCCTCAAACTGTTTCTTGTAGATCGACCAAGAAGTTTGCCCGTCAAAAGTCGGTGGATGTATTTCCTTCTACCTTGGGTAATCGCCAACACTTTCCCTAATCTTAATTTTTCGAACTTTGTCTAATTCGTCGGCAATGCTTTGTATTTTGCCTTCGAATTTTTCTTGAACACTCGAGCTTTGCGTCTACTTTTGAAAATTGCTTTTCGACGCAATCAAAACGTCCATCAATAGTAGCGAACTTGTTCTCAAAGGCATCAAGCTTACCTTCGATGAGAGTCTTCTGTTCTTCTAAAAGGTTCTTTTGTTGTTTTTCCATTTGTTCAAGAAGGTTCTCTTGTTCACACTTTTGTTGTTTTTTCAGTTGTTCGAGAAGGTTATGTTGTTCACACTTTTGTTCTGTCCGTTGTTCTTCGAGAAGATTCTTTTGTTCTGTACGTTGTTCTTCGAGAAGATTCTTTTGTTCTGTACGTTGTTCTTCGAACTTGCCAATGAGAAGTGCCATCATTGCCGACAAGTCGACACCAGTACTTACTTGTTCTTCAGGCATTTCTATTTCGAATAGGAATGTGTCTGGGTCTTCTCCGCGTTGACTTAAATCCTCTTGCAGACGAATTATGAGGTCAGCTTTTCTTCCAGCAGTAGGAAGGCCTCGTTTATTTAGCTCTGCCTTAAGTTCAACACAATTCAATTCAATTACTGTCTTACCCATTTCTGCTTTTATTTTTTTTTTTTCTTTAATCACAGTCACTTTTTGTCTTTGTTTTATCAAAACACACACACGTATATTTTTTTTTTTTTTTTATCACCACAAATTATCTGAATGCACAGACAACATAAGTTTTTATTCCACTTCTAACACCAATGTAATATTCTGCTAAGGGTTCGCAATAAAAACTTATTTACTTTATTTCTTAACTTCTTCTTATTACATTTAAAATAAAACACACTTTACTTCAATTGAAATCACTTTTATTAATCACTGGCACAACACTTTGCACGAACTTTATTCTTTCACTTTCAAAAATAAATTGTGTCCAATCGGTAGCGCCATCAACCTTATATAGGGAAATATCTGGTTCTGGTCTAATCTCGAAAGCAATAGAAATCTTTAGAACCTGTATCTCAATCTTTCTATTCTGACAGATAGATGGAATAATTCCCCTTCGGACTTCGACATTTACCAATGTTCGAAAAAGCTCATTCAAAGCTCATTCAAAGCTCATAGCAGGTTGTTTTAAATCGCAATGGTACTAGATGGCGCTGTCATCGCATTCGAGAATCGATATAGTTCGAATGTAAAAGTCGTTATATTATGATTCAAAAGTAGTTAACTAATTTTCGTTACAATATTGTTCGTGCATATTTTTTTGTTATTGTTGCTTGATAGGTATTTGGACCGAAAAGCGATTCATATATGGTGTTACCATATTTTTAGGTGGTAATAGGAAAATTCTTTTTTTTAATAATCGTTTTTTTTTTGAATTTTTTTGTTGGTTTTTTATTTTTTTTATTTCTTCTGAGTTATCCAAAAATTTTAATATATTTGGGGTGACCGTATTCGAAGGTGGTAATCTCAAATTTATTTTTTTTTGCTGTTTTTTTTTAAAAACTTTTTTCTTATTGTTTTGATTAATTATACATAAATTTTGGGCTAATCTGGTGTGACCATATTCGGGGTGGTAGTCTCAAATATTATTTTTTTTAAATAATTTTTTTTTGAATTTTTTGTTTGCTTTGTTTGACTTAGTGAATATATTTTAGATACATTTCGTGCGATCATATTTAGTGTGACAATTTTAACATTCGGATATTTCGGATTCTCGCGTATAATTATTTTTTTTCTCATTAGTTTTTTTTCGTGCTTTAGGAAAAGTTTAAATATTTTGGAAATTGTTTGAACTTTGCTTAAAATCAAACGGTGCTTTGATATCATTCGGTTGATTTTTTTTTATTTTTTGTTTTGCGATTTTAAAATAATTTGAAATAGAGGTTCGGACAAACAACTGGGTGTTGATTTGGCCTCGTTATAATTCGGTGAAGACAATTTTCGGTTTTTTTTTTATTCCTTGCGCGATTACTTTGAATCTTTGTGTATAAAGCAACCAGCTGGGTGTTGGTATTTTGTTTTATACTACGCTTGATTTGATTTAAAAAAAAAAATTTGAACGTCGGTATTTAACTTTTCGAAACCGTTATTTTTTTTTTTCCTTCTGAAGAAAATTGGAAATGGATGTTTACCGGTTAAACAAAGAGGAACTCTCTTACGAGTTACGCGCCCGCGGCTTAAAAGAAGGTACGGTGGAGAACATGAGAGCCACTCTCAGATCTTCACGTATTCTAGAACGTTCGGGATCCATATCATCGGATAGTCCGCACTACCCGTTTTCTTTCGGAGAAGATACCGAGGCGGTTAAGAACAAAATTTTGGAAATTAAGGAACTTTTGAAAGTTCCGCCTAAGAATCCGAAGTCTTCGGAGTATCTTAAGGTTTTGACCAAAATTGAGTGGGCTTTAGTTAGGTTGAATAGGGCTATGGCGGAGTCGTCGGAAGAAGTCAACGAAGTGGCTGATTTGAAAGGGGAGTTATTGCTGTTAATGGCAAAATTATCAGAAGGCGATGAGGATACACCACACGATATCGGTAAAGACAAACCGAAAACAAATACGTTGGCAGCAGGGTTGGATGCGTTACCACCTGCACTCGACCAACGAGCGAGTTCAGGATTTCAACGACAGACCGAGGCTTGCTTACACCAAGATGAGGTCCGTGACCGGAATCCTGAGCGTATTGAGAAGTGGGATATAAAATTCTCTGGTGAGCGGTGTGGCTCATCAGTGAATGCATTTTTGGAAAGGGTAGAAGAACTTAGGATTTCGCGTGGAGTTTCTGAGGAAAGACTTTTTCGTTCGGCAGTCGATCTTTTCACTGGGAAGGCACTCCTCTGGTTTAGGGCGATTAGGGACTCGATTTCAACTTGGAAGGAATTGGTTAGCGAGATTAAGTTGGAGTTTTTGCCCTCTAACTACGATGACCTCTTATTGGAGGAAGTCAAGCGAAGTACCCAAGGGAAGGATGAGTCCATGGGGATTTATATTGCCCTCATGCAGACTCATTTTAAGAGATTTTTGGAACCTCTGAGTGAGAATAGGAAATTGTCCATTCTCATGAAGAACATTACTCCATTCTACCGGACGCAATTGGGGTTGGCCGATATCAAATCAGTCAACGAACTCGTTGCGTTGGGTAGAAAGTTAGAGACGATTAGGGCGAATGTAGAAGCTTTTATTCCTCCTCCTAATAACCGCTCTAGGAAGGCTTTGGAGCCTGATGTTGCCTATGTTGCTTCCGTACAGGAAACAGCAGCAACAGTTGCAGTTGAAAGAAACCCACCACCTCGTAGGCCCGTTCGATGTTTCAACTGCAATAGGGAAGGTCATTTCTCAAATACCTGTTCCGCTCCTAGGAAGTGTTTTGGTTGTGGGGCTGTAGGTACAACCAGACGCGATTGTAGGCGCTGCTCGGGAAATGGGCAACGGTCTCTTGGGCCAGCAGGACAAGAGCGCCGTCGCTGCTGACGACCAGCTGGTAGGGAAAATACAACTCGGTTTCACTTTAGATTCAAGCGGGGACGATAGACGTCCATACTTAGGTATAAATATTTACGGATTTAGGTTTTTAGGGCTCCTAGATTCAGGAGCATCTAGAACTATTATTCGTAGGGATGGGTGGAAACTTTTAAAAGATTTAGGATTACATATAGAGACAAGTAATGTTAGGCAGGTTCATTTAGCAGATGGTGCAGGTGTAGGAGTATTAGGGATAGTCAATTTACCAATAATAGTAGGAAACAAAACAGTTTTAGTTGAGTGTTTGGTAATACCCTCACTCCCGCATGCCATGATCCTTGGTGCAGATTTTTGGGCACTATCGGGAATCGTCCCGGATCTTAGGTCAGGAATGTGGAGCTTTTCAAGCCAGGAGATGGTGGCTTCGATAGATAGCACGTCGCTTACCGAAGAGTCGGAACTAGACGTTGAGCAGAGGGCAAAACTAAATATTTTAATTGAAGATTTGTTTAGGAGTATGCCAGAAGGCTTAGGAGTTACAGATAGAGTAGAACACATAATCAGGACGACCACCCTGTTTTGAAAATATTTTGTTCTTTTATAATTTAATCTGAGCTAACACATATGCCAATTTGAGCAAAGAAATTAGCACTTTTTGTAATTTTTTTGAACCACCCTGTTAAAATATTTTTTTCTTTCATAATTTTACCTTAAATATTACCAGTGTCAATCTTATTAAAATCGTCCAAGGAACAACGAAGTTAGCATGTTTTGCCATATTTATGAACCACGCTGTTAAAATTTTTGTTTTTCCTTGATAACTTTATCTTAGATGTTACCAGTGTTAATTTCATTAAAATTGCCCAAAGAACAACGACGTTAAAAAATTATTAAAATTAAAAAATTAAAAAATTAAAATTATCAGAAGGCGATCACACCACACGATATCGGTAAAGACAAACCGAAAACAAATACGTTGGCAGCACTCGACCTGCACTCGACCAACGAGCGAGTTCAGGATTTCAACGACAGACCGAGGCTTGCTTACACCAAGATGAGGTCCGTGACCGGAATCCTGAGCGTATTGAGAAGTGGGATATAAAATTCTCTGGTGAGCGGTGTGGCTCATCAGTGAATGCATTTTTGGAAAGGGTAGAAGAACTTAGGATTTCGCATGGAGTTTCTGAGGAAAGACTTTTTCGTTCGGCATTCGATCTTTTCACTGGGAAGGCACTTGTGTTCTTTTTACTTTGCTTGTTTTTTTTTCTTCTTTTCTTTCAGTTTGATTAATTGAAATAAGGATATAAGTGCTATAAAAGAAAATACCTACTAGAAGTGGCAGTGGAAAATTAAAAATTAGTGATATTGCCTGGTACATTATATTGGTAACATTTGTCTGGAATTGAATGAGTTTTATTGTTTTTTTTGCTATCCTTTTCTTTTCTTCCTATTTGGAAACTTTTTCTTAGATAACAATATTATTGATATAAATTTATAATTTCCTATACCTACATATATCTATTTCATAAACTGTACCTATATTTTCATTTTGATTTAAACTTGCGGTTAAATCAAGTATATAGGTACGGTTTTGGCGTACGTCACTCTTCTTTAAAAAAAAAGCTTGCGTTCTCTACCACATAGTTTGTTGTTGTTCGGAACCTACTTATCTACATATATACATATTGGGATCTATTTTTTTTCATATTGTTCGTGCATATTTTTTTGTTATTGTTGCTTAATAGGTATTTGGACCGAAAAGCGATTCATATATGGTGTTACCATATTTTTAGGTGGTAATAGGAAAATTCTTTTTTTTAATAATCGTTTTTTTTTTTAATTTTTTTGTTGGTTTTTTATTTTTTTTATTTCTTCTGAGTTATCCAAAAATTTTAATATATTTGGGGTGACCGTATTCGAAGGTGGTAATCTCAAATTTATTTTTTTTTGCTGTTTTTTTTTAAAACTTTTTTCTTATTGTTTTGATTAATTTTACATAAATTTTGGGCTAATCTGGTGTGACCATATTCGGGGTGGTAGTCTCAAATATTATTTTTTTTAAATAATTTTTTTTTGAATTTTTTGTTTGCTTTGTTTGACTTAGTGAATATATTTTAGATACATTTCGTGCGATCATATTTAGTGTGACATTTTTAACATTCGGATATTTCGGATTCTCGCGTATAATTATTTTTTTTCTCATTAGTTTTTTTTTCGTGCTTTAGGAAAAGTTTAAATATTTTGGAAATTGTTTTAACTTTGCTTAAAATCAAACGGTGCTTTGATATCATTCGGTTGATTTTTTTTTATTTTTTGTTTTGCGATTTTAAAATAATTTGAAATAGAGGTTCGGACAAACAACTGGGTGTTGATTTGGCCTCGTTATAATTCGGTGAAGACAATTTTCGGTTTTTTTTTTATTCCTTGCGCGATTACTTTGAATCTTTGTGTATAAAGCAACCAGCTGGGTGTTGGTATTTTGTTTTATACTACGCTTGATTTGATTTAAAAAAAAAAATTTGAACGTCGGTATTTAACTTTTCGAAACCGTTATTTTTTTTTTTCCTTCTGAAGAAAATTGGAAATGGATGTTTACCGGTTAAACAAAGAGGAACTCTCTTACGAGTTACGCGAACGCGGCTTAAAAGAAGGTACGGTGGAGAACATGAGAGCCACTCTCAGATCTTCACGTATTCTAGAACGTTCGGGATCCATATCATCGGATAGTCCGCACTACCCGTTTTCTTTCGGAGAAGATACCGAGGCGGTTAAGAACAAAATTTTGGAAATTAAGGAACTTTTGAAAGTTCCGCCTAAGAATCCGAAGTCTTCGGAGTATCTTAAGGTTTTGACCAAAATTGAGTGGGCTTTAGTTAGGTTGAATAGGGCTATGGCGGAGTCGTCGGAAGAAGTCAACGAAGTGGCTGATTTGAAAGGGGAGTTATTGCTGTTAATGGCAAAATTATCAGAAGGCGATGAGGATACACCACACGATATCGGTAAAGACAAACCGAAAACAAATACGTTGGCAGCAGGGTTGGAAGCGTTACCACCTGCACTCGACCAACGAGCGAGTTCAGGATTTCAACGACAGACCGAGGCTTGCTTACACCAAGATGAGGTCCGTGACCGGAATCCTGAGCGTATTGAGAAGTGGGATATAAAATTCTCTGGTGAGCGGTGTGGCTCATCAGTGAATGCATTTTTGGAAAGGGTAGAAGAACTTAGGATTTCGCGTGGAGTTTCTGAGGAAAGACTTTTTCGTTCGGCAGTCGATCTTTTCACTGGGAAGGCACTCCTCTGGTTTAGGGCGATTAGGGACTCGATTTCAACTTGGAAGGAATTGGTTAGCGAGATTAAGTTGGAGTTTTTGCCCTCTAACTACGATGACCTCTTATTGGAGGAAGTCAAGCGAAGTACCCAAGGGAAGGATGAGTCCATGGGGATTTATATTGCCCTCATGCAGACTCTTTTTAAGAGATTTTTGGAACCTCTGAGTGAGAATAGGAAATTGTCCATTCTCATGAAGAACATTACTCCATTCTACCGGACGCAATTGGGGTTGGCCGATATCAAATCAGTCAACGAACTCGTTGCGTTGGGTAGAAAGTTAGAGACGATTAGAGCGAATGTAGAAGCTTTTATTCCTCCTCCTAATAACCGCTCTAGGAAGGCTTTGGAGCCTGATGTTGCCTATGTTGCTTCCGTACAGGAAACAGCAGCAACAGTTGCAGTTGAAAGAAACCCACCACCTCGTAGGCCCGTTCGATGTTTCAACTGCAATAGGGAAGGTCATTTCTCAAATACCTGTTCCGCTCCTAGGAAGTGTTTTGGTTGTGGGGCTGTAGGTACAACCAGACGCGATTGTAGGCGCTGCTCGGGAAATGGGCAACGGTCTCTTGGGCCAGCAGGACAAGAGCGCCGTCGCTGCTGACGACCAGCTGGTAGGGAAAATACAACTCGGTTTCACTTTAGATTCAAGCGGGGACGATAGACGTCCATACTTAGGTATAAATATTTACGGATTTAGGTTTTTAGGGCTCCTAGATTCAGGAGCATCTAGAACTATTATTCGTAGGGATGGGTGGAAACTTTTAAAAGATTTAGGATTACATATAGAGACAAGTAATATTAGGCAGGTTCATTTAGCAGATGGTGCAGGTGTAGGAGTATTAGGGATAGTCAATTTACCAATAATAGTAGGAAACAAAACAGTTTTAGTTGAGTGTTTGGTAATACCCTCACTCCCGCATGCCATGATCCTTGGTGCAGATTTTTGGGCACTATCGGGAATCGTCCCGGATCTTAGGTCAGGAATGTGGAGCTTTTCAAGCCAGGAGATGGTGGCTTCGATAGATAGCACGTCGCTTACCGAAGAGTCGGAACTAGACGTTGAGCAGAGGGCAAAACTAAATATTTTAATTGAAGATTTGTTTAGGAGTATGCCAGAAGGCTTAGGAGTTACAGATAGAGTAGAACACATAATCAGGACGACCACCCTGTTTTGAAAATATTTTGTTCTTTTATAATTTAATCTGAGCTAACACATATGCCAATTTGAGCAAAGAAATTAGCACTTTTTGTAATTTTTTTGAACCACCCTGTTAAAATATTTTTTTCTTTCATAATTTTACCTTAAATATTACCAGTGTCAATCTTATTAAAATCGTCCAAGGAACAACGAAGTTAGCATGTTTTGCCATATTTATGAACCACCCTGTTAAAATTTTTGTTTTTCCTTGATAACTTTATCTTAGATGTTACCAGTGTTAATTTCATTAAAATTGCCCAAAGAACAACGACGACGTTAGCATTTCTAACCATATTTATGAAACACCCTGTCTTGAAAATATTTTTTTCTTTTATTATTTAATCTGAGCTAACACATATGTCAATTTGATTGAAATCGGCCAAGGAACAACAAAGTTAGCATATTTTGCCATTTTTTTGAACCACCCTGTTAAAAATATTTTTTAAGCTACTAAAAGAAAAAAAAACAAGTTTTTAATTTTCAATATTGAAATAGGGGGGCTTTGGGGAGCATAAATGTGATTTTTTTGTTTTTTTTTATTGTTCCTTTAGTTTAATATATTTTTGAACAAATTTTTGCTATATATCAGATAATTGTAGGTTTGACATGGAACAACTTTCAGATTTTTGATTTTTGAAAAGGAGTGTCCAATGCAATTTTTTGAAAATTTAAAAATTTAAAGTATTTTTTTAATAAATTATTTTCAGACTGATATTATGATTGTACAAAAAGAATATTTATTCAGCACATGTAACTCAAATCAAGTAGTAAAAATCAAAGGTTTTTGAAAAAAAAATAAAATATTGGGAAACTGTTTTTTGGTTTTAAAAAAAAAACTTTCGAAAGCCATATCTTTAAAGATATACATTTAGAACTTTAATACTTTGGAATAATGGTAAGAAAAAATTTTAAAAGCCGAAAAAATGAAAAAAGTTAGAATTTCGAAAAAAGGGGCGCTAGAATTTTTTGGAATTTTGCTTATAACTTCTGAAATTTTGAACATAGGACTCCAAAAATTTGGAACAATATTCAGAACAACTAAAACATTCTGGAACAACTTTCAAAATTTCGATTTTCGAAAAAAGGGGGGCTAGGTCCAAAATGGTTTTCGGGGTCTAAAACTCCCATTTTTGAATATTTTTCAAAAAAATTGGAACAATCCGGATAAAACCGGGAACAACCTGGAACAACTTTCAAAAAATACAAATTCCAATAAAAAGGGGAGCTAACACACCCCACAACACCACTGAAATTAGCAACTCCGTATCTATGGTCAAATTGCATTGCTAAGGGTTGCTACTATTAGGGAATAGGAAACTTCAGCAATTCAATCTGACTTTAACTGATCCCCATCTTGACAACATACAAGATAACTGTCATGATCATTACCACCCGGTACCCACTAAGAGAGTTTGAAACGAGGACTTCTGCCGGCCCAAATCAGCCAAACTGTGGGAATAGCTACAAGCAACGAGCACGTCAACTTGTAGGACATCGACTACACAATTGCAGCTTCAGCATTTTATCACTTACTAGCTGACCCGACAGACTTCGTCCTGTCAAAAAGATTTGTAATGTGGCAGTTTTTGTGCCTACGTATTTTAAAAAATTCTCCTGAACAGAACCGTCGACCTGGTCATAGGGCGTTGTGAATAAAAAATAATTAAATAAAACATATATAAGGATTTAAAAGTAAGTAATCGCTTTATTGTTAATCATGTGAATCATAATTATTATTATTATCATTGTAGTGCTTTGTGGTATACGATGTTTTTTGTTTGATTACCTGGCGCATAGATAAACAAATCTGATGGTTTTCCAATACGGGAACAGGCAACATACAATTGACCATGTGAGAAACATGGGTTTTCTAGATTAATACCACAAACACTTAATGATTGCCTCTGGGACTTGTTTATAGTCATAGTAAAAGCAAGCCGCACTGGAAACTGTAGTAGTTTAAACTCAAATGGCACATCAGTTGGAATCATTGGGATGCGCGGTATGAGAACATCTTCTCCTTTATACTTTCCTTTGAGTATAGTTGCTTCTATCACATTGTTTAGTAATTTTTTTATCGCTAATCGTGTACCGTTGCGAAGACGCGGTTGGTTGATATTTCGCAACATTATAACCACCGATCCAACCTTTAATTGAAGATTGTGAGGTGGCATTCCTGGCAAATCCAGCGAGTTTAAAAATTCCGGTGGATAGTTGACTACATCATCTTGATTAGTAGCCGAATCAACTGATTTATATACATATCCTCAATTCGCCTGTAATTTGTTCTTGAATTTTGAAATTTAATTCATTTACATCCATGTTTTTTGCAGCCAGTATAGCTCGTTTGCTCAACCAATCATGGTTTCTGTAATTTTGAGAAACATCTGGAAACACCTTCTGAATAAGTTCATCTTTTGATCGAGTTAACTGACAAAAACTTTGAGGAAAGTTAATGCAGCCAGTCAACATGTCTATAGGAAATTTGCCATTACCAATGTCAATGAGTTGTTTAGAGAATATGTTTCCAGATTGGTCATTTTGCAACTCGACACGCATATTCTTGCTTAAATGAAGTACTTTGACATGTTTCCACAAATTGGAGGACTTTAGACATGCATTGAGTTCATCAGCTGGCGTTGATCGTGGAATCACTGGCAATGTTTGACGAAAATCTCCTGCTAATAAAATCATTGCACCACCAAATCGGTTATTATTACTCCGTAGATCTTTTAAGGTTCTGTCTAAAGCCTCCAAAGATTTTTTATGTGCCATCGTGCATTCATCCCAAACAATCAATTTACATTGCTGCAAAACCTTTGCCATTGCAGAGTTCTTCGAAACGTTGCAGGTTGGAGTTTCATTGCTTTGCAAATTTAATGGCAATTTTAGTGCTGAATGGGCTTTTCGACCACCTTCAAGCAAAGTTGCTGCGATTCCCGACGAAGCGAGTGCAAGTGCAATTTTATTTTGTGAGCGAATTGTTGCTAATATTAATGAAATCAAAAAAGTTTTTCCTGTACCACCAGGTGCATCTAAGAAGTAAATCCCTCCAGTTTCATCATTTGTTACTTTCATAAGAGTTTCAAATACATTCTGTTGTTCATTTAACAGTGGAAGATTTGTTTGAATTAATTCTTTCAAAGCGTTGAGATCATACAGTCTTTCTCGATGCAACTCTTGGTTAAAAGCGTCATGCATTGGACGATTGGGCGCGGTCAGGCCTAATTGAATTAATAGTTTGTTTGACATTATCAAGCACATGTCCTCAATTGAAATCAATGCTTCATTGTAAATTTCTTCACTGATTTGTATATTTGGATTTCCCATTCTATTCCGTATTTGATACAAAATATCATCACACATATAATCTTTGTACTTGATCCACAAATCAATTGGGTTTAATGGGAAGCATGTAGATATGATTATAGAAAACAATGTTCGTATTTGATGAGCGTGTGATAATATTACAGCATCATTGAGAGTTTGATCCCAATGAGCAGGAATTTGTTGTCGCTATCTGACACTGGTAACAGTGAACCTGCTCTGTGATATATTTGCCCTTGTATCTGTAAATAAAAAAAAAAATATTATGGTGTGGTATAAATTATCAAATATAAAACATAATAAAAGTGTCACTGAAACTGAATCACCATATAATATGATGACTAAGTGATATATTTCGTAATGATTAAGAAATTGAAGATTAGTGACACATCTTAACTTTGGTGACAGAAAATTTTGTTCGCTAAAATAATTATGAGTAACTGCTATAATACATACCTTGAAAGTTGGCATACAATTTTCCCGAACTACATTTGTTGCCCCAAATGAAGTCATTTGAAAGCAATTGTTATATTGTTGGATATGTGTCAAAAAGTGTATAGAATCTGTTCCTATTCCTGAAACCAATGAGTACAATGGTTCTGGTGGTGGATCCAATGGTATCAATTTCACTTTACCATTTGCGCAACACAATCCATTGGCTTCGTTTTTGTATTTTAATGCCTTACAGTGTGAGCAAACCGAGTTCATAGAACCAATAACAACACATTGGTAGTTACTGTAGTCAATTGACACATCGTAACTGAAAGCAGCTCGATTCAAACTTGCGCGATTATTAGTTGAATGTCGCGCTCGCGCTTCACGCGTTTGTGATATCCGAATTTTTTCACGTTCATTTCCGTCGTCACGTTCTTGTGCAGTACGATTAGATCGGTAATTAGCTTGGTTTGTAGCATTTCTGGTTTTTCTACCTAAATTGCTTCGTCTTATAGGAGGCATATCAAATATAAATTATTTTTTTCACTAATCACGAACTAAACAAACACTAACTAACTAAACACTCTGCACAAAACACGATATACGAATTTGTTTCGTGTATCAGTTGACAAAAGGAAACTCAGTAGATTAGGTAACAGACAACTTTTTTTTTTTTTTAAATTTGATATGACTTGAAGTCAAATCCTTTTAAGCCGTACGAATTGTTTTATTTATTTAAAATTTGGATATTAAAAATAATAAAACACTGTTGGTAACGCGATTTTTGTTTGACTGATGTAATGACGTGGAAACTGATGCATTTTATCTCGCGTGCCGAAACTAATACAAAAGAAACGCGAGTTTCGGAACGCGACATTAAACTCCTCCAACTATGTATTCTGTGCTCCAACGCACACACGCACATTGTTTTGATAGATATGATCTTTGACGTTAGGAACACACCTACATTGCTTAGACAACAGTGAGTGCTTGTAATTTAATATGAACTTTATACCATAGCAATAAAGCTCAAATTGACTACGTTTTAGTTACAAATCATTTGTATGGGAAAAAGAAAAGGGCTATTTTTAGGGTTTTTCCAGCAATAATTCTAATTAAATTAAATTCGTAAAAACCATCCTTGAACTTCAACGAACATTTTAAAAAAAGAATTGGCCAAATTGGTCCAGGCGTTGTTGAGTTATGCGCTTACCAACACATTTTGCGATTCATTTTTATATTATAGATTTATAAAGGTTTCCCTAATAAACTAATTAACTTCCTTTTGGAATTCAATCTCGGTGTTCTTTATTCAGTTGGGAATTATTTCCTAGAACATATTTGGTTTTGGGAAGTTTTTATTCCACGAGACTGAAAAACTTCCTGGCGCCCAAAGTAAGTAAAAGTACGCTCCTATACTTTATATTGTTGAATTACAAATTTTTTAATTGATAGCTATTTTCATTTTATTAATCGAACGCAGATTGGCGTTCGATCAATAAAATTCCAAACGAACGCACCCACCCCCTCGCTGAACGAAGCCGGTGCGCGGTGGTAGCAATTGAATTGCTGCCGAGTTGCAATAAGCTTTGAACGCGAACTTTCCATCTGACAGATCGCCATTTTTCCGAATTTTCTCTTAGAGGCGAGTTATAGCGAACAGGAAAATGGATCAGGAAAATTTTTCTGATGGATTATTTAGTAAGTTCTCGATCGATTTGAAACACATAAGCTGAAGTATTCGATGACAAATGACAATTTTAATGCACTATGTAAAAAAAAAACTGATTGAACAAAGGTTTTTTGATAAAAATGCATTTATTTGTTTTCCTGATGAACTTGCATCAGGAAAATAAACAAATGCTTTTTTATCAAAAATCCTACGTTCAATAAATTTTTTTTTTTACATAGTGCATTAAAATTGTCATTTGTCATCGATTACTTCAGCTTATGTGTTTCAAATCGATCGAGAACTTACTAAATAATCCATCAGAAAAATTTTCCTGATCCATTTTCCTGTTCGCTATAACTCGCCCCTTAATCGAAATTTATATCCTTCGCGTGCTCATCGGTCGTGCATATTTTTTTTATAATTTTCGTTTGTTAAAATTGATTTCTCCTGGATTCGAATATCCAGAGTCGCGAGGTAATTACGTTCGTTCCTAAGTTTAAATTCGCGTTTTCAAAGTGCAACAGTGTAAACATACTCGTACCTAAGGTCTATTTTTGACAAATACAATCCCACAAGCTTACATTATCAGAATACCCTCACATAACTTTATAATAATATTAAATACCCTATTTAAATGAAGAAAGATACAAAGTATCTTTCAATGAACAAAATGTAATGCTCACTTAATGATGATTCATAATTTTATCTCATAATATCATCCGATATCATCAATATAAAACTGCATATTGAATGCAATAGAATTCTTGTGTCAGCAATTTTATAAGACAAAGTGAAACAAACGATCTTCAGCAGAAGACAGACTTGCTGAGTAAACATATTATTAATTAAAAAGGGTTTCTTCGATCGTATATGTTCAGATCCTTAGTTCTCGTTTTAATTATAGCTGAAGATTTACCCCCACCCACCAGTGAAAGGGATCTGAAGCTGATTTAATAAATAATATTAAACTTAAAATGTATGTATGTATGTTGTGTATGTAACGTTTTATGTTGAAAAGAAAACTCGTACTTCAAAGTTTCTTAATTATAAGTTTATTTAATATATAATGATTAGTTCTTGCCTCGTGGAATGTTGAAAACGAAATAGGGTGAAGATTGCCGGATATTTTGATGAGGTTGACATTTCTTCGTTAACTTTCAAGTACATTTTCTTAAACATATGTTTTTAAATGCAAACATAATGCTGCCAAATAATAATTCATTTTGTTAATTACATAATAAACGTAATGTAAACGTTACATTTCCTCCCTTCCTTATATAATTCAGATAATTGTTCTTAAATTTATATAATTCAGATACTTATATAAAAATAATTAACTTATATAAACAATTATTTATACATTAAAAAAGAAGGTCGTTTTCTAAATGTAGAAAAAATGGTTCTACAAATCTTAATATTAGATTCTACTGTTATATTTTGGAGAAAATGAATTTCAGGCCAACGTGAAAACGCATCTACTAATATGAAGTAGTAACCACCATGTAAGGGTCCACAAAAATCAGCATGTACCCTTGAAAAAGGTGCTTTGGCTGGTTCCCAACAGTGAGAAGATTCTTATGGAACGTTACTTTTATTTGAATTACAAATAAAACAATTTTTACACTCATTCTCAATGTCAACGTCCATATTGGGCCACCAGCAAAATCCACGGCACAATTGTTTCATTTTAACAACTCCAAAATGAGTGGAATGAAGCTCGCCTAATGTAATTGTTCGTAAAGACGTGGAATTACGATTCGTGGCCCTCTCATAAGACATCCGCGTTGAATTGAAAATGCAGTTTGGTCGATATTAAATCGAATAGTTCGCGGAGCTGTTTTACCTGTCTTGAGGTATGATAAAAGTGTACATAATTCTTGAGCAATTTTAGTTTCTCGTTGTATTGCTTCAATTGTAATGGGCAATGTTTCTATTTGCTGTATATCTACAATTTCTGGTTCATCATACTCGTAAAGAGATTCACTGTTTAGTGGATGTCGAGATAAAAAGTCGGCATTAGAATGCGAGTCTGTATTTTTGTATTTAATGTCATATCGGTACGATTGTAAAAATACAGCATAATGTTGCATTCTGGTTGCACATAAAGTCGGTAATGCTTTTGAAGGAGAAAAAATCTGAAGTAGCGGCTTATGATCGATATAAAGTGTGAACCTATGACCCCAGAGATATTGGTTAAATTTGCGAATACCAAAGATTATTGCATATGCTTCCTTGTCAATTTGGGAATATTTTTGCTGTGTAGGTGTTAAGCATTGTGAAGCAAACTGTATCGGCCGCTCTGAACCGCTCGTCTACAATAAGATTTGGATTTACTGTGAGATTGTAACTACCGCAAATTCTAATTTTTCCTAAAGCTTCGACAACTGGGACAATAGGTGTTGCCCATTCGGAATGGTCCACCTTTTCTAAGACTCCCTCTCTAACAAGGTTGTCCAACTCATCCTCTATTTTAGGCGAAATTGCGAAAGGAACCATTCGCGACTTAAGAAACACTGGTTTTGTATTTGGCTTGAAATATAGCTTAGCCTGTACACCGGATATTTTACCTATA
Source organism: Syrphus vitripennis (assembly GCA_958431115.1). Taxonomy (NCBI): domain Eukaryota; kingdom Metazoa; phylum Arthropoda; class Insecta; order Diptera; family Syrphidae; genus Syrphus; species Syrphus vitripennis. The sequence goes on along the minus strand of OY288109.1, from coordinate 35,241,638 downwards.
CCAAGAGAAAAAATTTCCTTATTAGAAATATCAAGATTATGAATGTTTATTGAAAGGTGAATCTTGACAATGTAGGGTTATTCCCAATGGTCGAATCCATTCTCTTCCTAATAAGGGTTGTCTGTCTGAATCTACTATGTACAGATCTAGCTGCATATTTTTTTCTTTGTAATTAACATTAACTTTTGCATAACCTATAACGTTTAATTTTGTTTGGCAGTATGACACTAAGCCTATTTTTGTAAAATGTTTTGGCTTTTTAAACAATTGATCAAACCGAGACTTACCCATAATGGAAACTGCAGCACCACTATCAATTTCCATGTTGACATTCTTATTTTCAATTTGAACACGTGTAATGAACTTGCTTCGATTGTCACAGCCAAAATTTCCTCGATGTTTATGGCATTAGTTGATACGTAATTTTTTTTCTTTTTCTGGCAAATAGACTGCACATGCCCTGATCGTTTACAAAAATTACAGAAGAGATTTTTTTTTGTGCATTTATTTGCCAAATGATTTGAATTACCGCATCTGAAACAATTAAGCGAATTATTTTTATTTGAAATAGAACTATTATTGAATTGAGTATTATCTTTTTTATTGTATCTCGAGTTGCTGTTGTTGTTGCGCGTGCTGCTGCTGCTTCTGGGGGTATTCTTATGTGATGTAATGGAGTTGATTGTATTACCAGATGTTCGTAGATCTCCGTGTAATTGATTTGCGTCTTTTTCAGAAAGTTCGATTCAAATAGCCGTCTTAACTGCGTCATCCAGCTTAAGATCTTTGCTTTTTAGGAGCCGGGATTGAGTACGCTTGCTTGCAAGACCAAACACGAACTGATTTCGCAAAGCTGTCTGATGATAAGCTCAAATTTACAATGTATACTGAGTTTTTGTAGGGAGGTAATAAATTCCTGAATACTCCATCTCTCCATCACGTTGCTTTCTCTGATGAAACCTGAAGTTCTCAGCAATTCCCAAGGGTTCCGGGACGTAAAATGTTTTCATTATTTCGCAAAGACTTTCGTATGATTTTGATGTAAGTAGCTCGGGTGAAAGTTTATCACAGAGTATGTCATATGCGGTGGCACCCATGAAATGTATGATCTTGAACTGATCGTTGACTTGAAAGACTTTGAAAGAGCCCTCTAAACGTTGTACCCAGCGGTCCCAATTTGATGTAGAAGGGTCGAACATCTCTATGGTGAAACTGACTTGTACGGAGGTCATTGTATTGGATGATCATCTTCAACGTCTTCAACTTGTTTCGGAGGCATTAAGTGTATAAATTGTAGTTTGGTTTTTAAACGTGACGCAAACTAATTATTGTATATATTTTGTTGAATAGTTATGGGGAAATATCCCATCCTCGTCGCCAAATTGTTGTGTATGTAACGTTGTATGTTGAAAAGAAAAAAACTCGTACTTCAAAGTTTCTTAATTATAAGTTTATTTAATATATATGATTAGTTCTTGCCTCGTGGAATGTTGAAAACGAAAGAGGGTGAAGATTGCCGGATATTTTGATGAGTTTGACATTTCTTCGTTGACTTTCAAGTACATTTTCTTAAACATAATGTTTTTAAATGCAAACATAATGCTGCCAAATAATAATTCATTTTGTTAATAACATAATAAACGTAATGTAAACGTAACACCTGTGTTTTATTTAACTATTGAGCTTTTTTCTTGTTCTTGATGATGGAATTATCATTTGTTACATGTGCTGCCTTTAGTCTATCAATATTAATTTTTTTGATTAATGAACCCATTTTGATGTCAAAGTTTTTATCATTTCGATTAACTACTTTTAAAGGGCCATAATAAGGCGATTTGAGACGAGCTCCTACAGAATCATCTTTAACGAAAACATGAGTTCATTCTTTGAGATCTTTTTGAACGAAGACTTTGTTTGAAGAATGGTTTGATGTACATAGCTACAGGTTTGATTTTTTCCATGACTTTCCGTAGATTGTTGATGAAATCGCTCTCTACGTACTCACCTGTTGCTTTGCTGAAGAATTCCCCTGGTAACTTTATCGTTTCTCCGAAAAACATTTCTGCCGGTGTTGCTTTAAGATCTTCTTTGAAGGTAGTTCGGAGACCCAATAACGTAATTGGAAGTGAATTAACCCAATCACTCCTCCTCGCCGGGTTTCCACCTTGCAGCGGTGGGGAGGCTTACGTTTGGGGCCTCAGCTGATCGGCTGTAGATTTGTATTTCTTAAATCTTCAGCCGATCAGCTGTGATCCCAGACTTACTAAGAGAAACCCAACATGATAAAACTATGGACAATACACAACGAACTAACAAAAAATTATCAACGGGGATAGACGTTGAAACGTCTGCAGAAGTCACGGCTGCCGGCGTTGGCTTTGCCTCTCCAATAGAAGGAGGGGAGAAGTCGCCAGTGACCAACGTACAACAACAGCAACGGCAGCAACAACAACAACAAGACAACACGACAAAGACAACGACCACTACACATGACGAGGAAGACCTTCTTCTTCTCACTCCTTTCTCCAACCTCGGTGTAGAGGATGGAGTTAGCATCGAACACTGACTGACGACGACGACCAATCCACCGACTGTGGCCAAGACCAAGTCAAAGATAGGACGAATCTCATTGGATACAGACATTACTAGAACGCCTACGTTGACGCCAACCACGCAGACAACGGGATCACTTCCCTCAACCGGGAAAATGGAACTGTTGGAGGCAGGGATGGAGGAGCCGTGTGGGAGTTGCGCTGGGGGCACTAGCCCCGCAGGTAACTCCGGCGCGACCCTTCCATCTTCGTCGAACAAAAGTAGCGTCATTGACCTTACAATAAACACGACGACGAACACCGTTATTGAGACCAAGGCCTCACAGAGAGCTGGAAGTCTCAATGAACGTATACAGAGGAAGAGAAGACGTAACGCCGAGAGGATTGTCCGACGTCTTTCTAGCAAGAAACCCGAAACTTTAACGGCCAGGGAGAAGCTAGCGTTGGACAATGCCACTCAAAGACTTAAGACTTTGACGACTACTGACAAAACGACAATCAAAAGAACAAAGACCTTGAAGACGGTAAGGGAGACGGTTGGCACTTTGCCCCACCCCGGACCAAGCTCAACGGCGTTCAAAAGAACTAGGCAAGACGACAAGTCTTCGCCTACGAACCCCTCACCTAAAACGAAAAAACCGAAAAACCTTGATCACGGAAGGGACCATCGAGAAGCGGCAATTTGCTATTGCAGATTTTAACGTACCTTCTCGGAAACTTTCGAATGATCAATGGCAACTGATGGAAGTCAGAATCCTGGACGAGGTGAACGATGCTATCGTTAAGAATGGGCAACCGCCCCTCTTCGGTAGCTTAAGAACCGTCCACGGATTCAAGCTGCTGACATGCGAGGACGGCAACACTCTCGTTTGGCTGCAGGACTTCGTAAAAAGAACGGTAGCTCCCTGGCCTAACGCTGATCTTCGCCTTATAAGTGTTAAGGAAATTAAAGACCTCAACAAACCTAAGGCGAAGATGATGCTACGGGGTCCGACCATCCCGAGAGATCGGATTGAAAGATATCTGCAATCCCTAAACACCGACCAACTCAGTGCGAACTGGAAGGTGCTTGAGATAGGGGAGCAGACGAAGGACGGTACAGAAGTGGTTGTGCAGCTTAGTCACAAGTCTATACCACTTCTGAAGAAAATTGGCTTCAAGGTGCGCATCGGGATAAACCGGTGCAAACTGAGATTAATAGCCAAGCAGAACAATCAAGTAAGTAAGAGGCGGGAGGTTTTTAATGTAAATGAAAATGAAATTAATACAAATTAATCTTCAACACAGTAAAGCCGCCAGCGCCAACCTTGTCTACCTCATGGAGAGTAGACAAATAGACATCGCCCTTGTTCAAGAACCCTGGATTGGACCAGGTGGCATAATTAAGGGTTTACACTCAAAGGGACTTACGCTGTTCAAAACTGCACAAGCGGTAGCAAACAGTAATTTTAGAACTTGCATTGTAGCTAGGAAACAGTTTAATCTCTTTCTTTTATCTACATATAGCAACATAGATCAGACTGCCGTGAAGCTAGAGCGGATCGGGCTCCCACCACTCATTCTGGCATCCTGCTATATGCCTTACGACGGGACGGAGGGGCCACCTGCAGAACTCACAGGCCAGCTCGTGGAACGAGCTGCAAGAGAAAGATGGGACTTGGTCCTTGGATGTGATGCTAACTCACATCATGCTCAATGGGGAAGCACCGACACTAACGTTAGAGGTGAGTCTCTTTTTGAATTTATAATAGAACATAATCTACTAGTCGCAAATAGGGGCAACGAGCCCACTTTTGTTACTAAAAATAGGGAAGAAGTGATCGATATAACTGTTACTAATAACACAGACACAGTTTCTATCGATCAATGGAATGTCCTCAAAGAGGAATCATTCTCGGACCATAAACTGATAGGCTTCTTGATAAAAGATACAGTGGAAACTCCGAAACCCTATAGGAATCTCAGAAATACAAACTGGGATCTCTTTAATAGGGAATTAGAGATGAGAAGCAGAAATCTCAGTAATACTGTGATTCAAGAACCCAAACATATTGATCAAGCATCTGACGAACTCAGGGTGATTCTAAATGACGCCTTTGAGAAAAGTTGTCCACTGAAACACATAGGAAAGGGAAAAAAGAAACCACCATGGTGGACCTTACAACTCAGCAATTTGAGAAAAGAAACGAGAAAACTTTTCAATGTTGCTAAGAGTACTAGAAACGATAATGACTGGGATATATATAAAAACAGTCAGCGAAAATTTAAAGCAGAAACTCAAAGAGCAAAACGAAGCTCATGGAGAACTTTTTGCAGTGAAATCGAGAGTACCAACGAATCGGCCAGATTAAGGAAAATTCTTTCTAAAGACTCAATCCCTCTGGGATCTCTCGAGATACCCACTGGGAGCTGGACCGAATCTTGCAATGAGACTCTTGAACACTTGATAACTACTCACTTTCCAGGTTGCGGGTCAATAGACAGCAATCTGGAAAAAGAATCCTACACGGAACAAGCTGTACCATCGGACATTATAACGGATGAAAAGATCAAATGGGCATTCCATTCCTTTTCTCCATATAAATCCCCTGGACTCGACGGCATATTTCCAATGATGTTATAAAAAAGCGAAACCCTTATAATACCGCTCCTGAGAAATATATTTATTAACAGTATAAAATGGGGATACGTTCCCTTATCATGGCGCGAAGTCAAAGTGGTTTTTATCCCAAAAGCTGGCAAACCCAGCCACACAGAAGCAAAAGACTTCAGACCAATCAGCCTGACATCGTTTATTCTTAAAACGTTTGAAAGACTGATAGACCTACATATTCGAGGTACTCTGAAGCTGGTTGAAATATCCACAGCTCAGCACGCCTACACTAAAGGGAAGAGTGTAGAAACCGCCCTTCATAGCGTCGTTAGCACGGTGGAAAAAACCCTAAGCGACAAAGAATATACCCTTGCTGCGTTTCTCGACATTGAAGGTGCCTTTAATAACGTGAAGAATGAAGCAGTAAAAAGAGCCCTGGTAGACAATAAAGTCGATAATTGTATAATAAATTGGGTTATGTGCATGTTAAAAAACAGACAAATTAACTCAGAACTAGCAGGTATAAAGATGAGAGTAAACACATCTAGAGGTACCTCACAAGGAGGAGTCTTGTCACCGCTTCTTTGGGTGCTAGTTATGAACTCAATCTTACTCGATCTGAAATACTGTGGAGTAAAAGTAGTAGCCTATGCTGACGACCTTGCGTTATTAGCGACAGGAAAATTCTTACCCACTATCAGCGAACAGATTGAATACGCCCTTTCTAAGGTTAACAAATGGACTAAGAAATGTGGACTGATGGTTAACCCGTCAAAAACAGAACTAGTCCTCTTCACAAACAAAACGAAAATACCAACCTTCAGAATTCCTTCAATCGAAGGTACACCTCTGAAGATTTCAGATAAAGCGAAATATCTTGGTGTGATTCTAGACAGGAAACTAAACTGGAGTCTTAACACTAAGAAACGAGCCAAAAAAGGAATGATTGCATTCTATTCTTGCAACAGAATCTTTGGGAAATCGTGGGGACCAAACACCCGAATTTGACTTTCATAAACCATTCAAAACTGCTTTTCCAAACAGAGAAGAATGGTTAAACAATGAACCACACACCAGTGAATCTGCAATAGCAATATATACAGATGGCTCCAAAATAGACACGGGTGTTGGTGCAGGTTTCTTCTCAGAATCTCTTGAGCTAAACAACTCAATTAGGCTCCCAAATTATAGCAGTGTCTTCCAAGCGGAGGTCATGGCAGTGACAACAGCTGCTAGACAGGTATCAATGATGGCGATACCACGGGCTGATATCACCTTTTACATTGATAGCCAAGCGGCAATAAAAGCGATTTCTGCCGATATTATTAAATCGAAGCTTGCTGCCGCGAAGAACTGAGGGTTCTTGGCACGCAGCATAATGTTAGACTCTGCTGGGCCCCGGGACACAGCGAGATACCGGGTAATGAAAAAGCCGATGAGTTAGCAAGGCAAGGATCAGCGCTTGACGCTAGTCAAGCAGAGCTAGTCCATATCCCACCATGCGACATTAAAAAGAAAATTTCAGATTCAATTCTAGAAAAATCCAATGAAAGGTGGAGTCTACTTGACACCTGTGATACTACTAGGAAATTATGGCCCTGTTTCAATTAACAGAAGACGGACAAAATTATGCAATTTAGTAAGAAATCCCTTCGCTCTCTTACGAGCATAATCACCGGACATAACTTACTGAAATATCATAAACTTAAAATGAAACTCAGTACAGACGACTTATGCAGGGGATGTGGTGACGAGGAGGTGCACGAAGACACAATGCATTTTCTCTGTCACTGTCCCGCGCTCTGTCACCAAAGAAGAAAACTTCTTGGTAGATAGTTCTTTGATAATCTCGAAGATCTATCAAATACACCAGAAATCCGCATATTGAATTTCATCAATGCCTCTAAATGGCTTGATTAACTATAGAACACATAGGTTTTTATCATGAAATGAGTAATTACACTTAAAGATAATGGACAATGGATCTAAATTGATCTAAGTGTGACGATAGCTACATCAATTGTCAGCCCAATAACCTAACCTAACCTAACCCAATCACTGTTGTGACACTTCATCCCACTTTTGAGTGTTCGATGCATTCCTCATTCCCTTAAACTGTAGTGATGTTTTCTTTCGAGGTTCTTCATTTCTTTATCGTTTTCTTGATCTTCGGCCAGTTGTTCAAAATGAATATGTTCACCATTGAAAATTGTTTCTATTCGAGAAAGGAGGTCAGCAACTATGTTGTCTTTTCAGCAAATATGTTAAATATCCGTCGTAAATTCACTAAAGAATCTTAACTGTCTGTTTTGTTTTGGGGTTCACTTTTCCGGTCTTTGCTTAAATGCAAATGTTAATGGCTTGTGGTCAGCTAAAATATTGCAATTCGTCCATCAATAAGATACTAAAAATATTTGACTGATAAATACCTAATAATTCTCGGTCAAAAGTGCTTTGAGTCTTCTGAGAATTGGACATCCTTTTCGAAAAAAATCCGATTGGTCTTTATCCATCAGTTCGTGAACCGCTGCTCCAACATAGAAATTACTTGCATCAACATGCAAAATAAGTTTGGCGTTCGGTGAAGGATGAGCTAGTACAACGGCACTAATGATTTACATATTATTTTAAATGCTTTTTCAGTATCTGAGTCGTCTTGTCCTTCTTTTTGTTTCCTTTGATTAAATTTTGCAGTTTTCCTTACACAAATGCCGCGTTTGGAAGCGAACGAAGATAAAAATTGAGCATAGCTATAAATTTTCTTAATTAAAATGCGAGTTTTGGTTTTGCGAAATTCACTATAGCGTCATCTTTTTCTGCTGTTGGAGCGATTCCATCTTTCGTACTTTTGTGTCCAAGAAAATTAATTTCAGTTTGTACCAAGACACATTTTGAAACATGATCTTGGAATATGATATACGAAGACCAAATGTAATTATATTGAACTCGAATAGTCCAAAAGGAGTGATTATTGCCGTTTTGTCACGATCCTCTTCTGCTATTGGTACTTGATGGTACGCACGTTCAAGATCGACCTTAGAAAAAAAAGATTTTTTGGACAACTTCTGTGTAAAATCGTTAATATGTGGATTGGATAGCGATCTGCCCGCGTTTGTGCGTTAAACCTACGATAATCTATACACGATCGCCACGAACCCTTTTCTTTTTTCGGTGCTAGGTGAAGTGGACTTGCCCATTGGCTACTGCTTGGCCTACAAAAAAGCGTTGAGAATAAGAAGGGGTTAAGTGACAATTCTGAAGTTTCGAGATACAAGGGTTCAAAGTTGGAACTTTTTTGTAGACAACAACTGAAACTTTTTGATAAGAATAATAAATAAAGCACAAAACAGACTTTTTTTTAAATATAACTTATTCAATTAAATAGTTCAGAGGTATTTTTTTTTATATTTTCTTTCAAAAAGTGTACCTGACCCCTTTTTGTAATAAAAAATAAAATCCTTTTAATTGATAAAAAAATAAAGGGGTTAAGTGACATTTTTTTTTATTTTTTTATTTCTTTTAGTTTCTTTATTAATATTTTCCCCGGGAGAATCTGAAATGGCTTTTTTTTATAAAACCAGGCATGCTCCTGGTAAATGAAGTGCATTTGCTCCCTTAAATTTTTAATTTTTTGAGTCTTAAGTTGCTTCTTTTTTTTCTCGAGGAAGAAAGTCTTGGGTTTTGTCGGGAAACGTTTTTGACTTGGATATTAAAACATCTGAAAATGGAGATTCTTCATTGAAGCATTCTTTATAAGAATAGGATCCATATTTATCTATTCTTATCCACTTGACACAGTCACGAAAACTTATTTTTTCATTTAAAATGTTTTTTGTTGCAAATCAAAAATAACATATATGTACGACGTTTGGATCAGATCGAGCCTTTTCGCGGTCAATTTGCTGACCTTCGAATGCAGTCTTGTAGCTTATTTGTAGTTTTTGCCAGAGTCACAGGTGCTACATGCATCACTTCTAGGAAGCGGAATGACAAGTTGAATTGAGTATTAAAAATGTTCCCATAAAAAGACTCTCTGACAAAAAATCCGGCATTTTTGCCTTCTGCGTTCCAATGCTGAATGTAGAGTTTATACATTTTTGTTATATGTATACAATAAAAATAAATTTTTTCAAAAGCGACCAAAATCAAATCAAAATCGAAGCTCCAGAATCTCATGAAGAGAAAATAAAAACAATCTTCTGAAGATGAAGACATGGGCATCGCTAGATTCATGACTGACACTCAACCTGGGGCAAAGGTTGATCCTGTCCAGATCTTAAGAACTCCACCCTACATACGAACAATCAAAGAAATCTTCGACGAAACTGGTTCCAGAAGAAGAAAAAAAAACGAAGATGATTGCGAACGATTAAAGCAAAAGAAGTCGTTTTTTAATTGCGATGAAACCGAGTACGATTTCAGAATATGTCCGAAGCCTCCAAACAATATAAAAATTAACAAAGCCAAGAACAGCGTTTTGTGCATTTACACCCGGGCCAGGTCAGCAAGTAAACTGAGAGAGGCGAGTTAACATCTCCATTTCATATGACTAATCTTAAATTGGTCATCATATTAAATCATACACATATCATGCAAAAACATCCGCTTAGGATGTTACGAACTAAAGTAAGGCATATCCATTGCAATACATAGACATAAACATCCACTTGGATGTTATGAAATAAACATTCAAATCCATGGGAACTGCATAGTGTGCATTTCTCATCTCAAAAGGAACTTGGGTGACTGTATCCATCAGATCAGTTATCAATTTTAAGATTCAGATTGATTTATACCGCATGATTGAACGGTCGTATTATAATAGTATTTTAAGATTGAATAAAATATAAATTCTTTTTAAAAACTAAAAAATACCAATCTCATAATTAATTAGGCGTTAGACAGTCAAAATTTAGAACTTCCATTCTTCTTTTATATGAGCGTACTGGAATATCCGCCATGGTTGTTAGAAGATGCCAGGGTAGTCTATTCTGGGATATCGCTTTTCAATTTTGAGGTATAAGTAAAATTTTAATATATCAAATTTTTTTTACTTGAGTAAACAAAAGTCACGACAAAGAGCCAATTACCGCCAAACAATATATTCTATGAACGATAATGAAAGATTTACGACTGCCAAATTTTAGTCGTTAGTAAAAACGAGTATCGTTAAGCATTAACGATTTTCGTTTTACGTAATCGCATTTTATCGATAACGAGGAATTTCAACGAGTATCGTTTTACGTAATAGGGCCCCTGGAATTTCACAATTTCGTAAAAAAGAGGTTTTGAGTTTATCAATTCTTTCAGGGATCATTTCAACATTTGCTCTTGTTTGTATGTAAGTCTAACGTGGAATGATATCGAGAAAGATTAAGCATCATTTTAAGTAACTTGTTATGTGAAACTTGAATTTTTTTTTAGTGTCGCTTGGATGTGATTTTCTATTTATAAATGCATAGAGCATATGGATTGCTATGCTTAGGTACTTTGCGCAGGGTTTGAATTATATGTTCCTTAAATGTAAGGTGCCACCACAGATCCTTGTGGAACACCGGCATCAACTTCACATGGAATTGATGAACAATTATTTATCTATTCCAAAAAGAATGGTTTATACTAGACTAAAACTCCGCCATTTTTAATTTTTTTTTAATTTTTAGAAACAGATGGGAAGTATGCATACTTTTTCAACCACATCAAAATCATGGATTTTAAGTCAAAAGAATTGCGAAATTCAGATGTTTTTTCTCATTTTTCATTTTTAACAACAATTTTATATATACATAACACAAGTAAATTTTTTTTTGTTTCTTTCACTTCAAATAAAATTTATTTGAAAGAAAAATTTTAAGAAATTATTGACTTATTAAAATTTTAAGATTTAAAACCATTAATTAATATTTCTATGAGCAGCTAAAATGACAGTGCTTTAAAAACATTTTTAAGATATCTATATTATTTTTGGGATTATTATTTATGTTGCAGAAATCTTGCAAATCTAATAATCTTAAACCCACTGAAATGAAGTCAATTTTTGGCAGTTGACTCAAAAAAGACTTTTTTAAAACGGAATTCAACAGCTAAAAATAGTGTCGTCCGTTTAGACGGCCGCCTGTTGGCGTGACTTACGTACTTAGGTCCACAGATTAATCATGTTCCCCTTACGGGGCACAGGGTCTCTACTACTCTTTCGCGCCATCTAGTATGGTTCTTGGAGATGCAGTTCAGCTCAGCTCTCTCCAACTCTTCCCCAGGCGCTCTGATTCTCTTCAACCTTTCTTCGTCAAGTGATACCATAGGTCGGCGTTCTCGGCTGTCTGTCTAAGTTAAATTGTGAGCCAAGCACGTAATGGCAATCGTAACCCTTTCGAAGCGCATGGTCAATCGACTGCCATTTACGTCTTCGCCAGGCCTGTTGGCGTAGCCCGTAGCCAAGGCCGTCTTTACCCTTTTGGGGGCGCTGGGCACTTTTCGAAAAAGGGGCCCCTGTATGATTATATAAAAATGTTATGTTGTGTAATAAAGGTATACAGAAAAAATCAAATTACTTTGAATTAATATTTTAATTTTTTAAATAAATAATATTTTTTTAATTCAATAAAAGCAGCATTTAAAACATAAACATAAACATAAACATAAACATAAACATAAACATAAACATAAACATAAACATAAACATAAACATAAACATAAACATAAACATAAACATAAACATAAACATAAACATAAACATAAACATAAACATAAACATAAACATAAACATAAACATAAACATAAACATAAACATAAACATAAACATAAACATAAACATAAACATAAACATAAACATAAACATAAACATAAACATAAACATAAACATAAACATAAACATAAACATAAACATAAACATAAACATAAACATAAACATAAACATAAACATAAACATAAACATAAACATAAACATAAACATAAACATAAACATAAACATAAACATAAACATAAACATAAACATAAACATAAACATAAACATAAACATAAACATAAACATAAACATAAACATAAACATAAACATAAACATAAACATAAACATAAACATAAACATAAACATAAACATAAACATAAACATAAACATAAACATAAACATAAACATAAACATAAACATAAACATAAACATAAACATAAACATAAACATAAACATAAACATAAACATAAACATAAACATAAACATAAACATAAACATAAACATAAACATAAACATAAACATAAACATAAACATAAACATAAACATAAACATAAACATAAACATAAACATAAACATAAACATAAACATAAACATAAACATAAACATAAACATAAACATAAACATAAACATAAACATAAACATAAACATAAACATAAACATAAACATAAACATAAACATAAACATAAACATAAACATAAACATAAACATAAACATAAACATAAACATAAACATAAACATAAACATAAACATAAACATAAACATAAACATAAACATAAACATAAACATAAACATAAACATAAACATAAACATAAACATAAACATAAACATAAACATAAACATAAACATAAACATAAACATAAACATAAACATAAACATAAACATAAACATAAACATAAACATAAACATAAACATAAACATAAACATAAACATAAACATAAACATAAACATAAACATAAACATAAACATAAACATAAACATAAACATAAACATAAACATAAACATAAACATAAACATAAACATAAACATAAACATAAACATAAACATAAACATAAACATAAACATAAACATAAACATAAACATAAACATAAACATAAACATAAACATAAACATAAACATAAACATAAACATAAACATAAACATAAACATAAACATAAACATAAACATAAACATAAACATAAACATAAACATAAACATAAACATAAACATAAACATAAACATAAACATAAACATAAACATAAACATAAACATAAACATAAACATAAACATAAACATAAACATAAACATAAACATAAACATAAACATAAACATAAACATAAACATAAACATAAACATAAACATAAACATAAACATAAACATAAACATAAACATAAACATAAACATAAACATAAACATAAACATAAACATAAACATAAACATAAACATAAACATAAACATAAACATAAACATAAACATAAACATAAACATAAACATAAACATAAACATAAACATAAACATAAACATAAACATAAACATAAACATAAACATAAACATAAACATAAACATAAACATAAACATAAACATAAACATAAACATAAACATAAACATAAACATAAACATAAACATAAACATAAACATAAACATAAACATAAACATAAACATAAACATAAACATAAACATAAACATAAACATAAACATAAACATAAACATAAACATAAACATAAACATAAACATAAACATAAACATAAACATAAACATAAACATAAACATAAACATAAACATAAACATAAACATAAACATAAACATAAACATAAACATAAACATAAACATAAACATAAACATAAACATAAACATAAACATAAACATAAACATAAACATAAACATAAACATAAACATAAACATAAACATAAACATAAACATAAACATAAACATAAACATAAACATAAACATAAACATAAACATAAACATAAACATAAACATAAACATAAACATAAACATAAACATAAACATAAACATAAACATAAACATAAACATAAACATAAACATAAACATAAACATAAACATAAACATAAACATAAACATAAACATAAACATAAACATAAACATAAACATAAACATAAACATAAACATAAACATAAACATAAACATAAACATAAACATAAACATAAACATAAACATAAACATAAACATAAACATAAACATAAACATAAACATAAACATAAACATAAACATAAACATAAACATAAACATAAACATAAACATAAACATAAACATAAACATAAACATAAACATAAACATAAACATAAACATAAACATAAACATAAACATAAACATAAACATAAACATAAACATAAACATAAACATAAACATAAACATAAACATAAACATAAACATAAACATAAACATAAACATAAACATAAACATAAACATAAACATAAACATAAACATAAACATAAACATAAACATAAACATAAACATAAACATAAACATAAACATAAACATAAACATAAACATAAACATAAACATAAACATAAACATAAACATAAACATAAACATAAACATAAACATAAACATAAACATAAACATAAACATAAACATAAACATAAACATAAACATAAACATAAACATAAACATAAACATAAACATAAACATAAACATAAACATAAACATAAACATAAACATAAACATAAACATAAACATAAACATAAACATAAACATAAACATAAACATAAACATAAACATAAACATAAACATAAACATAAACATAAACATAAACATAAACATAAACATAAACATAAACATAAACATAAACATAAACATAAACATAAACATAAACATAAACATAAACATAAACATAAACATAAACATAAACATAAACATAAACATAAACATAAACATAAACATAAACATAAACATAAACATAAACATAAACATAAACATAAACATAAACATAAACATAAACATAAACATAAACATAAACATAAACATAAACATAAACATAAACATAAACATAAACATAAACATAAACATAAACATAAACATAAACATAAACATAAACATAACATAAACATAAACATAAACATAAACATAAACATAAACATAAACATAAACATAAACATAAACATAAACATAAACATAAACATAAACATAAACATAAACATAAACATAAACATAAACATAAACATAAACATAAACATAAACATAAACATAACATAACATAAACATAAACATAAACATAAACATAAACATAAACATAAACATAAACATAAACATAAACATAAACATAAACATAAACATAAACATAAACATAACATAAACATAAACATAAACATAAACATAAACATAAACATAAACATAACATAAACATAAACATAAACATAAACATAAACATAACATAAACATAAACATAAACATAACATAAACATAAACATAAACATAAACATAAACATAAACATAAACATAAACATAAACATAAACATAAACATAAACATAAACATAAACATAAACATAAACATAAACATAAACATAAACATAAACATAAACATAAACATAAACATAAACATAAACATAACATAAACAAAACATAAACATAAACATAAACATAAACATAAACATAAACATAAACATAAACATAACATAAACATAAACATAAACATAAACATAAACATAAACATAAACATAAACATAAACATAACATAAACATAAACATAAACATAAACATAAACATAAACATAAACATAAACATAAACATAAACATAAACATAAACATAAACATAAACATAAACATAAACATAAACATAAACATAAACATAAACATAAACATAAACATAAACATAAACATAAACATAAACATAAACATAAACATAAACATAAACATAAACATAAACATAAACATAAACATAAACATAAACATAAACATAAACATAAACATAAACATAAACATAAACATAAACATAACATAAACATAAACATAAACATAAACATAAACAACATAAACATAAACATAAACATAAACATAAACATAAACATAAACATAAACATAAACATAAACATAAACATAAACATAAATAAACATAAACATAAACATAAACATAAACATAAACATAAACATAAACATAAACATAAACATAAACATAAACATAAACATAAACATAAACATAAACATAAACATAAACATAAACATAAACATAAACATAAACATAAACATAAACATAAACATAAACATAAACATAAACATAAACATAAACATAAACATAAACATAAACATAAACATAAACATAAACATAAACATAAACATAAACATAAACATAAACATAAACATAAACATAAACATAAACATAAACATAAACATAAACATAAACATAAACATAAACATAAACATAAACATAAACATAAACATAAACATAAACATAAACATAAACATAAACATAAACATAAACATAAACATAAACATAAACATAAACATAAACATAAACATAACATAAACATAAACATAAACATAAACATAAACATAAACATAAACATAAACATAAACATAAACATAAACATAAACATAAACATAAACATAAACATAAACATAAACATAAACATAAACATAAACATAAACATAAACATAACATAAACATAAACATAAACATAAACATAAACATAAACATAAACATAAACATAAACATAAACATAAACATAAACATAAACATAAACATAAACATAAACATAAACATAAACATAAACATAAACATAAACATAAACATAAACATAAACATAAACATAAACATAAACATAAACATAAACATAAGCATAAACATAAACATAAACATAAACATAAACATAAACATAAACATAAACATAAACATAAACATAAACATAAACATAAACATAAACATAAACATAAACATAAACATAAACATAAACATAAACATAAACATAAACATAAACATAAACATAAACATAAACATAAACATAAACATAAACATAAACATAACATAAACATAAACATAAACATAAACATAAACATAAACATAAACATAAACATAAACATAAACATAAACATAAACATAAACATAAACA
>OY288109.1:34996525-35224526 GCA_958431115.1 Syrphus vitripennis | reverse complement strand
TAAAAAAAAAAAACAAGAGGCGGCTGCGTACCGACGACGACGACGCAAGCCACGAAAAACAACACGACAACTGGCACTCAATCGAGTACGAACGCGACACAAAGAAGAGACAAAAAAAAAGTGTAACTACAGCTCGCTGAAGCTGTAACCGCGGCAGCTCAGCTGGGATGGGTTCCTGTGGAAGAATTTTATTATTAAACTTAATCGATTTATTAAATCGATCAAATTGATACGCGAAACAAAATATTTTATTGCAAGTATAGTGGGTACGTTGCAATAAAAGTGGGCGCCAGGAATTTTTTTTCAAACCGAAATAGAAAATTCCAAAACTATTTAAAATGAGTAAAGCGATTTTAAATAAAAAAAGAACAACACGAATTAATTTTAATTTTATTTGTTTGGGAAACCGTGGGATTGAAAATCCCTGGATTAAAACCCAAAATGTTTTCGATCAAAATTAAAAATTATAAGAAAATAAAATAAAAAAAATAACAAAATGGAACAAAAAGATTGAAAGGGCAAAACAAAAGAAAATGGGGTTTTTAACACTTTCGATTTTAACTAACCGCGACACGAAAATAAATTATACCGAATTATTAATTTTTTTGAAAACTTGTACACTATATATGTATCTATATAGATATATATATATTTCAAAATTACGAATATATATATACATATATATAAATCTAAGAACAAAGAATCTACTTATCTTTTCTATTATGTTTTCCTCTCCTCTATCTCCTTCAATTTTTCACTTCTATTCCTCCTGTTTATTCTGTCTTCCCACCTCGAATCCTTATTCCTTTTATTTTCACCTTCCTCGAAACTCGTATCCAAAAAAAAATAAACAAAATATCCTTTCTCGATTTCTTTCTTTTCTCCTTTTCAAAAATTTTCGAAAAATCTCCTTTTTCAACTATTCGCTTGGTAAGCTCTCTAAAGAGTGCCTTCCAAGCTATTTCCAATCTATTGTTATCCTCCCTCGTCCATTCCAATCACTCACACATTTATACAACAGACTCATTCGCTTTCGTGATTGTCGGTTACGGTCTCACGGCATCCTGGAAGCTTAACGCTCATCAGGAAAGCCACCGTTGTTGACTCTCTCCGAAACTTTACAATCGCACACACAAACACGGTTTCAACAAGTTGTTGGATGTTGGTTTCCAAAACTTGCCGAAACATAATGGCCGAGTTCAGATCCCTCCCAACTATTTTTGATTTTCGAGAAAAATGAAAATTATCAAAAAAAAATCGAGAAAAGATCCTCACTAGGCATTATCCTATTACTCTACTCTAACGCGCGGGATTCGAAATGGGAAAATATTAAAACTATTTCGAAGAGATGGAGGGAAGCATTTTTTAACTGGTCGTTCTACAAAAGTGATTCTTTTAAAAATTGAAATTACTACGCGATATTAAAAACCCATTTTGTACATAAATTATTTAAATTAATTAACGTTAAACTTTTTGTAGGAAAAGAAAATTTAAGCTACGTTAATAATAAAAATCTAAGTATATAAAAAAAAGACTGGTAAATAAGTTGTTGTTGGAGTTGTTTGGGTAAGTAAGGGTCCGCCTGACCTCTTACTTCTTCGGCTCATCCGCCGGCATTTTCGACCTCGTCGAAAGGACTCGTTCTCGTACACGTACACCTGCTTTTGTTGCTTTTGCAAAATAAAGGCTAGGTACACCTGTGGTTGATGAGACCATATTTGCCATATTTGAAGCCAACAGCAAAAGGCCTAACATTTGTTTGGTGTGTAGCGGATTTGTTCAAATCAAAAAAATTTTTTTTTGACAAAAACCATCTACATGTGAATACAAATCACATACCGAAACAACGAAGTTGATATGTTTCCTCATTCGGTATTTATGAGAGCACAAACGAACAAACTCATTTTTATATATATAATAATAATATAAGAAGATAACATATGTATACGGTGACCTTCGCTTATCGCTTAAGTGAACAATTGAGTTGCCAGGCGTTAAGGCCCATTTTTGACCAGCTCTTGTAAAATGTAAATTTGATATACAAAAATGATAGATACAAACAAAATTCCAAATAAAATACTCTTACCAAACACCGATAATGGTATGTTTGGTTTACCTATAGCAAATTGATAAACCCAGCTAAACAACCAGAATTTAAAACAAATCGCAAGAACAAACAGGACTAAAAACACAACGATATTTCAAAACAAAAATTCTACCAAACCCGCTTATTAAAACAAACAATAAAAACGAGACCAAATAAAAGGATATTGAGGAATATTCATAGTCTGTTCGGGGGCATTTGACGTTTAACCGCCTACACCTTTAAACACGGATCCATGCGGCGCGGACTATGTGCAGTGTTGTTCCTCTACGCGTCGACTTTGATTATCTACTTTTCTACGTTGACAATTGTGTCAACAATGTAGACAATGTCGACAATGTAGACAATGCAGTCGACAATGTAGACAATGAAGTCGACAATGTAGACAATTCTAATCTGTCACATTCTTGATTGTTCTTTCGCAAGGTCTTTTTCTATTTAGAAAAGATGGGTGTTTGACTTCAATTAAATATCGCAAAATTGAGCTATTTGATAGTAAAATGATGTCTAGTCGACGCAAAAATAAAGCTTTTGATGAACTTGGTTTCCTTTTAATGAAATCCAACAACAAATATGTAGCATATTGCACAGTGTAAAATACAAAATGCAGAGTGAAAGACTTAAATAATACAAATTTGTTTTGTTTATATGATTAAGAAGACAAAAAAAGTTGAAAAATTGAAATAAAATTGATTGTCTACATTGTCTACATTGACATGTAGACATGCCAGCAAAAATTTCATATTTTTCATATTTTTTGTGGTACCTCTGACAGTCCGAAATTTGACAGCAATAGACCAGCAACAGCAAATTTAGAACTTTGGCCAAACGGCGCTGCTGACGTTGCTGTTGCTGGTTCAATCTGTTTATATTTGTTGCACAAGCGCAACGAATCAATCGCTAAGCTTTTTAATTGATCACCCGTTTTTGGCCATACGAGTATCACGCCTGAAGGTGCTCGACAGTTCATTTCCTCTTTCTGCTATATAAAGCAAGAGTTGGTGCATCACCACCGCCTTATAGATGCAATGCGCATATATAGCTTCTTATAAGCATATATAAAATTAAAAGTCAACCAATGCTTTGATTAGTGCGACAGGAGACCTACGATTGGTGCGGAGGAAGAAGATTGAAGACGCCAGTGTTCCTGACCATTTGCCGTTCTTCCCGAGTTCCAGAAAAATTTAAAAGTTTAAAAATTGTACGGTGAGTCTTAAATTCTTTATTTTTGATTGGCATGTTTTATATATATGTACCTATATATATGTATGTACATATATTACATCAGATATGTATTTAAATAAAATATATCTTTACATGTACAAAAAATTGATAATAGCAAGCTTTGCGTCGCGCTCCATCTCTCTCTTTCTTATTTAAAGTGTTTTTTGAGATTTTGTTCGCATTCTATCTAAATCTATTACATTGATTTTACTTTGCGATTTTTTCAAGACAATTTCATCAATCAAAAAGATTTTTTTCGAATCATTTTTTTAATTTTGAAAGCTATTTGGCTACTCATGCTTCCAAAAGCACAGTAATTGCTGAGTGGGTACAATCTTTTTTTACTGCAAAGCGTGATTGGAAACCGGTTCTTCTTTTGTGTAGAATCAAACGGTGTTTTTATAACAGTTCCTCAGTTAAATGTTGTTTCGGTACAGTTTTCATAAAGGCAACAAGTTCACGGGCGCCTATCAAACAAATTAACATATTTGGAAAAATTTTCGAGCTTTGGAATCTGGTCCTCAGTAGGACCAATTGATAGATTTTGCTTTTTTGCCAAATCATACCCCTCTCTAATTCTTTTTCACTTTTAACCCTCTACTGCACGCACTATGATCCAATAGTAAAAAAATGCCAATTTTGTTTTTCATTTTGTATAATTAAGAGAATAAAACAAAAAAAAATTGTTTAAACAAATTTTATTAAAAGTTAATAACTTTTGCCATATACATATGGCTGCTTGTGCAGTTACACATTTTTCAGAATAACAAAAAAAAAAAACAAATAAATAATGAATTCAGTTCAAGTGTATAACAAAATAAAAACATTTTCTTCAATATAAAGTACAATATAAATACAAATTTAACAAAAAAACTTTTTTTTAATATAAAAACCTACCACTAAAAATTATGTGTGGAATGATGCGAAGCAATTTCGATCCTTGTTCAGGCACAGATTTATTCCGCATTTTTTGCACATGATAAATGACCTATGTACTTACATTTATTTTGGCATTGCTGCCTTGTTTTTTGCCATTCGGGAATGTGACCTATGGTGTCCAAGCGAACGGAATTCAGTGGAATATCAGACGTCTTCCCTCTTTTTTTGAAGTCTGAGGTGAGGAAACGGGGGTTGAAGGATTTGAATCAGTAGTAATCTTTTGCCGTTTTGGAATGTTCGAAATTGAAGCAGGGTGGCCCCTTTTTAGACTCTTTTTACTCTTGCATAGGTGTTCTGCTACAGCCAGCTTAAAATCGAAAACAGGCATACATATATATGTCACTCTTCTGCCGCCACAAAAGCCATGCATTGACAACACACAAGTCCAGAAAATGGAAAAAAATTTTTTCGTGAATGGATAAGGAGCCATATATGGATGGTGCCCAAAACGCGCCGTGTCTTGAATACCACAGTCACAATTGAAAATTTAACATTTAAGTTTTACTTACCAATATTCAATCTCACTAAAAAAAAATATAACAGCCTTTAAACTATTTTCTATTCAATAATAAATAAACTTTTATTTCAATATTTTTGCACTGCACTCTCGCCGCGCGCACTGTTAAATTTGGATATGTTTTTTGGCGATTGCGCAAAGAAAAAAAAAACTAAATACATAAAAACACATAAAGATTGAACTGTTCTAAATGATCAAAGCGGTACTTTTCCAATAGCAGTTGCGCAATCCTAGTGGTGGGAGTTTAAAAGTCAAAAGCCATATATGGCTGCTTGTGCAGTAGAGGGTTAAAAATAGTTGTCGAGGTTTTTCCAACATTTTCAAACTCACTTGAAAACCTTCTCGTTTTCAGTTAATATATCCTTTTTGAGATTATTTATCGATTCCTTTAGTGCTTTTTCGCCTTTTGAAAATAGTCTTCAAGTTTTTTCCAACATTTTCAAACTCAATTGAAAACTTCCTCGTGTTCAATTATTATCTCTTTTCTTTTTAGATAATCTATTTAATGATCCTTTTTGTGCTTAGTTGTTGTTTTCAAACTCACTTGAAAACCTTTTCGTTTTCAGTTGTTATCTCCGTTTTGGAGATTATTTATCGATTCGTATAGTGCTTTTTCACTTTTGAAAATACTTGTCGAATTTTTCCACCATTTTCAAACTCACTTGAACACTTTTTCGTTTTCAATTATTATCTCATTTCTTTTTAGATTATTTTACAGTGGCCTGGCGTGAATAATCTCAAAACGTAAGTAGAAGAAAAATTATCCACCACCAAAGTAAACTGCAAATGTATGTTTGAAATTTTTTCATGCGATGTTTATCTGCTTATCAAGCCTAAAAAGTTGAAAAATTCAAGCCAGTTTTGTTATACCATTAAGTCATTAAAGTAGAAAGTTACAATGAGCTCAAGGCATAATAAAAGCGGCTTCGAAAGAAACCTTTTTGGCAGATGCAAATGCGATATCTTAAATAAAATGTTGGTATTTGAATAAAACAAAAACTAAGGAACTTCACAAATATTTCTTCATTAATAAATTAAAAAAATAAATTAAACTCTTCATAAGATATACATACCTATACAACAAATATAAATTGACATTTTTTGCCAGTCAACCAAGTATACTTTTACATTAAAATGAGAAGTGAAACCATCTTTTCTTTTAAAATCTATTATAATGGAAGGGGAGGAGCGTCCTAAATCTATAACTTTTTTTTCTTCATAAAACTAAGCTGATTAAAATTATTTGACTCCTCTAAGAGAAAATTTGTTAAACAACAGTCTAGACTTAATAAAGCCATTAGCAAACAACTGAATCTTACTACGAAAAAACTTTTCACACTTTTTACACTTTTATTTTGAGTTTTTAGAGGTTAAATTGTCAATATTTTTTAAATTCACAAGTATCACAAAATTGATTTAAGTTTCACACTGCGTTCTGCTTGTAAACCAAGTTTTTCAAATTAGAAAAGCCATCACTTGGGATCTGTTGAATTCATTTAGGCCAGTGGTATAAATTTACGGAAATTGCAGTAATTTTATGTAGGTACTTTCTGACAAAAATATATCTTATGCCAGTAAATCTTATATACCTACACTGTACAGCGCATAGCATACAAATTCACCAAAAAAGTCGGAAGTAGTCCGGGTTATTTCATTTTCATTTTTTTCTGCATAATATTTTTTTTATAAAAAGAAACCTACCTCACATGAGCTCTGGGCACTGCGCAATACATTTGCTTCATCACCCTAACAGCAGCCTACCTCAACCTTGTTACATTTGGTTCATCAGCCTAGTGATTGAAAGATACATATTATTCCCGTTGGGTTTCTTATTTCTCAAAGTTCAAAGTTGCCTTTCTCTTTGAATAAGATTATTTTCGGCTTCCCATCTGATCTCAAGGATCTCTTTTTGGATTTGCTCCTTAAAATTATTTAGTTGTCTCGATTTTCCCCTCATACTTTTCTTCGCTTGTGCAAATAAATTTCCCAAAAATATGTTCGCCCTTTGGGAACAATCTTTAAAAAACCCCACCAAAGTTCCAACATGGAAACAATTAGACAAATTCTTAAGTTCTCGTTTCCAGACTCTAGAGTCCATCTCGGACACCACTTCCTCGGCCCTCGGTAACAAACCAACAAAGATCTCGAAAAAATTCAATTCAATCTAACAAAGTGAACACTTTTCTTGCGAAGGCGGGAGGATCCAAGTGCAGCCCATTCTGTCTCTTCGAGAATCGAAGCAGTAGGGTCAGCAAAAATGTGCAAATCCTCTTGCTCTAGCAAGTATTTTTGTAGTTATTGCAAGAAACGTCATCACACGTTACTCCACAATGCAACAAATCCTCCAGTTACAACTAGTTCAAGCAATTCTAAAGTACAGTCCACATCTCAACCTCCATTTGCAAATGATTCTCAGATGCCTGCCTCTTCGCAGCCATTTATTCCTCGATCAACCGTTCAAAATTATATGGTGACAACTCATTATCGCCCAATTCTCAAACTTTGCCTTTTGCCATTAAAATAACTATTTATCTTTGCTTCAAATATTAACATTTCAATTATAATAGAGCCTTAGAATTAGCCTTTTTGCTTGTTTAATCACTTAAATTTTTCATTAAGTTAACTTTTTGAATTTACTTTTAAACCTTTCAACCTAAAAATTAAATTTCTCTTTATTTTCTCAAAGCATTGCCGCATTTCGCCAAGGGGTGGCAGAATGTTCTAGTGCGTTTCACCGTCGACACCTTTAAACACTGGCCAGCGCGCCGCGGACTTTGTGTAACCCGCGTTTCGTAAGCTCGGTGTTGTAAGCTTTGTAAAAATCAATTAAAAAAAATAAAAAGATAAATTGCACAAGCGCAACGAATCCTCGGAATTTTTATTCGTTGCACAAGCGCAACGAATCAATCGGTAAGCGTTTTAATTCAACATCCGCTTTTGGCCATAAAGTGTGCCGAACATAGTCAAACTTTAGAACCGCGTCCAACTGGCCTCGAGTCTAAAGTTAACACACAGGTTAGAAACTGCTGCTATTCTTAAAGAATTTGGCAGCTCTGTTTAGTACTATTGCTTGCAATCCCTTGAAATCCAATCCACTTTTTGATAGATAAAAAAAAACAACTTAGTCAAAGCGTCAACCGTTTTTAAGGATTAAGCTCCAGTTTATCTTTAGGACCCGGGTCTAAACTGTTCATGTCAAAATACAAAGAATAAATGTTAATTTTGGTGATATTGCACTTTGATGTCACACATAGGTTCCGCATTCTGAGTCAGCATGCTTTGCGACTGTTGCCGTCGTCGCCGTGTGAGGTTTGGTGTTATGTTACCTGCTGCTGTTGTTGCCGTGAGAAATTGGTATGGTATCGTATTTATTCATGCCGTTGTTATTTTTGTTGGCGCTTCTGTGCATACGATCAACATTCTCTCCCCTGCCTACTAACGTGTGCTCATAATGTGTTGGTTGTGTTTTGTTTTAAACGCCAAATTAATAAAAAACGCTTAGTCTACCTTTATTTCAAGTGTACGAAACACTTCTCTTCGGTTTCAGAAAAGTATCTGATCTTATTTTATTTTTTCATTCCTAACTATACAAAAATATTTACATGTGTTTTACAAAACTATTATCTTAAATCTATAGGACAACATTACCGCTTTGACCTTATTACGGTCGGTGGTGGGTCATTAAAATTTATGACCGTCTATTTTCTTATCTATTTTGGTACTTGTAGATATGCGCTATCCCAAGACAGATTGTTTCCCGATGTGTTTGAGTGGACTGTATTTATTTTATTGTCTTGAGATAACACGCATCTGCGCACCATGTGTTTAATCCCTATTCATTTATGAACATCCTGCGGGCGGCCGGAAAGGTTTAGGACTACGAGTTCTCTTGGTGGACATGTTTCTGGAATGTTCTTCTTCTTCCCCCCTATCACCATCTTTTGCTTTGACCAACGGACATATGTTGTTGATTGGTCGTTTTAGCGTCGTGTTTTGAAGCTTTAACGATACAACACGTACGTGACCATCCTTACCTGGATGCGTTTCTATTTTTCTTGCCAGAGGCCATATTGCTGGATGTGTATTTTCGTATAGAGGTCTTGAGTTTAAAACTGTTTCTATCTGTACCAAAGAAGTTGATATTTCCTCAAAAGTTAGTTTTACTTCTCCAATGGCTCTTTTTAAGTGACATTCCGTCGATTTTTCTCCAGCTTCCCAAATTCCTCCAAAATGTGGTTCTGCCGGGGAGGAAAATTGCAAAGTGATATTTTCACTTGCTTTTCTTATCTCCGCGTCTAGTGACCTATTCGTACCTACGAAATAAGTGGCATTATCAGAGTAGATATGAAAGCTTTTTTTTTTAATTATTGTTCTCAGGATAAATGCCATAACTTTTTCACGCTCGATGGCTTCCTCAATGTTCGATTCAAGTTGCTTGATCTTTTGCCGAGCCTGAACTTCAACTAAGTAAGCCTTCTGCTCGGCCTGCTCTAGAATCTTATCAAAATGGCTGAATATCTGATTTGCCTTTTCTAGTGAACGAATTTTATCACGCTGGGCGTCAATTTCACAATTTTTATCCAGAGCCTTATATTGAAGATTTTGAATGAGTTCGAATTTTGTGGCTAGATCATTTCGCAAAGAGTTCTTTTCATTTCGAAGGCATTTAAATTCGACAAACCTGTTTTTAGTCTCTGCAGCATAAGCCAATGCATTACTTTTGATTTGTTCTTTAAGCCTATTAACTTCAGCCATAAGTTCAGCATTTCTTGATTTTATGCTTTCAAGATTTTCCAGCTCAGTTGAGTGTGATTCGGTTAGGTGTTTCAATTCAGTTTTGAATTCATTAAATTGCTCCAATAGTTTAGCATTTTCCAAACCCAAACATTCAATGGTATTTTTGTGATTGCGATTTTCTTCAAACAACTCACAAGTTAAAATTTCATTTTTTCGCACAATTTCTGTATTCTCTTCTTTAAGGCGTGATACAGGTTCTTTTAGCTGTTCAACATGACGTTTAAGGGCAGGAATCCAGCAATAGTTGTTCTCCAAAAGTTCATTTTTGGATCTAATTTCAGTTGTAACGCTTATTTGCCTTTCAAATACAAATACAGACTTTGTTTGTTCTTTAACAGGAGTCGAACTGGTGGACGAATGAAGGTGTGTTGAGGTATAGCGGCAGCGGCAACTGCCGAAGTAACTTTTTTGGGTTCCTCATTTCGTAAGTTTTTTCTTATTTTGGAACGCGCTTGGAAATACTCATCAACTATTTCTTCATATAGGTCATCAATTTCGTCAGTGTATTCCGAAAGTTGATTTCTATATATCTCTTGTACTTCATCATATAGGGTTTCTAGATGCTTCATTTGATCTGAATCAAAGGTAATTTCTCCGTGAAGATCATCAATTTTACTTCTGAGGTTATGTATTTCCCTTTTAGGTCTTTTGATACTCCGATCCGGCGCTGTCGATTCTTTAGAAACACGCATGTTTTTTTTTTTTGATTTCTTTTTTTTTTAAACAAGGTTCTTTTCTTTCTAAGTCTCTTACCTCTGGTAGGGGAAAACATTAAAAATGAATTTTGTAGAACCAAATTTATTTTTATTTTTGCTTAAAATATTTTTTAAGTCTTTTATTTATTGGCTGAGCTCAATTTCTGTGGCTCGATGGACCAAATGTACGAAACACTTCTCTTCGGTTTCAGAAAAGTATCTGATCTTATTTTATTTTTTCATTCCTAACTATACAAAAATATTTACATGTGTTTTACAAAACTATTATCTTAAATCTATAGGACAACATTACCGCTTTGACCTTATTACGGTCGGTGGTGGGTCATTAAAATTTATGACCGTCTATTTTCTTATCTATTTTGGTACTTGTAGATATGCGCTATCCCAAGACAGATTGTTTCCCGATGTGTTTGAGTGGACTGTATTTATTTTATTGTCTTGAGATAACACGCATCTGCGCACCATGTGTTTAATCCCTGTTCATTTATGAACATCAAGGGTTATGTAAACTATGGAATAGGAGTTAAGCCATGGGTTATAATTTCCTATTAAAAGGCACAAAAGAAAATCTACTACAAGTAAAATACCTGTTCAGCTACTTGAAATTTTCGCAAAGTTTCACAAATTTTTTTTTTTGTGGGTTTTGACAGCAAATTGTTAAAATATGCAAAAAATACCGCGTTGTCATTAGCCGCGTTTTATTATCACCGATAACCTGAATGGGTTACCCTGTGATAATAAAACGATCTAGGTTATAAAAAAATTTTACTTTGCGTTGTTGGCAGCCGTGTTTTATTTTGTCATTTCTCCTTTTGACGTTTCTCTTTTTGACATCAAAAAAAAAAAAAAAATGATTGCAGGCGTAGTGGATGCAAGTATAACTTTTAGAATTATGAAATTCAATAAATTAAATTGTTTCGCAGTTTTTATACGACATCGACGATGAACAAATGGAATTTAGTTCTTCAAGCAATTCAACCACCAGCAGTGATTCTTCTTCTGATGACTTGGAAAATGAAAACCATCATAGAATACAAGATTTCGAAAGTGTTATAAGATCGTATTCCGACGAGGATTTCAAAAGTCACTTTCGCCTTCAACGCTCAATAGTTTTGCCTCTAATAGGTATGTATATACTTAAAAACTATATATTTACTTTAGTTTATGAATGTTTATTCCTATTTTTCAGATCGTTATAAATCCTCAGAGCGTTTTCAAATCGCCATTAAAAGGGGGTTGCCAAAAATATCTCCGGACAAAGAAACATATATGTTTCTTTGGTACATGGCAAATACAAACACTTTCCGAGAGTTGGGGAATTTATTTGGGGTTTGTAAATCGACGGCATGGAATACCGTGAGAAGATTATCTTTGTGGCTAATTACCATAGGCCATGAGTTTGTGAAATGGCCAAACGAATTGCAAATTTTGCAAAACAATGCATCCTTTGAAGAACGGTGCAAAATTCCAGGAATCATAGGATGTATTGATGGTTCCCACATACGGATCAAAGCACCGTCAGAGAACAAAGAGAGCTATTTTAACAGAAAAAAGTTCTATAGCATCGCTTTGCAAGGCGTGGTTAATGCAGATAAAAAATTCATAAATATATTTGTTGGTGAACCAGGAAGTTTGCATGATAGCAGAGTTCTTCGCAGATCCAAATTGTACCGTAATGTGTCGGAAAACAATAGAAATCTCTTTCCGCACAACACTTTTCTGCTAGGAGACTCTGCGTACGCTTCTTTGGATTGGTTAATCCCGCCATTCAGAGACAATGGAATGCTAACAGAGTCACAAAAGCAGTTTAATAAATTGCATTCCAGTGGACGAGTTGTAGTGGAACACGCTTTTGGATTGCTGAAGACTCGGTTCCGAAGACTGCTCCATTTCACTGAGCAATCAAATATTAACATGGTGGTAAATTTGACTGTGTGTGCTTGTATTTTGCACAATATGTGCACGGAAAACGATATCGAAGTAGAAGAAGTAGAAAATGATATTGTTGTACCAGTTCCTGAAGCCATCAACATGAACATTGAAAGTACGAGGAGACAAGAGATTGTGAATCACTTAATCAACACAAATGTTATCCGGTTATAATTTTCCGCTCATAATTTTTTTTTGTAATAAAAATGCATTTATAAAACTAACAAAAAAAAACGTTATTATATGATATGAGATTGGTTCAGCATAGTACTTGTATTTTTGAAAATACAGTTTATTTTCTAAAAACATTACTTAAAGCGATACAAAAAATAAAAATCTATTTCCCAAACTTGTTTGAAGTGGGAAAATCTTTGTATGAAGTTAATACAAACCCCAACAAACAAAGACAACATCCATTGTTCCAACGACTTTTTATAAATGAAAGCCCATCTAAATAAATAAAAAACATTAACCTTATTTAACGAAAAAAACAGTTTTATTCAAAAAAAGAAATTCAGTCATAAAGTTCAGTTCATAAAGAACATAAATAAATTAACAAAAATAAAATATTTTTCTATTTAAAACAAATTAACAAAAAAAAAATAAATAATTCAAAGAAAATAACATTAAAAAAATAGAAGGGGAAATTCTAAACTTCAAAAACTTCCTTTAAGAGTTTTATTTTGGACTCATTCCTTCTATTTCGCCCTTCTTCCATTTCGTCCATTTTTTTAATTTTATTTGTACAATGTTTTAAGTATGTCGATTTTTTCCCTTTTTAATTTTAATTTTTCTTCTAGGTATTTTTCTTTGGTCATTTTTTGTTTTTTTGAACGTTGTAGCGATGCTGCATATTATGATGGCCCAGGAGTTGATGGTGATCCTCGTGCACATGGTAACTGTGAGGAAGATGTTGATTGTGGTTGCGGTGACAGTGAAGGTGGTGTTGTAGGTGGACTATGATGCGATGTTGATATTGCTGGGTCTGAAAAAATCGAAGTATCTTATTAAAATTATTATAAAACAGTCAAAAATAATTATTATTGAAGAGCTTCCAAAAAGTCAGTTTTAGAATTTATTGATGGAGCTCCTTTCGAAAGTACTTGGCCTATAGAGATGGTTGATACCATTCTGGAATCTGTATTCAATACAGATTCCAGAATGGTATCAACCATCTCTATAGGCCAAGTACTTTCGAAAGGAGCTCCATCAATAAATTCTAAAACTGACTTTCGGTAGCTATAGTAACAATATAAGTAGATTGATTCCTTTCTGGAACCTAATTGCAAGTTGACTTACCTTCAAGTTTAACAAGCCGTTTTTCGGTTGGTAGTCCACGTATTTGGTCCCCATCCAAATCGATGTGATGGGAGTTAGTAATTTCCGGACGCCTTCCGAACAGCTCCTCCATCACTTCCATGTATGGTGCACTGCTGGCACCCTCCCCCGTCCTCTTGTTGCTATCGCACGTTGCCTTGAATGCTTTCAATAAATTTTTTATTTTATTCTCCAGCATTTCAACAGTCGTTGGCTGGCTCTGTGAATAATAAATAAATGATTAGTAAATGTATGCATCTAAATATGAATACAATTTTATGCCTAAAACAGATGTGCAGCAAGTCTGCACACATCTCTGCATGCAGCTCTGCACTTAAAACATACGTGCATACTCTATAGCTTTTATGATGCCTAGTTCTGTGAAAACGAAAATGACACCTACCAATTTCATCCTTTTGTTTTGATAAATAGTAGAAAGAAGAAACTAATTTGCAATAAAATTTAAATTTATACAAAAATTAATCATGGAAGTTGTCCAAAATATGGAAGAAAAAATTCTTATACTTCTTGCAGTGTATGAGAAGTATATAAAGTTTTTGAAATTATGTCGTGAGTCGCAACTTAAATCCTCAAGACCATGGACAAGATTTATATACTCGGAAAATGAAAGAGAACTCCACGGATTTTTCCAAAAATTATTTTTAGTGATAAAAAGTGAAGACCATGACGAGTTCAGGAAAGCAACTCGCATGGGAATTAAAGAGTTCAATTTACTGAACAGCCTACTTTTGGAGAGGTTGAAGAAGCAGGACTTTATAAGGAAACCAATTATACCAGAATGTCGGTTGGCTATTACTTTAGTGTAAGTATATCCGGATAGGTTTGGTTACATCTCAATGCACCCATTCAAACCAAAAATAAAAAGTTGGTAATCATGTTAAACTATACTTCTGGGATAGATACCTACCATAACCACCTGCTTTGTAGAAAATCTCAAAAATTTGATTTAAAATTATACAGAGTAGTATATTTGCATGCTGTGTGTCAAAAGTCTAGGTCGTTTAAATTGAACCAAGACAATAAATCGTATAGAAGGGGGATATATTTCATCCTGATTAGGTTGGAGGGTTACATTTATCAAAACAAAGAGCTAAAACTAAATTATAATTTAGACATGTATGAAACATTTTCATTATTGGTTTTTTTTTCACAAATCCAACTAAAAAAAATCCATTCTTCCCAAAAGCCAAAATTTTTGCTATTGGTCCAAATCGAAATTGGTAAACGCCACATTTAGGTGCATGCTAATTAGAACTCAGGCAGATATGAATCATCTTCCTGCGATAAATACTTTTGGAGATACACGCATTTCAAAAATTGTTTTTTTTCACAAATCCAACTAAAAAAAAATCCATTCTTCCCAAAAGCCAAAATTTTTGCTATTGGTCCAAATCGAAATTGGTAAACGCCACATTTAGGTGCATGCTAATTAGAACTCAGGCAGATATGAATCATCTTCCTGCGATAAATACTTTTGGAGATACACGCATTTCAAAAATTGTTTTTTTCACAAATCCAACTAAAAAAAAATCCATTCTTCCCAAAAGCCAAAATTTTTGCATACACATCTGTTTTAGGCATAAGCCATTAACAACACACTCACCAATGCCCCTTGTGCCAGCAGGTCTTCGCGAACATTTGCCATGGCAAATTTTTTCCCCCTTGGGTGGGCAAACTCTGTTTGGCGTTTGGCATAGGCTTGCAGTAACGCCATGGTCTCCTCCTTTGTCCAGTTCCTCCTTTTTCTGTAGTAAAATATAATTATATAATCTTTATAATTAGAAAAACTGAAAAAAACTTACAATTTATTTTCATGAGCATTTTGGCTTATGGCGTCCATTTCAGTGTTTGTCTGCTGTGGCTGACTGGAATCGTTGTTTTGATTTTTTTTTGTTGACATCTCACTTTTTCTTGTTTTTTTTTCACAGTAGTACCAAAATTTACGAATGAAAGTGGCCACCTAGCCGTCAGAGTTGAAACTATTTTTTGGGTTACAGAAAATAACCTAGATAAAAAGGAAGATCTCAAATTGTTGTTGTATCACATGTTAAAAAATAACCTAGAACCGGATAAGAAAACCTGTACAGGTTATTTTTGATAATAAAACGCGGCTATTGTGTCTGCCGGTGTTTTTTATAAATTTTTTGTTAAAAATGGAAGTACAAAAAAGGAAAAGAAGCGAAAATTGGAGCACTAATGACAAGGTACGTTTTTGAAAATAAAACAAACTGCACGAGTACGATAACTTAGGCGCAGAAAATTGATAACGGTTTTTTATAGAGGGGTCCAAAACAAGCATTTTTTACTATAGGAGGGGGGGTGGTTTATCTTGCCCCGTTTGGGCGGGAGGGGCAATTTTAGGAAAAGAGTATTAAAAGTAAAGAAAATCAATAAAAAATAACGGTAATACTTACAGTTAAGTTTAATACTGTTTTTTACAGCCAGTATTTTGTACTATAAGCCACTTTTTGAATCAATCAAATACTATGCATAGTTTTCGAGAAAAATGAGTTTCAAACAGAAAATTCGGAAAAAAAAGTTTGAAGTATAATTTCTCAAAACTGTAAGATTTAATATATTTTTTTTATAGAATTCGCTGCTCTTATTGATTCCTAATCAAAAACTGAAAACTAGATCATTTTATGACTTCTAGTTTTTGAGAAAATTGAAAATTACTAATTACTTTTTTGTGAGATTTTTATTTTTGTTGTTGTTTATATAAGATTTCTTATATATGTAAGCTTTTTTACATGAAAACAATGCTACACCCAGAGAAAAAAACTGTG
This sequence comes from Syrphus vitripennis, assembly GCA_958431115.1. NCBI lineage: Eukaryota > Metazoa > Arthropoda > Insecta > Diptera > Syrphidae > Syrphus > Syrphus vitripennis. The sequence goes on along the minus strand of OY288109.1, from coordinate 35,208,176 downwards.
TTAAAATTACCTAAATCAGGGTATAGCCTATGCAAGCGCTAAGGCAGATATGAGCCTACTTATTTTTAGGTTAGACTAACCTATTTTGATAGCGTAAATCTGAAAAAATTCTGCGTGTGTTAAATTGCCTTAAATCTATGTTATTTTGTGTTAGTCTGCTTAGGTAATTTTACCTCAAACTTTTACCATTTTACCTAACAGCTTACCCTAGCTAAGTATGTACTAAGTACTAAAACTTATTAGTACTTTTTACCAATATAGCTAAAAATTGTGTTATTTTACCAATTTTTACCCTAGATATAGGTAAAAATACCTAAGCAGCTAAGGTAATACACCAAAAAGTTTGCCTTATCCCTAGCGTAATTTATGCCTGTTCGCATAGGTAATTTAACCCTCCAATAGGTTGTTTTTTATGCTGGAGAATGTCGATATCATTATATTCTTATAGATACGTTTTAATGAAAATGTGAACATGAATTTTATATTTAATTTTTTTTATTGCAATGATAATAAATTAATAACATATATTGTAAGCTTAGACTATTACAAATATTATGACATTTTATGTGTCGAAAATTTAATTTTTTCTATTTTATGCATCGAATTTTAAAATTTACTAACGATCAATTAGCCACAAATTTAACAAAAAGAAACTATTTTAAAGAAAATCGTTGCTCAATGTAGTTTAAAAAAGTTTCAACTGATGGGATTATGGGACCATCATTAATTTCAAAAAAATAAATTTGTATAAATGACCACACCAAATGACATTGAGGAGGATATTGAATATTTAGAACGTAAGTTATTTTTAAATAAAAATCAATGCTTTCTAAATAGGAATGCATTTTATAATTTACGTTATCTATTGCAAAATAAAAATCTTTATAATGGAACTTTTCGCCCACAACAATAATAAGAGGCTGAAGTCTTACTTTTTTCTGGATGCACTCTTCTCTTCTTTGATTCAAAAAACTGTCTATGTCCGCTGCCTGTTTCACCTCTAAGTTGAACGCTGAAACGGAGTCATCAATGGTAAACTTTTTCGATTTCCCCTGGATCTTCCTAGCTGCTGGGGTCAATATCCCATGAAGAAGGTTGAAATATCCAATATTGATATTATCTGTAAGTAGGTAATGTAAACAGAGAATTTTTTTTTTTTTTTGTAATGTTAAATTTAAGAATTAGCAGGCTGTTCAATAAAATAATTACATTGTGAGTAAAATTTAATTAGCGCTAAATCGTGTTAAATTTCCCTATTTCTTTCTGATTTTTAAATCGATCGCCTTAAGTAATTGTTTGTGGTTAAGGTTTATAAATTATAATGTTACACGTTATATCGTTACACGTTACACGTTTGAGCCATTTTTAATAAAACCTTGTTTTCTAATCAAGTATTCAAGTAGTACAAAAAAATTTAATGTAAAGACTGACAATTCATCGAATAAATTATTAAAAATCATGGGTTGTGGCACGTCATTGTGATGGCAACCGTTGATTTTTAATAATTTATTTGAGTCCTAAGAAATATAAAAAATTTTAAAGTCCTAAAATATAAAAATTTTTCTAAGTCCTGAAATATGTACATATGAAAAATCTTTTTAAGTCCTGAAATGTGGAAAATTTCCCAAGAATTTGAGGACTAAGAAAATTTTTTTTATATTTCAGGAATTAGAAAAAATTTTCACATTTTAGAACTTAGAAATATTGTAGGACTTTAAATTTTTTTATATTTTAGGACTTAGAAATTTTTTTCATATTCTTGGACTAAAAAAAAGGTTTCATATTTTTGGCCTTAGAAATTCCTAGCGATCGGTAATAGTTTTTACCTTAGTGTAAGGTAAAACTCACTCTATGAGAAGTTAAATTTATAAATATTCACAGAAATCAATAAAATATTTTTTACTAGAATCTGAAAGTAAGATCAGTCATACATTTTTTTAGTAGAAAGTATATTTTACTCTTCGTATAGCAAATATTGCTTTAGGTAAAGGGTTTACTACCTACTTTATTTTGTTCACTATAATTTTATTGTTAAAATTACTTTACGAAACCAATTCAATACGTAAGTTAATTTTATTAAAAATCTAGGGCTTTTTACTTTAATTATCTTACTAGTCAGATGGAGTAAAAAATACTAGACTCATTTTTCTCTGTGTAAATGTAAAATATATAGCTATTTGTAAAACTATTACGTTAAAACTTATCAATATCAAGCACATCTAGTTTGTCTCGAAATTCCTGTAGATAGGTTTTGAGGAAACCCGTTTTTATCCTTTCGGAAAACAAATCAATGGCATGGTTACAAAAAGTCTCCCACTTATTAAAATTAAATGATTTGCCGTGCTTCATGAAATTAAAGTCAATTTCAACCTGTTGAGAATAGAGAAAATACTATTAAAGAAAGTTTTTAGATGTTGTCAAGTCAATAAAGGTGAAAAATGTAAAGGCTTCAAAGTACTATTGTAGGTATGTGTATGTGTATGTAGGTCCCATGTTAACGATATTTTTTGTTTTAATGTACCTATTATGTAAATTTGTAATTTTTCTGGAAAGGACGAGTAACTGTGTTTTTGTACAAGTCGTTTCAGAGAGACAACAATATTTGTCACAACTGTAAGCTTTCTTTTTTAAAGCCAGAATAAAAATGTTTCTTTGTTAGAAAAATAAATATCTCTTTCGCTCAGTACTAACGAAATAAAATATAGATATTTTCTTCCGTACCTTATGGATCTGGATCTTTGCAAAAATAAAGTAGGTTAATTTTTTTTTTCAATAAAAGTGTTCGCCGTTTTGTTATATGATAATATTTAAATAACTAAAGGAGCGTTACTAACTAGTTCTTGAGCCTTTGAGTATTTTTAAAGCGGCCAGTCCAAGAAGATTTGTTGAAGACCTGGGTGATTATTTGTATCTATAATCTGCCTACCCAATTTCAATGTGTCAACCCATTGTTTAAGAACTATTTCCCAGTTTCTGTTGTGTTTTACAAATGGTTACAAATACTTTGCAGCTCACGCTCACTCAAAGAATCTAGAAAAATGTTCTTTGTTATTTGTTTTACCTGACATAAGCAAATACACACCTTTGTTTGTATCTTCCTCGATAACTTGAACTTTAGTTTTTTTGGATTTGGAAGTGGAAGAGCAATCATCTACATTTAATTTTTTCATTACCCTTCTTTGTCCTCTGTATCTATCATAAAGTTTGCCTTTTGGGGGAGCTCTGTTGACTCCTGGAACAAAGTAGGTTGCCTGTGTTGGAATAAATAGCATTATGACAAAAATGAACTTTAAAATATATTGTAAATCTTATATATAACTTTTGTTCAGACGGAAAAATTCTAATAATTTGATCTGCGAGCCTGTCACATCCCTTCACTGAAAGATTTCTGTTGTTTTCGGTGTAGTATTGAATAATTTTCAGTTCGTTATTAAAGCTTTTCCTTGCTCAGTTTTGTTAAATACGTCATAAACCATTATCTATATCATATTTATTTATGAAGCAAAATTGTAAACATATTATTTAGTGGAGTAAATAAAGCTCAGAAAATGGCAACATTAGGGAACCCGACCGAACAGCTCCGATTTTGATGATCTGATGATTCAGAGTTTGAAGACCAGTTTTTCAAAAACTCTTCAATAAATTTAGTAGATTTAAATTTAACTGTTAGGAATGAGCTTGTAGCTTTTTGAAATATGTTTTTAAATATTGTAAGTACTGCCGTGTTCAAAATATTTTTTCTTGTATTTGAAGTCAGTTTGTGAGAAAATTGCATTTCTCGCTTAAACGATGGAAGACTATCCCTTGTTCCTATATATTTTTTCCCCTTAAATTACCTAAACAATCTTTTGGTTTAATTTAATTTATTCAATTTAAGCATTAAAAAGGTTTTGTTAAAAAAAAATTTCAATTTGAAAAAACAATACGACAACATTGGCAGTTTTTAATTTATAGAGGTTAAAGTGTTTTTAATTACCAACGTATAAAAAAAGATCATCAAAATCGGATATGTTCGGCAGGGTTCTCTAATAATTTGCTTTAACTACTCCTATAGTTTTGCAGGAACTAATTAAAATTTAAATTGTTTATTCTTTTGTAATTTTTAAATCTTTTTTTTTTTTCAATTTATGACTGAGGAACGTTTTAATCATCGAAATGTTTGAGACTTATAAGAATTTCAAGGAAAATCATACGTCTTGTTTGTTGGTTATGACACGATTTAATTTCAAAATTTCTTTTTCGGAATTTTTATTATTGAAACGAATCTCAATCAAAGTCCTTTAACTGTTTTTCAAACCCATTTTGAGTAAATTTTTATACGAATACACGTCTTGATTTCAATTGTAACATACCTACTCAGATTTTGGATGTACAATCTTTTTATTTTTAGGCAGTGAATTCAAGTGAGATTTAGAAACGAATGAATTCAATTTTTATATAATATGTATTTTTAATATACTCACATCACTTTCTGAAATATTACTATTTGATGATGGACTACAAGATGCGTTATTACTTTCATGAATCCAAGATGTTATTGTGTGATTTGTTAAATTAGGCTGCGGTGTCAGATTAAAAATACCCTAGAAAGGAGAAGCAATAGAAATTTTTGTAAAATAATTCTTAACATAACGATCAAAATTAAGACTTACGTTAGCACTTTGCCAGGTGCCAAGTTTGTGCTCAAAAATAATTCTAGTATTAAAGTTGTCAAATCCTTCAAACAACTTATCTATGTGATGTTTATTTTAGACCCTCTATATTTATGTGCTTGCCTGATAATATTTTAAACATATTTACATTAGAAGTATCAAATAAGAATATAAAAGATTTTGTATTAGTTTTACCTTTTAAAAAAATATAAAGTTCGTCATATAAATTAAAAGATTTTAAGAGACTAGCTAGCTCATCATTCTGATTTTCTTCTGATATTACAAAAATACCATTTGCTGGTTAATTACTAGCTCAATACCATTGCTTGAATCTAAATCATTCTGCTCTGATGTTATATTTTCAAGGGATGCGTTCGGTACACTTGCACTTGTGTTAGGGTCTTGAAATGTGATTCGATCATCCTCAGATTGTGAATTCATAATGTCTGAAGGATGTGAAATATTGTTTTAAAAAAAATATTTTCTACGAATAAAAGTACCTAAAACGAAACTCAAGAAATTTAGATAAACTCAAAGTAATAAAAAGTAAAGAACATAAAAAGATTAACAAAGAAAAAAAAATTCAAGAAACCAATATAAAACCAAAAAAAAAAAGAAACCTAACAACAGCTGCCACCACCTACGAGAACATACCGGCACAAAAAAGTAAGATCTTTTAATATATTTAAACCACCCCATTCCTGTCGCATATATTGCATATTGAACAAAAAAATATTTGGTTTTTTTTTAATTTTGACTTGAAAATTAATTTTCAAAATTTTTTCGTTTGATCAAGTTATGTTTCTCTCCAATTTCATATATATGTATAGCCTAGTCAGTAGTCATTAAGTAAAAATGCCTAAGCTAAGGCAACTTTTTGTTAACTCTTAGGTAAAAATGCGTAAGCTAAGGCAACTTTCCGTTAGCCCTTAGGTAAAAATGCCTTATTTATGTGCTGGCTGATATGAATTTACCGTACAAAAAAGTAAGATCTTTTAATATATTTAAACCACCCCATTCCTGTCGCATATATTGCATATTGAACAAAAAAATATTTGGTTTTTTTTTAATTTTGACTTGAAAATTAATTTTCAAAATTTTTTCGTTTGATCAAGTTATGTTTCTCTCCAATTTCATATATATGTATAGCCTAGTCAGTAGTCATTAAGTAAAAATGCCTAAGCTAAGGCAACTTTTTGTTAACCCTTAGGTAAAAATGCGTAAGCTAAGGCAACTTTTCGTTAGCCCTTAGGTAAAAATGCCTTATTTATGTGCTGGCTGATATGAATTTACCGTTTGTAATTGTTTTGAGTAGCTTGCGGTTGCGGCCATCAGTTTGATTCATTTTTCATTCGTGTTGCACTCTCATTGGCACAAAGTTCGCTAAAGTGAAAAGTTAAATTACAAGTGAAACGAAACTCAAGAAATTTAGATAAACTCAAAGTAATAAAAAGTAAAGAACATAAAAAGATTAACAAAAAAAAAAATTCAAGAAACCAATATAAAACCAAAAAAAAAGAAACCTTACAACAGCTGCCACCACCTACGAGAACATACCGGCACAAAAAAGTAAGATCTTTAAATATATTTAAACCACCCCATTCCTGTCGCATATATTGCATATTGAACAAAAAATATTTGTTTTTTTTTAAATTTTGACTTGAAAATTAATTTTCAAAATTTTTTCGTTTGATCAATTAAGTTAGTTCAAGTTATGTTTCTCTCCAATTTCATATATACGTATATAAAGCTCGTGTGTGTGATTTTACATAAGCTTATGTAAATCTGCCTTAAATATATCGTGATTTCCTGCAATTCCATAACTCTCATGTGTTTATTTACCCTAGTCATTAGGTAAAAATGCCTAAGCTAAGTCAACTTTTCGTTAGCCCTTAGCACCTACGAGAACATACCGGCACAAAAAAGTAAGATCTTTAAATATATTTAAACCACCCCATTCCTGTCGCATCAAGTTTATCAGTTGACCAAAAAAAATAATTGTTTTTTTTTTAATTTTGACTTGAAAATTAATTTTTCAAAAATGTTTCGCTTGATCAAGTTGGTTGGCACAAAAAAGTATGATTTTTAAATATATTTAAACCACTCCATTCCTGTCGCATCAAGTTTATTGAACACCAAGAACTCAAATCGTATGCGAGAGTTATAAATAGTCGGAAACACATTTTACTATCTGTTGCAAGAAAATTTCAGCCCAAATTTGCTTATAGGATTCTCCAACATAAGGAAGATCATCTGCAGTATTCAGATCATGATCTTATAACAAATGTTGAAGAAAACCTTTCTTATTTGATTTCCACTATTTTGAACGAAAATTCGAAACATTATGAAAAAATTGTCTTACTGGGCACTGAGTATAAGAAAGGTCATTATTTATTAATTGGTAATGCTACAGATGTTATATTTTATTTAATCAACAGAATTATTATTAATAATTCTGAGGCGTATATAATATGTCAAGAAATGTCAACAATATTTAATGACCATTATTTATCCTATGAAATACTTTCAACAGTACGTCCAATTCAGTTACACATAAAATCAATCGAAGAATTACAAACGGTAAATTCATATCAGCCAGCACATAAATAAGGCATTTTTACCTAAGGCATTGTATATAAAACTTATAGTATGTACTATCATCACGATGATTTTTGAGTTGTGTTGTGTGGTCGTCTGGGGGCGCACTTGTATATACACAGAAACAGCAACCAGAAAATTAGTTAGTGGTGTGATCGCCAGGGGGACGACGGACGTGTGGAAAGTGCTGATGATAGTACTATCTAAATTCATATACAATGCCTAAGGGCTAACGTAAAGATGCCTTAGCTTAGGCATTATTACCTAAGGGCTAACGAAAAGTTGCCTTAGCTTACGCATTTTTACATAAGGGCTAACAAAAAGTTGCCTTAGCTTAGGCATTTTTACCTAATGACTACTGACTAGGCTATACATATATATGAAATTGGATTTGATCAAACGAAAAAATTTTGAAAAATTAATTTTCAAGTCAAAATTAAAAAAAAACAAATATTTTTTTGTTTAATATGCAATATATGCGACAGGAATGGGGTGGTTTAAATATATTTAAAGAACTTACTTTTTTTTTACTGGTAAGTAGTGGGCAGCAGCTTCCCTCGTCGCTGTCAGTAGGGTTTTTTTCTTTTAGTTATTTCTTTTTGATTTATTGTTTTTTTCTTCACTGTTTAATTTGTTTTCTTAGATTTACTTTTTTTAGTTTATTTTTGAGTTTTTATTTAGGTTTCAATTTTTTTTTATAATTTCAGTTTTTATTACACCTTTTTTTAGTAGGCGAACCTCTGTCACTGACCGTAGAACACGAAATATCAAATTAATAAGATGGCTGCGCACTCAGTGAATTTATACATGTTGGGCACAATGGCCTCAGTGCTGTCGAACATGAAACTACAGTAGTAGTAGTATATATAAGGTACATGATAATAATAAAGAAAAAGAAGAATTTGGTGTAAATAAATTGAGGGTTTAGATTTATGAAAGCGAAGTCTTTTAGAGAATTATATTTGTATGGTAGCAGAACACTTTAACCCAATCTATTAATTTATTCTAGTTGCCTAGTAAGCAGCTCGTTCTAAATTTCTATCTAAACGTTAGCTAAAATCGGTAATAAATTTTGACTTATGAGATTTGAAGAGAATATGAGATTTCAATTTGCGTTTGCCACTGAGAGTGATTGAGTTCTGTTTGCAATTTTTTACTCTTTGTGAGATTTGTTTGAGTTAAATCTTTTGTCTACATTAACAAATTGAAATGAAAAAAATTACAAGAAAAAAGTTATTGAAAATTTTCGAAAATTTGACAGATGTACTGAAATATACAAAAATCAAATACTTCAAACATGTCAAAACAAGGTAATAAGTTAAGGGAAGAACTTAATATAAGCAAAAATAAAATTGACAAAATATCCAAGTTCTCAAACCTTGGTCAAGGTATTAATTTAATTTAATTTTACAAATTAAAGTAGGGGAATTCTGCTTACAGTGAGACAGTTGGAACAGTGAGACAATCCAACAACAGAAACGTTAGTTTAGGTCAAAACGTTTATTTCACCTTCTGTGCGTATAACACAAAAAATCAATTTAATGGACAGAACTTTTTTTTACATTTATGTATTACATTTCATCTACATTAATAGTGGGCTCAACCAGTTTGTTCTGACAATAAACATCGTAGAAATTATTTTTGAAACCCGATTCATTGAAATAAAATTTGCGCAAAAATTGGATCAGAACAGAAACGATTCTTTTCATAATTTTTACCTAATGCACTTACGTAAATTAACACAGACCTAGGGCGGGAAAATTTACCTTAGCTTAGGAAGAATGACCTAATGGGCTAACGTAAAGTTACACTGATCTAGGTAATGGGCGGGAAAAATTACCTTAGCTTAGGAAGAATGACCTAATGAGCTAACGTTAAGTTACACAGATCTAGGTAATGGGCGGGAAAATTATCTAAGCTTAGGAAAAATGACCTAATAACTAGAGTAGTTTCACACATCAGATTTTTGGAAAACTTGAAGATTTTGATGTACTAAAATATTTTTTTTTATAGTAAAATCTGAACTTTTTATTTTGAATAAAATATTGTATACTATGCATTTTATAAATATTCAAAAATTAAATACTTAATATATGCAAAAGAAAAACCACGTTTTTTATTTTTGCCTGCGGTTCCTACTTTTTAGGTGAAATCCAAAAATCTGTAGAATTATACCTTATCCTTCTGTTTGTTAATATTTAAGTTCACAATATTTAAATTATTATGAAATAATAATATTTGTTCATTATGTATTTTCCAATAAGAAACATGAGTTCAAAGTTGAAAAATATTGCAAACAGAAATAAGTAGGCTAACAAAATATCCAATTTATCAATTGCTTGAAAGAATTACTTTATGAAAATATAAATGAAACAAATCCATATTCCAAATTTCAGTTTTAGCGTTTATTTCGGCAAAAGCAGCACTGTGTGTACCTACCTATAAGACTTAAGCCAAAAACATTATGCGAGGTTTTATAAGATCTTTTTCTTCTTTTTAAAGCATATAATCCAAAGGTGAAGCAATCAGCTCTATCATGATCAATTTTATAAGCTATAAAGAGCTTCACCATAGTATAGCGTCGAATTTGATTGCAACCACAAACAAAAACTTATTAAATCTCATCTTTTTTTTACTTGAAACTCATACGAAGGAAAAAAGTACTATATCCCTGTCTTCTACACTTCGACTACGAGGTACTGACGAAAATACAAATGAAAGCTTTCAAGATGTATTCTGTAAAATTTGAAACTGAAATAAAAACAACAGGTAGAAAGACTCGAAAAAATCTTTTTTAAATTATATTGAAACTATAAACAACTGAAACTCTGCTCTTAAAATTGAATCATTTATGTATTTTCAAAACATGATAAGTTATATATTTATATTTATATTGATAAGTTTTTTATTTAATAAGTTTGAGCTATACTTTAAATGCAAATATTATCTTTATATACCAAAGTATCTACTGATTAAGATTTGAGTTCATAACAGCTAATAATATTAACCTTTTTGTGGGTTTAACAAAAAATATTCAGAATGGACTTATTATGTTTTGAAAATAAACGATTCATTATTATCAAAACGACAGTACTGATTGAACGCAATCCGCAAAACCATTTAAACTTCTCTAGTGTAATTTAACTCATTCGCACTGCATGGTGAGAAAGAGATGGCATAGAGAGACAGGATTTTTGTTTTCTCTTTTAATCCATGGATTCTGTTTGACATTTGCCATTTTGATGTTCGTTGTTTTCTATGTTCATTGTTCGACTAAGCTTGGAGCGAAAGAAAATATCGAAATTATGAAAATTAGTGTGTTCATGCTTTGTATATGAAAACTATAGTACTATCATGGTGGAAGTCGAATGGGGCGACATCTAATTTATTTATGCAACCCTTACTCTTTTTTTTTTGCGGAGAGCTTATGGAGGTTTTAAATGATATTTATTGATATTTTTTGGATGCAATAATCCAAAAAATAGTCTACTCTTGCCCCTACCACCCACTTTCGACGCTAAAAGACTCCCCAAATCGAATTTTACACCTCACATTTTGCAGCGCCACCACCAGGACCTCTGCAACCCTAAAAAAAACTCGCCATGATAGTACTATAGTTTTCATATACAAAGGTTCATGTTCACAGAACTTTGGGTAAGAAGACGATGGGGTGGCTTTATGTGAAAATTAATCTGTTGACTGAGTCCAGTTTGACATCGTCATAATATATAAACAGCTTTGGCAAATATCATCACATATATAAGGTATAATTACATAGAAAATTGGCGGGAAAATTAAGTTGTAGGAACTCAATTCATATTCAGAAAAAAAAATAATTTACCCTAGCATTTTAAGGCAATTTATCCTAGCTTTCACTTTCCAAGCTTACATAAAATGTGTTATTTCCTGTGTAAATTTTCCCTTGGCTAGCAAATTCTAAAAAAACAAAATTACCTTAGCATTTTAACGCAATTTATGCTAGCTTTCAATTTTTAAGCTTACATAAAATGTGTTATTTCCTGTGTTAATTTTCTCTTGGCTATCAAATTCTAAAAAAAAACAAAATTACCTTAGAATTCAATAAGTACCTGAAACACTACTGTGATAATTTTTGTTTGTTCCGTAAAGTAATAAGTCTTTTTTATGTTGAATTCAATAAGTACCTGAAACACTACTGTGATACTTTTTGTTTGTTCCGTAAAGTAATAAGTCTTTTTTATGTTTAATTATTTTAGTGTTAATTTATTTTGTTCTGTTTCCATTTTCATTCAAATTCAAAAAATCAATAAACCCCCGAAGAAGTCGTGGATAGCGACGAAACGTTGGGAAAAGATGAAATAAACTTGTTTTATTTGCATTCAAAAACAAATTGACCAAAAAAGCCTGCTTTAACTAATTAAAAATTACCTTAGCATTTTAAGGCAATTTACCCTAGCTTTCACTTTGCAAGCTTACATAAAATGTGTTATTTCCTGTGAAATTTTCCCTTAGCTAGCAAGTTCTAAAAAAAATAAATTACCTTAGCATTTTAAGGCAATTTACCCTAGCTTTCACTTGCCAAGCTTACATAAAATGTGTTATTTCCTGTGTAAATTTTCCCTTAGCTAGCAAGTTCTAAAAAAAATATATTACCTTAGAATTTTAAGGCAATTTACCCTAGCTTTCACTTCCCAAGCTTACATAAAATGTGTTATTTCCTGTGTAAATTTTCCCTTAGCTAGCAAGTTCTAAAAAAAATAAATTACCTTAGCATTACAATAGCATTTTAAGGCAATTTACCCTAGCTTTCACTTCCCAAGCTTACATAAAATGTGTTATTTCCTGTGTTAATTTACGCTTGGCTAGCAAATTCTAAAAAAAAATAAATTACCCTAGCATTTTAAGGCAATTTACCCTAGCTTTCACTTCCCAAGCTTACATAGAATTTGTTATTTCCTGTGTTAATTTACGCTTGACTAGCAAATTCTCCAAAGAAATTAATTACCCTAGCATTTTAAGGCAATTTACCTTAGCTTTCATTTCCCAAGCCGTACATAAATTGCCTTATTCCTAGGGTAGATTTACACTTGACAGAAATTTCCATACAAAAAAATTCACCCTAGCAAATTAAGGCAGTCTAGCTTAGCTTGCACTTCCTAAGTCGCATGTAAATTATGTTATTTCTAGCGTGAATTTATGCTTGACATGCATTCTCCATACAAAAAATTGTACGCTACCAATTTTTTCGAAAATTGTGCATACATTTTGCCTGTTTTAAAAAGTGACTTATAGTACATAATACTGGCTTTAAAAAACAGTAATAAACTTAACTGTAAATATTACCGTTATTTTTTATGATTTTTTTTTACTTTTAGTACTCTTTTCATAAAATTGCCCCTCCCGCCCAAACAGGGCAAGATAGACCCCCCTCCTATAGTAAAAAAATGCTTGTTTTGGACCCCTCTACAAAAAACCGTTATCAGTTTTCGGCGCCCAAGTTATCTTACTCTCCCCAAACAAACCAATTTTGAAATAACATATAACTTTATATTTTTCAGAATCTACTTAAATCGTTGTGTGCAGACAAAATTAGCATTTTAGAAAACAAACGTGTTACCATGGATACAAACCAACAAAAAAAAAAGAGGCCTGGAACCAAATAAAGACCAGTAAGTTTGATTAAGTATTCTGATTGGAAAAAAAGTTTAAAACAAAAATATCTTTACAGATTCAATTCCGCCTGCAATGTATCCCGAGAGGTTACGCAGGTTCAATTGCAGTGGAAACTAAAAATTATAGCTGCAGAGTCAGCCCATAGAAAAGACAGCATCAAAACAGGCGGCCGGCGGCGGCGCACAGTGATTTGGTTTGTATGGGAGCGCGGAAATAAATCGATAAAACCTGTGATATAAATTGGAGAGAAATGAAATTTGGCACACATGTGTGGGTTAGGGAAACACACATTTCCCCAAAATTTGGATTAAAAATAACAATTAGAAGACGAGTTATTGAGATTTTTCTAAATTTTGGGGTTTATTGTTCATATAAAAAAATAACAATTTATGTTTTGTAACACTTTTTGCTTTAATATGTAAACATTACAAAAAATACTTATAATACTAATTACATAAATAATAATTAAGTTATAACTAACCAACATGTACATATCTCGGTTTAAAATGAGAAAAGAATCTTTTTTTAATTTCTGATGTTATTAAAAAATATCATTTTCGCTCAAAATTAAGACCTTTAATTAGAACTTCACACAAAACAGTGTAACTTAAAACAAACTGTGACATGTTAATTTCTTTTTATTTATTGATAACACCTTGCACAATGAACAATAGCTTAATAATGACTTATTATTCCATTTTTTGTTATCTATATATATTAGTGACAACCAAACTATTCTTATTAGGTCTTACCTATCCTGAAAGGGTTTTCCGGAAAATGGTAGTAAAAAATTGTGCAACACATAAAAGCAATTAATAAATTGAACTTAGCTAAGAAATAGTTTCTTTTTCATTCATATAACAGGTAGCAATTCATATACCTAACATCAAGTATTAGGAAAAACCCATATACAGGTAAAACCACAAAAAGCACCTTTTTTTTATTTTACCTGTCCCTATTTTTTGCGTAATGTCATACAAAATTTAAAGATTATACCTGATTTCTGTTCATATTTTATTTAGGTACTTACATATAGTTTAATACATCATAATTTTTTTATTTTAATTGTAATTTTTAAATAAAAGTTAGAAAACAATTGGAAAATAAGTCAGGCAAAAAAAAAGTTTTGCGCTAAAAATTGAATATCTCACAGGTTAGTCAATGGATTAATTTTATTTTATTTTTTAAAGAAAGGTATATATTTTTTCTAAAAATTAAGCTCTTATCTAGTTATCTGTGACAAGTATTTTTGAAGAAATTGTAATTTTTCGGGATATATCGTCGTCAAAACCGTGTTTTTTAAGACCTGATTCAGGTGAACAAAATTGAACATAAGTCACAGGGTTGGATCCAGACGGATTTCATTCTTTTTGGGCTAGGTAGGTGAGTATTGTAGCTTTCAAGTGAATGTAGTCAGAGCGTGTAGGCAAGTGTAGCTAAAATTGTAGCTCTAAGGAAAAAACAATAAAATTTTAATTTTAGAGCTCTCTGCTCTGACTTATCTAAAATATACATATATACATATATATATATATGCATATGTTTTTTTTAAGCTTAAAGTACATGTTTTTGAAATAAAAATAAAAATTCTGACTTAAAGTTTTATAAACGCTATTTTTCGTGCCAAGAAGTTAGTGCAAGAAAATATAGGAATTTCAAAATTGAAAAAAAGGGTAACTTTGGAGCCCTGTATCTTCAATACTTATGAACAAAAATTGCTCAAATTTTCAAAAATCATAGACCAACTATATAACTATAATAAAATAAAAAAACTAACTTCATACTAACACTTTCATTTTTTTGATTTATTTCCGCATTTTAACCACTGTGCGGCGCACAGTGGTTTGGTTTGTATGGGAGCGCGGAAATAAATCGATAAAACCTGTAATATAAATTGGAGAGAAATGAAATTTGGCACACATGTGTGGGTTACGGAAACACACATTTCCCCAAAATTTGAATTAAAAATAACAATTAGAAGATGAGTTATTGAGATTTTTCTAAATTTTGGGGTTTATTGTTCATATAAAAAAATAACAATTTATGTTTTGTAACACTTTTTGCTTTAATATGTAAACATTACAAAAAATACTTATAATACTAATTACATATTACATGTGTTATTATTATTAGTTTGTAATTTAACCACAAATTCACTATTTAACCAGTCCATATATCTTTCAAAAAATTTGGTTTGGTTATAACTAACCAACATGTATCTCCGTTTAAAATGAGAAAAGAATCTTTTTTTAATTTCTGATGTTATTAAAAAAATATCATTTTCGCTCAAGTGAGGATACTCTTCGTATAGAAACGGTTCTACAAAATTAAGACCTTTAATTAGAACTTCACACAAAACAGTGTAACTTAAAACAAACTGTGACATATTTATTTCTTTTTATTTATTGATAACACCTTGCACAATGAACAATAGCTTAATAATGACTTATTATTCCATTTTTTGTTATCTATATATATTAGTGACAACCAAACTATTCTTATTAGGTCTTACCTATCCTGAAAGGGGTTTCCGGAAAATGGTCGTAAAAAATTGTGCAACACATAAAAGCAATTAATCAATTGAACTTAGCTAAGAAATAGTTTGTTTTTGATTCATATAACAGGTATCAATTCATATACCTAACATTAAGTATTAGGAAAAACCCATATACAGGTAAAACCACAAAAAGCACCTTTTTTTTATTTTACCTGTCCCTATTTTTTTCGTAATGTCATACAAAATTTAAAGATTATACCTGATTTCTGTTCATATTTTATTTAGGTACTTCCATATAGTTTAATACATCATAATTTTTTTATTTTAATTGTAATTTTTAAATAAAAGTTAGAAAACAATTGGAAAATAAGTGAGGCAAAAAAAAAGTTTTGCGCTAAAAATTGAATATCTCACAGGTTAGTCAATGGATTAATTTTATTTTATTTTTTAAAGAAAGGTACATATTTTTTCTAAAAATTAAGCTCTTATCTAGTTATCTGTGACAAGTATTTTTGAAGAAATTGTAATTTTTCGGGATATATCGTCGTCAAAACCGTGTTTTTTAAGACCTGATTCAGGTGAACAAAATTGAACATAAGTCACAGGGTTGGATCCAGACGGATTTCATTCTTTTTGGGCTAGGTAGGTGAGTATTGTAGCTTTCAAGTGAATGTAGTCAGAGCGTGTAGGCAAGTGTAGCTAAAATTGTAGCTCTAAGGAAAAAACAATAAAATTTTAATTTTAGAGCTCTCTGCTCTGACTGATCTAAAATATACATATATACATATATATATATATGCATATGTTTTTTTAAGCTTAAAGTACATGTTTTTGAAATAAAAATAAAAATTCTGACTTAAAGTTTTATAAACGCTATTTTTCGTGCCAAGAAGTTAGTGCAAGAAAATATAGGAATTTCAAAATTGAAAAAAAGGGTAACTTTGGAGCCGTGTATCTTCAATACTTATGAACAAAAATTGCTCAAATTTTCAAAAATCATAGACCAACTATATAACTATAATAAAATAAAAAAACTAACTTCATACTAACACTTTCATTTTTTTGATTTATTTCCGCATTTTAACCACTGTGCGGCGGTCCCCCACCTAAATCTCCCAGTAAGGAAGACCAGGAGCTGATTGATCTCATGCCGAATGAGTTTAAAATTGATTTTAATAAATTTGATAGCGATGGAGCTACCCTGGGCCTGAAGGTTATTTAGTTGGGTTTATATTTCTTTACCAAACATTTCAATTAAATTTTTGAAGTGAAACTTCTTTACGGAGGGTAAAATTGAACGATTTGAGGCGGAAAAGGGGAAGTAGCGCTAGAGGAGATAGGAGAAGCATTGAGTGAAAGTTTAGAGTAAGCGAGTGGGGGAATCGCTTGTATAGCAAGCCGAGCAAGCCTTATATATTTTAAAGAGTGGGGAGAGTTAAGGAGAGTTAAGTAAAGTGGACGAATGCAGTGCGCGTGCGTCGTAATTCCACCACGTTAATTATATATATATATATATATATATATGCTGACGTTATCCAGTATATACCGCTGGTGGTCTGCAGTCTAGCGGTTGTGGTATCACGATCGCTGTAATTAGGTAGTAAAAATACTTTTAGTGTTTTCTTTACTAGTATACAGGATCTAGGCTCACCTTTATCCGTCGCATACAGTAGAGAATAATTTTTCGTCCCGAGGCCCTTCACCAAGGATTTTTCAATCCAAGGCTCTTGGATCAGGACTATGTCCTCTCCGGACTTGCTTAGTCGGAGAAGGAGTTCGGCCGAAGCCTTTAAGGAGTGTTGGAGGTTAATCTGTACCACCTGCAGCATTGCTACAACCAGTACGATCAACCTCCACCACTGTGGCGTTAAGGTCCTCCGTTTCTGAGGTAGAGTTTAGTAACTCATCCTCAGAAAGAAGGGCTCAAGCGTCTCGTCGTCAGTTTCCATGTCTGAAAGACTTTCGACGTTCTTATCCTCCTCCGTATTGGAAGGGGGATTTGCATCCTCTTCGGACACTATGTGATTAATCGTGTCCTTTTCGGACACTGGGGTTGGTATCGATCCCTTTTCGGGATCTGTTTTCGAAGATGATGGCTGTTCAGAGAGAGAGGAAGAAGAATGGCATGATGCATCTACCTCCATTTCTGAAAGTGCGGTGCATATGCCCGCTTCCTCCATCTCAGACTCAGCCGTATGACCTGCAAGCCTTGCCATCTCCTCGTCTTTCTTGTAAATTTTGAGCACAAGGCTGTCAAAACCATACTGGATGACTCCCCCGTTTGCACCCAGAGGATCCAGGGATTCTTTGTTAAGAATGACGAGGGCTGAACGATGACGCCCACCGGCTCCTTCTCGATTATTGGGACTTTCCAGTCCTGAGTGGGCAGAGAAGGATTGCTGAATTGGATCAGACGGAGAACCATCTCTGGTGACGTGTGCAAGGCTGGGATCAGAGTGCGAGCTCTTGGCCTGCAAGGGATATCCTCCTTTGCTACAACTTCCAGCTTAGCCCCTGGCCATACCTCACCCAAGCCACCCACAGCGAGCTTATAGAGATGTAACGATCTCTGGTCTTCGCAAACGACGAGTTTGACCCTATTTTGGTGCCAACCTCCATCGCTTACTTTTGGAAGAGGTCCCGGGTTCGCCTCAAGCACAGGTATAAACCTGAACCCGAGGTGAGCCCTGACGTCCGCCCAACACTCCGCAGAGATGTTGCCATCTAGATTGCTCCTGTCGATGACCGCAACAGTGAGCCTGTCTCTGACCACGTCAGAAAATCTTTCCCCAATACGAGGCGCCGATGGTACAACATCCCCCACCTTCGTCTTTTTGGGGTGGGGTTTATCCCCTTCGAAGGACCTTTCGCGCTTCGACGTAGCGTCTTGGCTGGTCCTCTCGATTATACTTTGTGCCCATTTGAGCTTGCCGAGCTCAGCGCGACTTCTCTCCCCCGTGGCTTTTCCAGCTGCGAGATCGATGATCCGCCTTGAACGACGACGCTCGTTGGACGGTTTTGACCTTGATTTGCTCGTTCTCTTGGCCGAGTTGGAGTTCTTGTTCAGAACTGCAGCTCCACCATGGGATTGAGCAGCTGAAGTCGAGGCGGACTTATCCTGGCCAGTAGTGGTAGTTTCCCTATTCGGTCCACTAACCCCCCCACCAAGATATTCCTCCCCGATTCATTGGTCAAATTACGGGCGTTAGAAGTGAAGGCCCCGTCACCTAGGCCTGTGGCATCACGGACCAGCGGCAGCAGGGATCCCACTCCCTGAGTGTCAATTCCCTTATTTTCAGATCCTTTCGGGTGAGACGCCCCGTCACCTTGGTTTGAGGTAATGAGGTCGTTATTCACTACCTCGCCACAAACCGGCGGCAGCAGAGACGCCTTATCCGAAAGATGGTGTCTTCCAATAGCAGTCGGATTTGAATCCATCCTGCTGTTAGAGGCAGCTGGTAAGACGACCGGCTCACCGACTTGCGTAGGCTTTTCAGCTAACCCAGAGCAGGTGGCCGGCGAGTCTTTCCTCCCACCGTTATTGTTTTGTTTGTTTGTCTATTTGTTTGTTTGTTTGTTTGTTTGTTTGTTTGTATGTTTGTTTGTTTGTTTGTTTGTTTGTTTGTTTGTTTGTTTGTTTGTTTTTGTTTAAAAGTTTAAAAGTTTAAAGTTTAAACGAGGTAACATGCGTAAGATTCCCCATTTCGTGGACTGGAGCCTCTTGGGTCGAAAGCCTGGTCTCAGAAGGCCAAGCATTGAAGTTTTTACATCGGTAACTGCATACTCGATCAATTCTTGGCCATACAGATATACATGAAAGTGTTCGATAGCTTTTACCAGCGTCAGCAGTTCTTTATGGGTGGTACAGTAATTACGTTAAGACTTATTCAAAGCTCGACTTAAATATGCGATGACTCTTTCCGTTTCACCCTGCTGTTGAGAGAGCACGGCTCCTAAGCCATAATCACAAGCATCGGTATCAAGTATGAGCCCCCCTTCAGCCTGAAGCTTACCAAAAGCAAGTTCACACTGCTCATTCCAATTAAACGGAACGTTTTTCTCTGTGAGCTGATGAAGTGGGAGCACAATACTGGCAAATTTAGGTACAAACTGGCGGTAGTACGTACAAAGTATAACGAAGCTCCGTAGATCTGTTAAACTTGCCGGATTTGGCCAATTTCGCACCGTTTCGATCTTGGTCGGGTCTGGAGATAAACCTTTACTGCTTAACGCATGATCTATGAACTTTACTTCTTTACGAAAAAGATTGTCCAGAATCTCTCAATCGACTAAAAACAGAGCGCAAATTCAAAAGCATTTGTTCGAAAGTCTTACCGTGAACAAGGACGTCAGCCAAATATGGAAGGCAAACTTCTAATGGTAATCCTCTTAAGACGTTAGACATCAGGCGCTCGAAAGTGGCTGGAGCGTTTGTTCAGCCAAAACTCATCACCGCGAACTGCCAAAGACCATCTCTCGTCACAAAAGCTGTTTTCTCACGGTCGTCAGGGTGTACTTCTACTTGCCAGTATCCTGATTGGCAATCAGGGGTGCTAAACCATACAGAGCCTGATACGGAGTCCAAAGTGTCGTCTATCCTCGGCAAAGGAAAAGAATCTTTGATCGTAGCAGAGTTCAAATGACGATAATCAACACAGAACCTAGTCGATCTGTCTTTTTTCTTTACCATGACAATTGGAGATGCCCATGGATTCGAACTGGCTTCAATGACACCTCGTCGCAGCATGTCATCAATTATCTGCCTGGATTCTTCCTGTTTAGCCAGAGGAAGCTGACGTGGAGGTTGTTTTATTGGTTTAGATGATCCTACGTCGATCCGGTGTTGCACGACTTTTGTTCTTCCCAAATCATCTGGACCCATTAAAAAGATGTCTCTAAATTTTAAGAGAAGGTCTTTTGCTGCTTTCTATTGTGTTGGTTCAAGATGTTCTACTGATCGACTAAGAAGATCAGAAAGACATTCTGAGAACTGTGTATCGGTGAACGACATCGAATCTACGCATTCAGCTTCCTCAAAAAGTGCCACTGGAGTGTCGCTATTTAGTACCACAGAATGCTCCGCCACATTAACCACGAATACAATTCCATCGCAGTTTTTGTTAACAGATTTGCCAATCAAGAGTCCCTTTGGCAGATCAACTCCAATTGGGGAGATAACCCCTTCTGAAATAGAAGTGTGATTAACAGATGTAGAAATAATTTTTTCTGTTCGAGGAGGAATAACAAAGTCACTATCAGCTCGCAGGCAGGCCACTCGTGCAGAATCGCTGGAGGTTTCCTCACCAGCCGCTGTTTTTACATCGACATCACTCTCACATGTCACTGGAATTTGTCTTCCACCAACTGTCATTTTATTAGTGCAAAAATCCAAAGTGCCCTTTGTAACTTGAAGTATGTCCACACCAAGGATGCCGTCACACTTTATTTGCAAAAGTGGTTCCACTCATTGTCTTAAGTTCCTCTGATTGTCGCTGCTGCTCTTGTGCAATTTTGGTTATGGCAGCACTCTGCCGCTCAACATCAGGGTACAAAAGGTTAAGTTTTGACAACATTTTGTCTAAACTTTCCTATAATTCTTCTGCCATATCGAATTGAGGATCCCACTTCTGACTCCAATGTTGCAAATATGCGGATTTTAAGGCCCTCAATGAAAGGATGGCTAAATAAATTAAGGATAAGAAAAATTAAAAACGAGGTTAACTTGAAGAAGGAATTTATTAGACTGAATTCAATGCCATGTACATATTGACAACTCATTGTCTCTCTTTCTATCGTTGATGAGTTCTCATGGCAAACGTTAGTGGCTACTTCCGTGGTAAGTTCAGGTATGCGTGGATGTGTCCGTAAATGCGTAACAATATGTAGGTAGGTAGGTATGTATGCAAATAAAATAAAAATAAAAAATAAAATAAAACAAATAAGATACCTAATAATAATTTATCTAATGAAACATTATTGTAGAATATCAAAAAACAGGTGATTTTTGCTAAATTCAAGAAAGCGAGCAGCTTATTTGATGATGTATTTCAACCTATCCACACAGCCTACCTACACCTGTATTAATATTGATGATGATCAATCTTTATCCTTACATGTTATATGGTCTGGTGATAGTGTACATGCCTTAATCAGAAAAGTAAAATAGTCTACACACCAGTCCAATGGTATTCAATTATAAGGAATGCAAAAACCAAAGAACATCGTTACAAAGTAAAAGAAATGATACAAGATGGTTTCAAAGATTTTAAAACATTTTCAAATTCTTTGAACTGAATAAAAAAATACCGAAAACGAAAAAGTGACAATAAGCAAAATTCTTGAAGTAAATTTTAATGCCAACAAAGTCTATAAAATGAACTACAAATACTTTTTTGAAGACGAATTCAAACTAATAGAATTAAACGCTACAAAAGCAAAAAAAAGGTACCGATCAATAAAATTTCCACAGGAAGAATTTGAACGAGTATACAAGGAACCTATTGCGGTTTCCACTGAAACATATTTGGACCTAATTTGGCTTTGCAATCAAAACCTCATTCCATCAAGTTATTAGGCATTCTATAGGTCATTAAAAACCGCATCTTCTGTTCCAGCCCCATCTGATACCGTAAATGATGACTAAATCACCATAATTATATGATGTAAGCAATTTGAACTTGTTATTTCTTATGTTTTTGTTTCTTTTTATTTTAATAAATAAGAAAGTTGATCTTTAATCGTTCTTTTTATAGTTTGTTTATCCTAAAATCATACATTGAAAATGCAAAAAGTTCAAGGTAAACAATTCTGAGTAACACTTAGGGCCCTGCGTTCTTAATACGTTGCAACTACTTTCATACTAAGTCAACTTAAAATAGATTTCAAGTAAATTATTTCCGTACAGTTTAAAACTAACTTGACATAGAATCATTTAAATTAAGAGGTAACCACAAATACGTTTACTAACTCAAATTAAAGCTAGAAGAGGCATTAGCCCAGATTCGGTGTTTTATTCCAAAAATATCTATACATAAAAATAATAAAATTTTTGATATATTCAGCTCAGAATTCAATTAAGTACTAAAAAAGTTATACTCAAAATATACTCAAAAAACTTTGAACCTCTCTCCTGAAAAATAGCATTTTTGGATTTAGTATACTTTGGGACTTAGTATACTTTTGCATGGGGCCATCGAAATAATATAATAAGAGGCTTAATGCGAGCTCACAAAGTCGTCGTAAACTTAGTAAAAGTTGTAAGCATTCGATCAAAATTTGTATGGGAAATTTCAGAAATTTAGAATGTTTACGTTTACAGTGACTTTACGAGCTCACATGAATGCCTTTAAAGGTTTTACTAAATTCTTCGATGTATTCAATGGCTAAATTATGTAAAACGGCTAAAGCGACCACTAAAATTTAAGCATTCTTTAGTGAGCCTCTCATTCCTGTCAATAAAATCCTAAATCGGGATTTTAAAATTCCAAAAGTGCGCTCAATTGTATTGCGGGTTGCTATGTGGGCAATATTATAATTTTCTTCCGATTGATTGGCGGGATTCTGAACAGGTGTAAATAAACCGTTGGTTCACGCATATCCACCGTCACCTAGTAACCACCCTCGTAACTCTCCTCTGTCTAACCGGTCTTTTATAGTACTTTCCCCATATAAATTAAATTAGTTATTACTAATTTGTTTTAAAAAAATTTTATTTTGGCAGAACTTCTGCTTCATTGAAATTCAAAATACAATTGATACATTTTTCTTAATTTCTAAAGCTTAAATACTAATAAACTGCTGACTAAACAATTTGATGGCGTGGCTAAGAGATGATGAAATTGAAGATCGCTTCGTGGGGGATGTTTGCTGACTTACCATTTAAGTCACGTAGGCTGCTGTGGTGTTGATCTCTATGAGATGCTTTCTGTTTATGATGGGGAACAATTTGCTGAGTAGCATTTTGGACATCTCTTCATGATCGTCTGTTTATGTTTATTTATTGGCTATGAATGAATGTGGCTCGTCTGTTTATGTTTATTTATTGGCTATGGATGAATATGGCTTATTTATGTCAATGGGATTCGGATGTGAGGAGAATCAATATGTTTGGTGTTAACTTATATACGGGATTCATGGGTACTACCACGGCAGTGACAAACTTTGTCCATGATTTTTAAATTAGCATCACAGACACAAACTGCCTGCAAGAAAAAAAAAATGAAAATGGAAATGAAATGTATATTAAGGTAGATATTGAAGCATTTTTTTATCTTTACCTGCACATTAATGTAGTATCCTTTCCTATTAACATAATACTGTCCGGTTTCTCCTCCCTGTTTTATAATCCTTATATGAGTGCAGTCGATAGCACCAATGACAATTGAAAAACTACGAATTTTTAAAATTTTTCCATTGTTTTTAATTGCTCAGAAATAGTTTGAGGCATTTTAATGAATTGTTTTGCTTTTGAAGCAAATGCTTTGGCTACCCGTGAAGATACGAGGCTCATTGTTGGCTGACTAAAACCGTGCATGTCAGCACAATAGTCTTGAACCTTATTTTTGTTTATAAATTTTATTTAAGATTATGTTTATTTATTATGCACATGTTAAATTAAAATGCTTCTCACATCGAGTAGGTTTTAAAAAAGATTTATTCAAATTATTCTTAAAGCAACTGATCACTTTCGATGCCAAATTCAACATAACATGATCTTACTTATTGGGGTGCTATTTATACGTACCAAGAACAAAGGGCTCTTTGCAATTAGTCATTTGTTCATGTTTTACATTTTATTACTTCTTCATAATTGAAATTTGAGAACATTTTTAATTCAATTTAATCTAGATTTTTATGAGCAACTGTTCTTACTCATAGTCACGTAATCTTTAATAATCACGTAATCCTTAACTCCCCCCTTCGTTTAAAGAAGAACGTCCCGCTTCTTCTGTGAGCTGAGTCATTTTATTTAGAAGATTACTAAAACGGATTTCTTGTTGTTGTTGTAAACGGATTGATCTTGCTTTAATTAAATACATGATACATATTGTAGTACTTATTATTGCAATTATTAATATAAATGATGTAAAAAATGCAAACGAGCATGTTCGGCGAGCATGTTCGTCGTTTATGGCCACCTTAATGTATATTATGTTCTCAGATAGTTTTGGATCATAGATGTGGAATTTTCATAAATTTTTCCATCTATTTCTGTTTTATTTTGAAAATTAATCAAATATGTTCCATTTATTGTTACATTATTTACAGTATGTTTCCCTGATAGTAAAATCTTTCATATATACTTCCATGTTCGTGTCTTGTAATTTCCTTAATGTCTTGTAAGTTTAAAATATCAGGATTGAGGGTTCCTGTTTTAGCTAAAGCAATAGTTTGAATGATATTTTGTAATTCGATTACAATCAATTTATTCCGTTCCCTAACCAATCTTAATTGTACGTCATTTTCTATCTCGTGTAGAGATTCTGATAAGTTTGGAATTGCACTAAAAATCTCAGAGTTCGTTACAAACTGTTTATTATTATTCGTAATTAGTTCAGATATTTTATTGTCTATGAGGACTAGATTGTCATGGTCAGGAGATCCTGATATCCATTTCCAAATCGTACCTATTTCATTAATCCCTCGTTTGTATCTATTTGTTGTACGTAACTGTGCTAACAGTGTTTTAATAATTATTACGTCAGTGTCCTTTGTAATGTCGAGACTGCTATCATCGTGTTCTTTTGGGCTGAATTGTAATAAAGATTTCTTTCGATTTCGGCAGTAGCTTCCAATAGGATTTGGGGAGAGATTGGTAACATGATAGATGTTTCCATAATCTGTGTAGAGAGCAGTGTTTCCGTTTTCTAAAAGTAAATAGTTTTCTCTTGTATAATCTACTACAATTTTTAGCTCTTGCATATGTTAAAGTTAATATTCCGATTAATAACGTTACCACCAATGCCATTTCCCTGAAATAAAAATATCTAACTTTTAATATTATCCTTATGTATAATTCGTCCTCTAGTTTGTATCTTTTTTCCTAAATCTAGTTCTACTTTTTGCTTCCTATACCTATTCACCATTTTATTTTTATTCTTGAATTGTAACATTTTTTCATAAATAATTTGTTTAGGTTTGTAGTTCTTAACCTTCCTTTTATAATTAAACCTATCTAACATTTTTTGTTGGGCTTGTTCAATTTTGCTGCGACTTCGCTATGTGATATTTTGTTAAAAAGAATATCAAACGGTTTTGCATTTGTTATTGAATGTATGGATTGATTATACTGTTGAGCTGCCCTTAATAATGCTTCCGTTGTATCGATTATCTCATATTCTTCTTTTAAACATTTGGTTAGTTCAATCAAAGTTGCATGTACTCTTTTTACTTGACCATTTGTGAGTGTATGGCCCGGTGTGCAGAAATAAAGTTGGATACCTAGTTTATCCATTAGATTTCTAAATACTGCTGACCTGAATCTTCTTTCATTATCTAAGGTTATTTTCTTGCAGTTGGGAAAGGTTTGGAGAAATTCTAAAACTTTGTTTTCTAAGTTAAGTCTATCTTCAAGGGGTTTAATTAGTAAGAATTTTGAGTATGCGTCAATACATGTAAGGTATTTTTGTTGTTCCACGGAAAAAATGTCGATTTGGAGGAATTCCCCCTCTTGTTTCGGAGCTGGAGCCTCGCAAATTGGAACTAATCGTGGATGCCGATCGTATTTTGCTTTGTTACAAATTTCGCAGTTTCTGGCATATTCCTTAAACTGTTTACGCATATTTGGCCAGTAGTATACATCATGAATTTGCTTCATATTTTCTCTATAATTTCTATGCGCCCTACAATGCGTTTGGTTAACAATGTCTGCTTGGTCGTCTTTGCGAATAATATCATTAGGGAATAATTTAGTTACAAGGAATTTGTTACTAAAAGTTTCTAAAAGTTTGAGTTTAATTTTGTACAGGTCTTCGGGGTGCAATAAATTGCTACAACTCCTGGTTGTAAATATTCCTTAAGGATAATCATTAAATTATCTGGTGTATCATATTTTATGATATGACGTGTCTTATTAGGAAAATTTTGGAATTCTCTCATGTGCTGTAAAATTACCTGAAGCTAACACTATTTGTTGCCGAAAATCATTTAATGGTTTATTCGTATTTTGAATTTGTTCATTATCGCTACTTTCTGCGGAATGTACTGTATTGTTCGTGTAGGAACTATCAGTCATATGGTTAAAATTTTGTCTTGATAATGCGTCTGCTACCACATTTGTTTTACCTGGTTTATAAATAATTTTTGGAGCATATTAGTAGTATAAATATCGGACTTGAGCAATAATTCAGTGCTCCTCAGTGTAAAACTGTGTGCTTCTAGCATCAAAAATGCTCCTCGATGAGAAGAGCCAGTGATCATGTGGGAGCCTAGGGTAAAATTGTGTGCTAGGAGCATTTCTGCTCGAGAAGACGAGCATGCATTGAGTGTATGAAAAAAGGTGGATGAAGTGTGTAGGATCTATTTTTAGAACTGAATGAAAATGTGTTAAGAAATTTGGAAATTTGTGAGGATTGAAAATGTGATAGGAAATTTCGAATTGATAATGAATGAAAATGTAAGGAAAAAAAAGTGTTGGTAGAAAACTATTGTTGGGACTGTAAGAATATACTTTTTGGGCATGGGAATAGGGATGGGAAAATTTCATGTATGTTAATTACAACAACTATACAGTAGTATAAATATCGGACTTGAGGAATAGAGCATTTGGGTAAAATGTATTTTGTTGTTGTAAATTGTGAATTTTGGTGTGAATTTAGTTTTCGTGACTGTGAATTGTGGTTAGTGATGTACCTACAAAATTTTTTTTATGTTTTTAGCTTGAATATTGACGTGGAGGATGCGGTGTATGTACACTGTACAGTAGGATGCTAGAAAAAAGGGATTCTTGTATGGTTTGTAGGTAGATTTCAATAGAGTATGGGTATATGAGTTTTGTATGGTAATGAGATCGTATTACATCAGTGGGAGTTCATTGACTTTAAGATGCATTGGTTGTTTGAAGGTTGATAGTAATTTATGAAAAACAATTTAAGAAATAATAGAAAGGAAACAAATATTTTATGTCGTTTATAATAATTGTGATTTATTAATCCATGAATTGTTAGCCGATGGGAAGCCGAGCCATTTAACATATACATTGTCTCCATTACTTTTAGGTACTTTTTCCACGAGATAAATATGAGAGTATTTAGTCTTTTGTAATTCTTTTTCGTAAAAACATCCACTGATAGGTTGACCATTAAAATCTTCAAGGAGATATGTTGGCGGGTTGGTTAGGTTTACTTTTCTTATCATAAAAATTTCCGTTGTCCAATTTGGTGTGTAGCCTTTCTCAAAAACGTGTTTGAACTTGCTTATTCTAACATTGTCGCCAACTCTATATTTACCCTGTGGAGCGATTTTAATTCTATTATAAGCCGTAGATAAGAGTTTTTTAGAGTTTTCCTGATTCACATCGATTGGGCGCATTTTTATAGTTCTATGCATAGAGTGATTGTATTCTTTCAACAAATCATTAATAATGCACGTCCATTTGTAATTACCATTAAGACTGAATTCCTTCCACATTTTCTCCTTAAGTGTGCGATTAAAACGTTCAACAATTGATGCCTTAAGGGAGCTGTATGTAGAGTAATGATTTATGTTGTATAATTTCATTAAATCGTGAAACATCTTATTAAAAAATTCTTTTCCATCATCAGTTTGAAGGTTTTTAGGCTGTCGTGATGATCTGATGAAAATTGATTTCATCGCTTCTGCAACAGATAAAGCGGTCTTATTTTTTAAAGCAACTGCCCATGCATATTTCGAGAATGTGTCAATGACCGTCATTAGGTATTTATAGCCATTATTTTCCTTGTGGTAAGGTATCATTTCAACCAAATCAGCTTGCCACAGGTCATCAAATCCTTTGATAACAACCCTACGTCGATTGAAATTCTTTCTTGCTGACCTGTGAAGCTCTTCAACAACTTGTCGTTTACTCATTTTTTTATAGAATGCAAGAAAAAAAACATTTATGTATGGTTTTATAATAACATTTATTTTAATCTTTTATATAGTAACATTAGTTTTTTTAATCTTATCAAACGATGCTCAATCATAAAACATCCACACGTATCTGGTCCCTCTACACGTATTTGAAGACCACGAACAGTTTGTAAAATGACATCCATGTTTAGAATTAACTTTACTAACGTTTTTATAGTTACTAAAATATGAAATATTACTTATAATCTCATCATGATGTTCTTCAAGTAAATCATATTTATAAGCCCTTAAAAAACTCATAATTTCATTTAAAATTAAAGATATGTTTATATTCGACATGATGTGCTATCGTTTTGATTTACAAATAAACTGAATCCAAGATCGGTTAGCTATGATTTCTTATATGAAAATATTTGGTTCACCTTCTTGATTCTCTTTAAGTTTTCCTATCTGAAGAAGAAAATACTTTCGAAGATCATCCAACAAGCGAATTGTATTCAAATTTTGTATGTCAATGTAATCTCTTAAGATTTTTTCTTTATTTTCTAATTTATCATCTATGTATGCTTTGTTTACTGCTTCATCGGGCGTTGTAGGACTTTTTATGTTGAGAAGACGTTTTCCTTCAATATCAAAGTCACCATTCTCAGTTCGCTTAAAACCATTACCAGGAGGTCCTGCAGGACCAACAATTACTCTTTGAAATTTATTAGTGCTTCTTCCGAACTTGTCAACACTCATTTTGCTAATAAATTAAATTTTGCTCACGCAACTCTTCCACAATTGAATTTATTTCATTTTTATGGTTGTTATGCCCTGATTTTTCAGAAGCAATTAAAAGTCTCAACCTATCCACAAGCTCATTTGGATCATCCCAATACACAAAATCAATAGGGTTGGTTGAGTAGATCATTGCAGGTGCATTAATTGTGTATGCTTTTCCAATTTTCTTTTGTGTATTTTGTGTCATACCCTGGACCAAAGGTTTAATGATTTTCTTATACTTTTGTCCTCTATTACCTTTAACCTGTGAATTCATATCATGATTTTTCAAGTGTGCACATGTTTTTTGTAGTATTGTCTGATACTGCTTTAAATCTTCACTAGTATAAATACTCTTTCGTGGATTTTTATGTAGAACAAGTTCGAGAAGACCATCAGTTCCACGGAAAATTTCTTTATCAATTACAATATTGTTTTCATCATTAATTCGAAAATTTGATCTCCCTAACTTGTTTGAATTTGATTCAACGTCAAAGTATGGACCATAGATTTTATCATGATCTGAATTTGAAAGTAAGGCTTCATTAATCGGAGTACTTTCATTGAAGCTATTTGAAGGTGTTTTAAATGAAGAGTCGTCATCGGCTAACATTGAATTCGTTAATGATAAATTTAAATCTCTCTCTGGAGAAATTTTTTCATCTTCTTCTTCTATAGGACTTTTAAATTGAAGACGACGTTTTACAGTAGGTGGTTTTATTTCTTTAAATTCATCATTTATGTTTTCATTATTTTTCACATTTTTCGCGATTTTCTGTAAGGGTTCAACAATTGTTTTGAACGTGTTTTCAATTTCAGTATCTTTAATCAATTTTCCAGTCTTGAGGAGCATATACTTTTTCTTTAAAGCTTTCTGTGTATTTATAAGATTTTTAAGCGTATTCATATTCGTATCCATAGCTATTTAGAGTGTTAGATTACTTCTAATAGGATCTGAAGAATGGGTAGTCCAATACAGGGCGGTTCAATACAGGTCGGTTCAATACAGGGCTATTCAATACAGGGCTGTTCAATACAGGGCTGTTCAATACAGGGCTGTTCAATACAGGGGCTGTTCAATACAAGGCAGTATAATACAGGTAATATTAAGATAGGTGTATTAATATGAAAAGCAGTTTCACGACTGTATCAATTTATAAAATAACTGTTTCTTTAAAAGATTTATTTTACCGTCCATTTTTAACGCAACTATCTTTATCAATAATTAAAAACCCATACAATTCTTTCCAGCATTCTGAACACAACTCTTTAAACTGTTTGAACGTCATATCTGAATTAATATGATCATTAAAAATATGTTTCAAATTAAGATCATCTTGCTTGAAAAGAATTATATAGTTAGCGTTATCTCGAATCAAATGTTTTGGAATGTGTGTATATGATTGGCATAAGTAGAAGCTATCTACACCGCTATGTCGACCCATACAAAAGTAGTCTCTTATGGTATTTTGTTTTTCACAAGCTACATCGTCAAATATGAAAACTGAATTGGGTTTAGCCTTAGAAGGCAGCATAACTTCACAATTATTTGAAAAATCATAATACTGCATTTCTTTTATTGATTTTATAACCTTTTTTTAGATATGCATATTTTGGTTGATGCAATGATTTTGAATAAAGGTATATATTTTCAAACTTTAAACCATTGACATCTAAAAGAATGCTTAACATAACGTTTGTTTTTCCACAATTAGATGGGCCTACAATTATTCCTCGAATACTATTTGAAAATAATGTTCCATGCTTCTTTTTTTGTTTTACATTTCCATC
Source organism: Syrphus vitripennis (assembly GCA_958431115.1). Lineage (NCBI taxonomy): Eukaryota > Metazoa > Arthropoda > Insecta > Diptera > Syrphidae > Syrphus > Syrphus vitripennis. Next base: position 35,177,174 of record OY288109.1, on the reverse strand, counting down.
AAAGTTTTGTACAGAAATAGCTTCTTGCTGTCTTACAAACTTCATTTTGTAGAATGAGGCTTTTACACATAAATCCCCGTGTTTTATAAACATTATTTCATAATCGCTCCATGCGTCTAAGAAAACAGTTATATAATGATTGATTTTAAGACCCATTCTGTTAGTTTGAATAATTTAGTTCAGGGAAACGGATTGGTTAATTCAATAATAAACAAACTTCCTTTTGAGTTACATCTACCATCTTATAATTTTTGTGGACCTGGAACTAAACTTAAAGAGCGTCTTGCTAGAGGAGACCGTGGAATCAACCAATTGGATGAAGCTTGTCGAGAACACGATATTGCATACAGTAAAAGCAATAATTTGAATTATAGACATACAGCCGATACAATTTTGGGTGAGAAATCCTGGCAGAGGCTTAGAGCTAAGGATTCAACACTACCAGAAAAAATAAATAGTCTTTTAGTTACGAGCATGATGAAGGCTAAATCTACTCTTGGAATGGGTATATCATCAAAAACAAAAACAAAGAAAGTCCGTCAGTGCCCTAGGATTAAGAAAACAAATCTATTCAAAAATGCGGTAAAAGAAGCCAGAGCGGCAATAAAAAATCTGAACACTGAAGACTCAAATAAATTAGCAACAACGGCTTTACATGCAGCCAGACAAATAATAAAGAAAAAACGTAGGAGTATAACACTTCCTAGAGTAATACCAATTCCCAAAGTTGGAGGACTTTTACCATTGCTACCTATCTTAGCAGGGTTATCAGCTGTAGGTTCTCTTACCGGTGGTGTTGCAGGAATGGCGAAAGCTATAAACGATTCAAAGATCGGAAGACAACAATTGGAAGAAAATAGACGTCACAATAAAGCTATGGAAACAATAAAACTTAAACAAGGAAAGGGCCTTTATCTGAAGCCATATAAAACTGGTTTGGGGTTATTTTTAAGTCCGCAAGAATCAAAAAACTATTAAAAATGCTACCCAACCGCCCTCTCACTAACATAGATATATCGCATTTTGGCAAAAACTATATCCCAAATTTCCGAGGCGTTTTTATGAGGGATGAATTGCCAAACAAACCATTTAAAAGAGAGAGTGGAGTCGTAAATTTAGATGATAATAGTGGGATCGGTACCCATTGGGTAGCATATAACAAAAATAAAAATAATGTACAATATTTTGATAGCTTTGGTAATTTAAGACCTCCCCAGGAAATAGTAAGATACTTGCATGGAAATAATATTTATTACAATCATAAATGTTTACAGCGTTTTAATACATTTAATTGTGGACATTTATGTTTGAAGTTTCTTGTTGATCAGAATAAATAAGCTATACATTATAAAATTCGTTTCATTTCTTTTCCACTGATAATGTCGATAACACTTACACTGAGCGGGAACAAGTCTACTCTCACAACAGAGTACTTTCCACCAATAGTATTAGACTCAAATTATGTTTGTGGATTAGTGGATTTCCAAACATACAACTCCATACCTAACGTTGATGTAATGAATAATTTATTTCATTTAGGTAATGATGTAATTAAACTTCCTATTGGCTCTTACGAAATTGAAGATATAAATAATTTTATTCAAGAAGGGCTTTTAGAAAAAAATAATACGGCAAGTGTAAAGATCAGAGCAAATAACAACACTTTAAAATGTGAAATATACTGCAGTGAAGACATAGATTTTTCACATCCTAATTCCATTGGTTCACTACTGGGGTTCAGTAACAGAAAACTGGTTGCAAATCAAATGCATGAGTCAGATCTTTACGTTGATATCAATCGTGTAAATACGGTGAGAGTTGAGTGTAACTTAATTGACGGAACATTTATAAATAACCAATCTGCGCATATACTTCATCAATTTTCAATCAAAGTCAGTCCAGGGTAATTGAGGTTCCTAAAAATGTTATTTATTTACCAGTGAACGTGAAGAAGATAAGTTCAATAACAATACATTTGTTAGATCAAGACGGAAACCTTATTAACTTTCGAGGTGAATTAATAACGATACGATTACACCTCAATCACCAAAAATGATAATTTATAATACTATATCTGATGCTAATAATTCCTATAAAAGACAGGGTTCACCGGGCTCTATAATCAATGCTTCATCAACTCCTAAAGCAACAGTACAAACGCTAACAGAAGCAAACCAATTGTTTTTATTATCATTAGGATTCACATTGAAGAAAAGAAAATAATAAATTCAATTTAACAAAGTAAGATATGCTGAATATTTTTCAAGAACCAACATTTGATGATAGTATTTCAAAATACGAATATCATTCCTATTCCCCGTATTTAAACAACTTCGGTAAAAATGACATCATCCACATCTGCGTGCAACATCAAAATCTCAATATATTACCTTCGGAAAGTTACATTTATGTTGAGGGGACTGTATCGAAAAATGATGGATCGGAAGTCAAAAAGACACAACTTGTAAACAATTGTATAGCATTTCTCTTTGATGAGATCCGATATGAACTGAATGGTATTGAAATAGATAGTAATCGTAATGTTGGAATCACAACTTCTATAAAAAATTATATTTCCTTGAATCAAAATGAAAGTGTTATGTTGTATAATGGAGGTTGGTGTCCAAATTCTTCATTAAACTTGCTCGACATGACTTAATTCTAACCCGTTCTCGTACTGATGAAAATTCACTAATAGCAGATTCAGATGAACAAGCGAGGATAACATTACTCAAAGTTCAATGGAAAGTTCCGCATGTTCACCTTACTGATTCTTTGAAATTGAACCTATTCAAGTTTATAAATGATAATGACACTATGAAAATTGCATTTCGTAATTGGGATTTATATGAATATCCTGTCCTACCTACAAGTGACCATCATATTTAGAATGTTAATACCACTTCACAAGTTGAAAAGCCTAGATACATTATTGTTGCGTTACAAACTAACAAGAGAAATCAACTGAAAGAGAATCCTACCTATTTTGATCATTGTAACGTTACCAACGTAAAGGCATATTTAAATTCTGACGTTTATCCATACGAAGACCAAAATATATCATTTAAAAACAACAACTTTAGTATTATTTATCAGATGTACTGTGAGTTTAGAAAAAATTATTATAATTGTTCAGTTGCAGAGCCATTGCTAACAAGAAGTCTCTTTAAATCACAAGCACCGATTTTTGTGATTGATTGTAGACATCAGAATGAAATAGTGAAAACTGGACCAGTTGATATTCGTTTGGAAATTAAAACAGCTAAAGAACTACCTCCAAATACATCAGCGTATTGCCTTATGCTGCATGATCGAATAATAAATTACAATCCTCTGAGTCAATTAGTATCTCGAAATATTTAAAGATTTAGTTCAATATAGCTTATAATCAAGAACACACGAACCCTAGCAATGGCATTCATCATTGACATTCAAGGTTTTAGAGGTCCCAATGACAAGTTGATAGTTAAGGAAATAGCTATTCTGCGTGGCTGTAGCCATCACCACTTCATTATAACACCTCCGTTTGACTTTAAGCATTTACCAACAACATTAAAAAGACAAGCAAAATGGCTGTATCAAAACCATCATGGTTTGCACTGGAATAGCGGATTCACCAAATATAATAAAGTGGAAGAATTTCTTCGAGATAATATTATAAATCACATTGTTTATGTAAAAGGCGATGAAAAATTACAATGGATAAAGCGACTACTAAATGAAAACGTTGAAGTAATAAATGTTGAAAATATAAACTGCCCCAACTTCAAAGAACTGAAAAGACTTTTTCCAAGTGAGACAAGATGCTTATCACATAGCAAATGCTGTGCCCTGCAAAACGTGTTTTTATTAAGTAATTTTTTAAACAGTGAGCTTTCACAACAGTTTTCCTGAATTTTTAAATAAAAAACAATTGTTAATTTTTTTTTTTTTTTATTTTTTTTTTTTTTTATTTTATTTTTTTAGTTTATTTTCTTGTTATAAAAGGTACTTACTCTCTTCATTTGAATGGCTACCATGTTTTCTGTAAATTTGGTCAAACTATGGAAATTCGGCCTTGCTATCAGAGCTCTAGCTCCAAGACGCTTTTTATTATTTTCCCATGAAGTTACAATTATAACATCTTTTCTCTTGTCTACGTTTTCCATAGTTTTTCCGAAAACACTATTATTCATTAATTTGAAAAATTTTTTCTCGAAATCACTGGTGGCAAGAGTTCTATGCTGATTATTCAAGTCTATGTACTTTTGAAGCCAACGAGACTGTTTGAATTCTAAAATCCTATGCACACGAACAATTTTCAACCCATTAGCAATGCATTGCTGAAGGGTTTTATAATGAATGACATAATTGAATTTCGGAGTTAAATCTGCAATAAGTTTAGTAAACTTGGAATTATTAACCTTTTTGTTTTTCACGCAAAATGGCAAATCATTATGCAAATCATGCAAAGAATTAGGATATTCCAAGTCAACTTCGAAAATATATCCTATTTCAGAGTCATCTGAAATATTCATTAGATCAATATTTTCAAAATCACTTACCCATTTAATCGTAGAATATGGAAGAGGAGATGACATAGCCCAACCATACAAATTGTTTGCATCAACATACATCAAATATTGCGATTCTTTTTCCTTGTCATAGTTGATCATATATTTGTTGTTAGCAACAGTATGTCGATGGGAACATTGAGATATGCCTCCTCTTATCCCCTTTTTTATGAAGTTATATATGTCAATATCTCGAATTAGCTCAAGATTGATTTTTGTTGTTCTTAACATCGCGTCCCAAGATAATCCCGGGGCTGTATAGTAATGACAGGGATCAAGTTTGTAAATATTTTTACAAATACCCCTGAAATTTTCAAAAATATCTGCTAATAGTAGAATATCGGTTTTTAAATATAACTCCATATAGTCTAAAAGGCGTTGACATTTAAAAGTATTCCACACTTCTTTCGCATGACTATACTCATCTAATGAGCAAGGTTCTCCAGTTAACTTATTATCAAAATTATTTTGTGGAGGAAGATTTTTTTCTTCTAAACTTGCCCATGACTTTATATAGTCATATGGAAATACTCCTTTCCTAGTGAGAAGCTTAAATTCTTCTTCAATTGGAAAGTTGGAACGAATTAATTTGAAGTCGTTTGTTGTTAGATTCTTTGCCAATGCATCTAGGCTAGAAGGCATGAATCGAAATGAATCTAAAAACCTCAATTCAAACGACTTTTTATCAGGTAAATAGATCGTCTTTGAAACGGAAATATATTTTTCTTTATTAAGGGGAATTATTGAAATATTACCCTTAAGTAAAGCAAGTTCCTTAATTAACAAATGACAATCATAGCCCGAGAAATTGTGCAAGAAAATCGGGAAGAATTTTGGTTTTTTATAGGCTAAGTTGCAAGAGTTATGTGCCGGACCATTATATTTACCAGTGTAATGACAATGATCAGCAACTCGATCTAACCCTAAGCTTTTATTGCAAATATGACAAACCCGACAGCTCTTCTGATAGCTTAAATCTATTTCAGAGAGTTGATTCATAGGTTTGGGTTTTATCGTAAATAATTCTAAACAGTCCCTTACTAGAGAATCTAAAAAATTTTTAATACAATTACTACCTCTAAATGATCTAAATTTACTTAAATTACTATTATTTGATTTAATAAAATAACCGCCAGCACACGGAATATGTTTTTGGATTAAATTATTTGTACCTGAATCTATCGCAATATCCTCCAGTATGCATTCGAAATCGGCATAGATGACGAATGGGACATTCATTTGCCTTTCAGGATGATCAAAACTTAAGGAGGCTTTATCTTCTTTGGGCATCTTTGTAACCATCCTACAGCATTCACTTTTATGTGAAGTTAATTTAGCCTCTGATCGAAATCCTAGCAATCCTATCTTGAACCTTTTATAGGTGTATATTGATTTATATTGATTTCCACTTGCAATATTCTGAGCAATGCCCAACCGCTATCTTTTTCCTGGAACTCCTGAGTTTTAGTTTCTATTTCATCCACCATATCAGAAAATGCGGGGGAGAGTTCTGAATCTGATAGCGCTATTTTCATTTTAGTGTTAAACGATTTAATGCTCAGCTGCATTTCATCTTCTGAATTGAGCTTTATGAACTCACCGAAAAGTTCTAGGTTGAACTTGATGCATGTTAACTTCTGCAAATGTTCTTCCAGCTTCTCCGTAATGGCCTCTTTTGCCTCACTCAAAAACTTAGAGGGGCTTAAATTATCCTCTTCCTTATTTTCATAAATAAGAGTTTCAATTCTTCCCTTGAAACAGCTCTTCACAACACGAAAGTTGTCGGAAAGTAATTCAGCAACCACTCTTTTATGTCTATTTCGACGAACGTGCTTACTCCAGTCTCCTTCCACTTCAACCTCACAAATTTCGCACTTTTTCTTATTCAACTTATCGTTTGCACCTTCAACTTCCATCCCCGAAAAAATTCCCTCGATGAGTTTCAAATGTCCGCTTTCTTTCACATGGTCGTTCCATTGACATAGGATCACATTTTTTTCACAAATTTCACAATATTTTTTGGCTGGGGCAGCAGGTTCTTCATAATCCATGGTTTTTGAAAGTTCGCGAACCAACATAGAATGATAATTGGTATTATAATGTTCACACCACTGCCCCATAACAACACTTTTTTCGCACAAATTACAAAATTCTTTATGTACCGCTGGTTTTTTTAACGGAATAGCATGAACATTCGTCAAATGCCTTTTTAAATTAAAATTTTTCAAGAAGATTTTTCCACAAATTTCGCACAAAAACGACTTCATTATTATTATTATTATATTTTTTTATTTAAGTTTAAAAAAGTAAGAAAAACTGAGCACTCGAACGTACTGGGCGAGGAGTTCTTTAAGAATAAGAACATTTTTAGCAGGACAACAACTTGAATCTCCCTCTGTCCATAAACCCCATACAATAATCAAAATAGTCAAAATTACTGATATGTACATTGTACATTGTACGTGTCAAATCATAAAAATGTACATTTTATAACTTTCTCTTGTCTAAATTTTAAATGAAAAAACTCAAAACCCCGTTCTTATCAAATCAAATTCTTAGTTTTTCCCTTAGTCTATAAATCTTATATTTTAAATGATGAATCCGAGCGCCAATATTTACTAATCTATCTGTACATGTCAACTCATAAAATGTACACTTTATGACTTTCGGTTGTCTAAATTTCAATTGAAAAAACTCAAAACCACTTCTTATCAAAGAAAATTGTATTCAAAACTGGATCTTTAAGTAATCAAATTCTTAGTTTTCCGTTAGTCTATAAATCTTATATTTTTAATGATGAGTCTGTTATTATAAGAGCTGATGTATGGACTTGTCAATAATGTACACTTTATGACTTGTAGTACACTAAATTATTAAAAACTATACAATGCTTATTAAATCCACCGTTGACCGTATTTATTTTTCCTGAATAAAAACAAAAATCATCTCCTGATATACTATGAAATTTTATTTTATTTTATTTTGATTTACATTTTCTTCTATAATTAATTTAAATGTTTGCCCCAATGGATGTAAGCACTCAAGAGTGAAATATCCCTGATTTACTTCCGATACAGCGGCATCTGACAATTTATTATAGCGCATTGGTAAGAAAATCTGAAAGAAGAAAATTGTTTATCTGTATTTCTTAATACCGTAGGAATTTTTAATTACCTGAAATTCACCTAAATCAGCCACAATTCTGTCACCATATTTAGTTGTACAACGTTTCAGTTTTTTGATGGAATACTTTTCATTACGTTTAAGTTCCACAACCTTCTTACAAGGCTTGAAATTAACCGCAGCTTCAACTTCTAAAAGTTCTTCTTTGAAATTCATCGTTGACTGTAACAGAACTTCTTTATCGGAAGCGCTATTTATACAAAAATTGAAATAGCATTTATGAAAAGAATATTCATGTCTTTATACGAGATACAAACATCAAAATTTATGTAGTGGGAAAAAAAAGCACTACACTGTGTGTGGAGACAAGCTCATGCAGTCATGCACTCGTATTCAGATAAAGCATGAACCAATTTGTTCATCATAAAAAATCAGAAAAGCCAAACTTGAAATGAAATGATAGAATAAGCAAGTTCAAACACGTTTTTGAGAAAGGCTACACACCAAATTGGACAACGGAAATTTTTATGATAAGAAAAGTAAACCTAAAGCTGATATTACATTATCATATAAATATGGCAAACTTCTCATATAAATATGGCAAGCAAGTGTGATAAACATATTTATATGACAAAATATATATGATTCCATATACATATATGGAAACGATTTTGGGCCATATATATGACTTAGTGTAATATCAAAATAAAAGCACCGTCATATATATATGAAAGTTTTATTCCATATATTCATATAAAATTCGATTGATTTTATATGTTTATGTCTATCATATATTTCTAATTTTATTTTTTAATGGATTTAAAATAAATTAATCATTAATATTGTTTCAAAAATATTTTTTTATAGAAATATGTTTTCCATCAATGGCACCCAGACATTGAGGAAAATTCCAGCGCTGGTTAAAGTCATCTGATATTTTTGTCCAATCTTTTTCTGATGAAGGAAACTACATATAAATATGTAGATAAAATCATTTCAAATTAAATTTCAAGAACATAACATATACAAGTTAACACATTGATCCACTTATGAAAAACACTGGATGAACGATAAGGACAAAGAACAAAACATCAAAAACATCTCAAACAATAATGCCATCTGGAAATCGTAAACATCATTGTTTATGACCAAGCAATGTAACCATAATCCAAGAAACTACTTGAGTATCGGAATGCCATTTAAACATGTGCATCGGCTCATATTTCATCCCTCATCTACATCGCATCAAACGCAGAAATACGAAGTGACTTACTCCGGTCAGCAGCACACTAAGAATCAATCGATATCCAGTCGTCAAAATATTCAGTCGTGTTTTCTTTTTTTATTCTTTAAAATTGTATTTTAGTATTAATTTTCTTTTTTTTGAAATAAAGTTTTTTTTAAATTCAAACTTGTTTCAATAATTTAATTGGGGGCTCAACCGGGATCCCTTCAGCCTAAAATAAAGATTTGAAATAAAAAGTAAAATCAGTGCTAAGTGGTTCCTGCCAAAACCTATTCGCCAAATTATTCTACAAGATAGAAGAAGGAGCAACGAAACAATTAGAAGCAGTAAAAACCAGGCAGCAGTCCGAGGGATACAAGAAGCTTCGAAATTAAAATCACCAGTATCTCGTTAGAGAGAATAAGAAATATTGAGTAAGAGTATTTTATAAGTATATTTAAGTATTTTATTAATTGTGTAAAGTGATCTGGTGCGACAGATATTTAATTAAAATTAAAAAATGAATCAACAAACAGTGAACGAACTGATATCACAAGCTATTAGCTTGAATAACTCAAGACTCGAACATACCTTACAAGAACAGCATAACTCTTTTACTAGTGAAATTAGTAGGTTACAACAGATAATTAGCGACAGAGGGCTTGCCTCAAATGTAACTGAGTACGAAACCCAAACAATTAACGCGGCAATTCAGTGCGAAGAAACTCTTGACATAATAAAATCTCTACGTGATTTCGATGGCACGCAAACTTCCTACGTAAGTTGGAGGGAAGCTGCCCACAATTCCATCAAGCTTTACAAAATAGGGAGTAAGAGATACTTCGCGGCTTTAACAATCTTTAGAAATAAAATTATTAAAGCAGCAAATGATGTCCTTACGAATCACGGCACGGTTTTAAACTTCGAGGCAATTATAGCCAGGTTAGATTTTGCATATGCTGATAAACGGCCTATGCACATCATTGAGCAAGAACTAAGTGTACTGAGACAGGGTCCCGCCACGATATTAGAATTTTACAACGCGGTTAACTGTAAGTTAACCTTGTTGACAAACAAAACTATCATGACGCATGGTTCTAATACACCGGTCTCAAATGAATTGAACGCTATGAATAGGCGTAATGCCCTCAGAATATTCATAACTGGCCTAAATGGTCAGCTGCCTCAAATCCTATTTTCTTTAAACCCACCAGATTTGCCCAACGCACTCGCTAAGGCACAAGAACTGGAAAGCAACAATGTAAGAGCAAATTCACATAGAAGTGAAAACAGAGTACACAATCAAAATGCATTGAGATTGGCCAGGCAACCGAGCAATAATATTTTCCCACCTCCTAAACATAATGACTATAGGCAACTACCACAGCGCTTCGAACCAATGGTTCTCGGTAGTTCAACCAACAGGCCTATAAATAGAGAGGACGCAAATCGGTACAAACAAATAAACCTAAACAATAACACACAAAATCCATTTAGACAGGGAAACAATTATAGCAATAACACAAATACGCCACGTTGGCAAAAACCAAGTTACAACACTTACAACAACAACATGAGGCCTTTATTTAAAAGGGAAAGGGATAGCGTCCAACACTCTATCCAACCACCTCCAGAAAAAACTGAGAGGGTAAACAACATTAACGAAGACAAGACTACTTTTTTAGACCAAGAGTGGGACTCCCCCACTTACGGCGAAGAGTAAACGGTAAAAATATAAGAATTTTAATAGATACTGGTGCCAGTAGCAACTACTGTCAACCAAATATCTTAGATAATCCCATTTCACTTGCAATATTCAAACGCGCTTGCACTGTGAATGGGGAAACAATAATAAATACATGCCACGAAGCAGTTATATTAGATAGAAAAACACGTTTTTACGTTCTCCCCAACTTGGAGTACGAAATATTAATAGGAGCAAAATTGCTCAGCTCAATAAATGCTGAGATTAATTTAGAGAATAACACTCTCAGTTATGGAAACAAAATAGATAAAATCTATTTTGACGAAGAAATTAACATGATGATAAATCATATTGAGGAACATGGTACACTAGTGGAATCAATGATGAAGAAAATAAAAAGTATTCACTCAAACATTGACACTACACTTCCATTCAGAACAGATGTCGTAGCGGAAATCCGCACTGTACACGATAAACCTATCTGGAGTAAACAGTACCCTTATCCTTTATCAGCTAATGAATTTGTGAACAATGAAGTCACAAAAATGTTAAAAGAAGGAGTGATTAGACCCTCAAAATCACCATACAATAGTCCTGTATGGGTTGTACCAAAAAAGGGTACAAACGAAGATGGTACGCCAAAAAGTCGATTAGTCATTGACTTTAAAAAACTGAACGAATGTACCGTTTCGGACAAGTACCCAATACCCGATACAAATGTTATTCTATCGAACTTAGGGAAGGCTAAATACTTCTCTACGCTAGATTTAGAATCGGGATTTCACCAAATAAGAATGAAAGCGGAACATATTGAAAAAACAAGTTTTTCCGTTAACAATGGAAAATACGAATATGTACGATTACCTTTTGGTTTAAAAAATGCTCCGTCAATCTTTCAGAGAGCAATGGACAATATTTTACGTCCTTATATTGGAAAAATATGTCATGTCTATATAGACGACATTATTGTGTATTCCCACAGTATTGAAGAGCATACAGAACATTTGGATACCATAATCCAAGTTCTTAAAAATGCTAACATGAAGATTTCGATCGAGAAATCAATGTTATACCAAGAAAAGGTAGACTTTTTGGGTTATGTCGAAACCGAGCTCACGCAACCTGATTTCTCAAAGAAATTTGTGTTAACTACCGATGCTTCAGACGACGCAATCGGAGCAGTCCTATCACAGGACAACAAGCCTATAACTTTCATTTCAAAAACTCTCAGCAAATCCGAACGAAGTTACGCCGCAAATGAGAAAGAACTCTTTGCAATCGTTTATGCTTTGAAGAATTTGAGAAATTATTTATATGGCGTCACAAACTTAGAGATCCACACGGATCATCAACCTCTCACCTTTGCAGTTTCACCAAGAAACCCAAACGCAAAGATGAAGAGATGGCACGCTCTTATAGAAGAACATGCACCTAAAATGGTTTACAAACCGGGTCATACTAATGTAGTCGCTGACGCTTTGTCAAGACAAAATTTAAACCAAATTTCCGATTCTAATACGATACATTCGGCTGAGAGTAGCGAAGAAGACGACATAGATATAATAAATAGACCAGTAAACCAATTTAACCAACAAATTATAGTAAATAAAGGTATCGATACAATTCATGAACAACTAACTCCATTTCCAAATAAGAGACGACATTTAATAACATATAAAGATCCCCAAGACATAATCCCCATATTCAAAGAATATTTGCAGGGAGGCATAGTAGCCTTGTATGCAACTTCAGAAGTTGTTTATGAATTAAAAGCTGTCTTAAAGGAACACTTTAAGAACAAATTCATAAGATCCAAATATTTCGCTTGCGACATAGAAAATAAGGATGATCAAATAGAAATAGTTGAACAAACTCATAACCGAGCGCATAGAAATGCCCGGGAGAATGTGAAACAAATTATGGCACAATATTATTGGCCCAAAATGCAGGATGAATTTTTGCAGTACACCAAAAATTGTGAGGTCTGTAACAAAAACAAATATAATAGACACCCTACCCTACAGCCCATTGGTGAGGCACCAATTCCGAAAAAGGAGGGAGAGTCCTTACACATTGATGTAATGTTTGCCGAAAAACAAAAATTTCTTACATGCATTGATGCATATTCTAAATTTCTAATTATAAAAATTCTAGACAATCGCCAAGAAATGCAAAACAAAGTTCTTGAACTACTGCAAGCATTTCCTGATTGCAAAAACTTAGTATGCGACCAAGATCCTACGTTTACCTCAGCTTCTTTCAGATCATTAATGCAAAGATCAAATATCTCTGTATACTATACTCTAGCCAACCACAGTACGACTAACGGTCAAGTAGAACGAGCCCATAGTACCCTTCAAGAGATAGCTAGATGCATTAAAGAGGAGTATAAATTAATAGATATTGTTGAAACATTCATTAGAGCAGCTAAAGAATATAATAAAACTATCCACTCTTCCACTGAAAAGAAACCCGCAGACATATTGTTTAATAAAATTAACCATTCCGATGTTCCGTTAAAATTAACGATGGCCCAAGACAAAATGCTTGAGGTTCATAATAAAAAACGAAAAACTAGAGAAGTCCAACCCAATGATACAGTGTAAGTAAGTAAGTATAAACCTCGGAAGGTGTCCGAAGATTTAGGGAACAAAGTTAAACTTAGAAATGGCAAGTTTGTCCACAAAGATAATCTTAAAATTTAATTCCAGACAATGGACATCAAATTCGTTCTACTTTTACTAGTAGCCCAAGCCAACGCAGACGTTATCGATTATACAAGAGAAAACTACCTACTGATAGAGACTAGCGAGGCTCTCATTTACGAAAACACTTCCGACATTTTCCACGTGACTAACCTTACAAATATCAGGAAATTCCTCGATGACACACGCGAACGCATTAGATTAAGTCATGAAGAAGCTTACCCATCCACACCCAGAGAGGATAGGCATGATAATAACCTAATCATAATAGAAACATTGCTAGATCAATTAATGATCACACGCTCTAAACGAGCCATAAATACCATAGGCACCATTTGGAAATGGATAGCTGGTACACCTGACCACGACGATGAACTGACTATCGAAAATAAAATTAACGATTTGATAAGAAACAATAATAAACAATTTGTCACTAATGTAAAATTATTTGAGGCCATCAGATCGGCTACACCTCGTATTAAAGACGAGTGGGTTACAGAGAAATGTAAAATGATCATTTTTGAATTGCAAAATATGATAAACACATTAACGTTAGCAAAATTAAAGATCCTGAACCCAGCCATATTTAATATTAAAGATATAAGAGAAATTGTTAATCATGAAGCTATGAAAAACTTTACAATAAACGACTTAATTGATACCTCAGAATTTAAAATCGCACAAAAAGAAGAAATAATTGTAATATACATTAAATATCCTATTACATATATACAATAAGTGTAAACTGTATGAAGCAAGGGCTATCAGTCAGAAAGACGGTAAGCTAGTTTTAGAGAAAGAAATAATAAAATGTAACTCTAAATTTTTAAATATTGAGAATTGTAAACTAGAACTTAAGAACACATATTGTAAAGCTAGTAATAACCAAAGTTGCTTATCTGAGTTGCTTAACGACCAGACACCTAAGTGTAACAAAATAAAAGAAAAAAACCTAGCATTAGAAATCATCAAAGATGGCACGATTCTTGTATCAGGACATCACACAGTCAACAACGTAACGCTCAACGGAGTGTATTTAGTCAATTTCAAAAATTCCGCAAATATTGATGGAAAAATATATGAGAATCCTACAGGGCAAATCAACAACTTCTTAAAAAGTTATACCGTCAACGAATACGATGTTGGACAATATTTCGAAACCCTAGACGAAGAATTAAAGTTTGAAAATATAAACCTACTCCAGAACTTCAAAACGAAAAAATCTAGGCAGCCACAGCTAACTAGAGATGAATACATTAGCCTACAAGTACGGGACATCATGAGCAGAGTCCACACATCACCATAGATATCGGGGCGATATCTTCTTAACCATGGGGGAAGTTAACACATTGATCCACTTATGAAAAACACTGGATGAACGATAAGGACAAAGAACAAAACATCACAAACATCTCAAACAATAATGCCATCTGGAAATCGTAAACATCATTGTTTATGACCAAGCAATGTAACCATAATCCAAGAAACTACTTGAGTATCGGAATGCCATTTAAACATGTGCATCGGCTCATATTTCATCCCTCATCTACATCGCATCAAACGCAGAAATACGAAGTGACTTACTCCGGTCAGCAGCACACTAAGAATCAATCGATATCCAGTCGTCAAAATATTCAGTCGTGTTTTCTTTTTTTATTCTTTAAAATTGTATTTTAGTATTAATTTTCTTTTTTTTGAAATAAAGTTTTTTTTAAATTCAAACTTGTTTCAATAATTTAATTTACATATACATACGTACTATGTAGGTATCTAAATTATATGAAGGTTCTTACCTGCAAATGTTTATCTTTAAGGGAAACATAAATCGCCTCGCATGTCTCTGGCACAATTTTAGTGATGGATGGTTGGGAAATGCGAAAAAAATAAGACAGAGATTGGAAACTATCCCCAGTTGCCAGATATCTCAATGTTACCATTAACCTATCTCGTGCTGGTATAGCTTGTCGAAGGCGAGTGTCTTGTTTTTTAATCAATGGGCTTACTTGACCCAGAAGGAAATCAAAATTTTCTCTTGACATTCTTAAAAAATTTGTGAATGACATGGGCTCGATTTCTTGCACTAAATTCTCTACGCATCCTTTTTCTTTTCTCTTCAGCAACCATTCACGAACCCAAACAGATTTTATATTTCTCTTCCGTTTCCTATTCTTCAAATAAAATTCAGACAAGGCTAGAATAACGTGTTCCATTTTATTTAATAATGATAATATTATATTAATCAAATATTTTTATATGTTTCAATTTGTATTTCAAAGCAAATGTGATAACCCAATTTAGCTTTGTCATATATATGAACAAAAATTATATGATAAAGCTTTTCAACATATAAAATGGCGATATTTATATGGCATAGTCTAATACTGCTTGTCATACATACAAATTTTGGAACATATATTATGTGACGAAACTTGCCATATTTATATGATAATGTAATATCAGCTTAACCAACCCGCCAACATATCTCCTTGAAGATTTTAATGGTCAACCTATCAGTGGACACAATTTTACCCTAGGCTCCCACATGATCACTGGCTCTTCTCATCGAGGAGCATTTTTGATGCTAGAAGCACACAGTTTTACACTGAGGAGCACTGAATTATTGCTCAAGTCCGATATTTATACTACTCATATTCTTCTATCACTGCGTGCCACCTTTTCATTTTTGTGCAGCATGGGTTTCTTGGAGAAACTGCAAAGGTTAAAGGTTGATGGTCAGTATGGATTTCTAGATTGGAAACTCCGTAAGGGTAGTTTCGAAGGTTTTTTAATGCCCACACAATTGCATATAATTCATTTTCATTAGTCGCATAATTTTGTTCATTGAACAGTATTCAATGTTTTTGATATAAACGTAATAGGTTTATCTTCCTGTGATTTGTGATAACACTCCACTTATTGCGTCGTTGGACGCATCAGTCGTTAAAACAAATTTCTTATTGAAATTAGGCTGAGCCAACTCAATTTCATTCATTAAATGCCTTTTAAGAATTTCGAAAGCTTGCGTAGCTTCTTCTTCTAAGCATATTTCCGTTTTCTTTGATATGTATTGGGATACTTTTCCATTTTCTCCCGCTAAATACTTAGTCAAAGGTTTCGCGATTCCTGCATAGTTCTTAATGAATTTTGTGTAATATCCCGTAAGTCCTAAGAAACTTCTTAGTTGTGTAAGCGTTCTAGGAATAGGATAATTCTTGATTGTCTCTATCTTATTTGGGTCTGTTTTAATTATATTATAGCCTACTAACCCTATACCCTAAAAATTCAACTTCTTTCTCGTAAAATTTCGATTTTTCGAGGGAAATTTTCATATTTGCTTCCCGTAAAACGTTTATTATCTTCTCCAGATCTTTAGAATGTTGCTCTAAAGTTTCAGAGTATACAATAATTATATCGTCAATGTAAACATGACATATCTTCCCAACATATTCTCGTAATATGTCGTCCATGACTCTTTGGAATATGCCTGCCGCATTTTTCAGTCCAAAAGGCATTCTTACAAACTCATATTTACCATTATTCACAGAAAAGCTTGTCTTTTCTATATCCTCGGATCTCAGTTTATTTGATGGAATCCGGACTCTAAATCTCTTGCTTTTCCCAGATTCGATAAAATATCATTAGTATCGGCAATAGGATACTTATCGGAGACAGTTTTCTCGTTTAGCTTTTTAAAATCTATAACTAACCTCATTTTCTGTGTCTCGTCTTCATTCGTTCCTTTTTTTGAAACAACCCACACTGGTTATATGGACTCTTAGGCCCAGTTTTTCAGTGCAAGATCATCCTGGTTTTGGGCTTAAACCAGAGTTAACCCCTGGAACGGGTTTTTCAGTAACTGAGTTAACCCTGAGTTAACTCAGGAAATAAGGTGAGTTAACTCTGGGTTATCTGAAGAGACATTTTTGACAGCTGTTTAAATAGCTATCTTGGCAGTAAATTTTAATTCACAATTTCGCAAAAGTTTTATAAAAAATGAATACACTTTCTGTATATTCTGGTTCTGAAGAAAGTGATGCAGAATTAGATTTTTGTAGGTAGGTTTTTGTTTTGGGCCACCACCCGTGCAAAATGTAAGTCGCTTCTCCTCAGCAAAATTAGTTTTGGCGTCTTTTTTCAGATTCTTATATTTGGTGCGAAGACTATCGGCTGTTTGGTGGGTAGCGCATTTCCTGTTCATCTCCTCCGCAATTCCGTCCCAAGCTTTTGATTTTTGCTCTAGATTTGTGCGGTCCGTTTGTTTGCACTCTATAATTTTTTTATGCTTTTCGACGGAATCTAGAAAAAATTCTCTTCGGTTGAGAAAATTAATGCCCCTTTTTGACATGTTTTTGCACAAAAAAAAACTCAAAACAATCAACAATCAACAATAAACACACAAGAACAAAGAAAAGAAATTAGTGAACTGTCAATTTCGATAGTTTTTTTGACAACTCAATCGATATTTTTGCAGTGATACCAAGCTAAATCTCACTTTATATAGCCAAAGTTAATCCACCACTGAAAAACTACTTAACTAGTTAACTCTGGATTAACTTATTTTCAGGATTACTGAACTCGGGTTTAACTCAGAGTTAACTCAACACTGAAAAACTGGGCCTTAGAAAGCCTTATTATTCCTTCCTTTAATAACTTCTTTAGCTCTTTATTAAAAAAATTATTTGCCGACAGTGGGTATGGATACTGTTTACTCCACACAGGAGTTTCAACAGTTGTACGAATCTCAGCTCTAACGACTTTTCTGAATGGCAATTGCATATCTATCCTTGTTTTTTTATATTTTCACTTAACTCTTCCACCTCTATTTTCTGGTATAAACAGTTTTTCTAATTTATTCCTATAAATTAGTAATTTTCTTTCAAAATCTATTTTTACTCCACAAGTTTTCTCATGTAGTCTTTTGTCGCCTTGAAATGGATTTCAGGGTTGATAGTTATTTTTGTACACTGGTCTGGCGTATTGACGAAAATGGTTATCGTTATTTTGAGCAAATGGATTGAAATTTCGCTTCTGTTGCTCAAAATTCCTTTGCTCCTGCCAAGTTATCGGTCGATGAGCTGAACTACCTAAGTTCATTGGCTCTGGTCTGTTGTTTCTGTTATGGTTTGCGTTATGGTATTGATTTTGGTTCCGTGGAGGAAATCTCAGATTATTGTTTGAGTGAATATTTCGTGGATTTTGATTCAAATTATTGGCATGGGTGCGATTAAATTGAAGAACGAAGTTTGCTCTTACATTATTGGATTCCAACTCCTGTGCGTTAGCTAAGGCTGAAGGTAAGTCTTCAGGTGAAATAGAAAACATTATATTAGATAATTGACCGTTAAGGCCAGTCATGAAAATTCGTATAGCATTTTTCCTGTTCATTTTATTCAATTCCTTTGTCAAAGTTGTGTCTGTTCCATGAGTCATTATTGTCTTGTTAATTAATAGTGTCAGTTTCTTATTTACCTCATTATAAAATTCAATTATGGACAAGTTGCCATCAACCTGGCCACTAAGTCCTCTGTAATATTTGGCATTTTCGGTTTGATTGTCAAAGTTTCAAAACGTTAAAAGAAGTCGTCCAGGATGTTAATAATAAAAAAATTTATTAAGTGTAAATTGCTTTTCTTTATTTATTTGTTTGTATTTCTGTATACAATACTCTAAAAATTAGTATTTAATATTTACTATTTAATTCTTACATATATACTCCAGCTGGTGACATTTTGGATTTTCATCTTTTCCCGGTATCTGCTAATAGTTGTTTATGAGTTGTTACTTCCGATGTCTTCTTCTGCTTTTCTGAATACTTCTCTCATCTACGTTTTTCTTATAAATTGTTTATCTTTGTTTTATTTTATTTTTTCCCTTAGGTTTCTTTTTTTTGTTAGTTCACTATACATAGGTACTTATTTTGTTCATGGAGTTTACTATTTCGCACTCTTTCGTTAATAAGATTTTTTAAATCTTTATCATAACTCGGTTCTTGATTTTTCAACAGATGTAATCTAATTTCGGCACGTGTTATAGGGGTTTTTTGGGACATTTTATGTTGTAGAGAAAAAAAATATGACAAGATTTTCTATTTTAAAGAACCTCAAAATAGATTAAAATGCTAACCCTTTTTTTCACTTTTCTTTTGGTTATTAATCTTTTAAATATTTTCACATTTATTATTTATTTATTTTAAAGTTCACTTTACACTTTTTGTGTATATTGAACTACCGCTTCCTTTCTTAGCAAACTTCCTACTATTTTTCTTTTCTCAGAATGCTTTTCACTATTTTTGTTTTTTCCTTTCTTAGGATACTTTTCACTATTTTTTTCTTTTCTCCTTTCTTAGGATACTTTTCATTATTTTTTCTCCTTTCTTTGAAGGATACTTACATATTTATATTTTTCGCGTAAATTTTTTCGCGAAGACCTTTCAATTAAATAGCATACTTAATTTTTTCTGCCTATACTTTAATTTTGTAGGTCCTGTCACGGTCGCCAATTAAAATGCTTCTCACATCGAGTAGGTTGTTACGAAATTTTCACTCACGATGGGATTAGTTATACGTTTTTATATTACGTATATACATATTTACGATGGCAGAACCACAATCTGCATAACACAATGGGACGTGTGGAGTTTTATCAATCGAACCGCGATTAATACAAAAAATTAAAGAATTAATTAAAATGGAAATATTGATATGAAAAAAAAAAATATATATATACAGGGTGAACCTGTAATAAAATGGGCCTTACCAATTAGTAAATTACTCTGAAAAGTCTTCTAGATTTTTAAATAAAAGAGAAGGTTTAATGTCCTTTAAGGAATTTCAAAAATTTATTAATAGAGTAATAGAATGCCCGAGAAACCGTGGCAGAAGCCTGGATAAAAACTCGGGATCTTTTCAAGATGAGTTACAATAAGTTAGTTTCAATTGGCAGAAGGCCAATTGCAAAATATGAAAAAAAAAAAGAAATTTGAAAAAAAAAGAACAATGGTGTGTCACAAAGGACACAAAGAAAGATCACCTTGAAAATTACCAGACAAGTAACCGATCGCGAGTCCGTTAATTTTCTTCACAAGGAAAATTAAGGACAAAGAAAAATCAAACAAGGTCAACCTGTCGAAAATTATTTTTTTTTGCTGCCAATTTTCCAGCCGGAAAAGTGATTTTCGACCTCAACACACAAAAGCATAGAGAAACTACAGACAACTAATTAAAATGGTACTTAACTTTTTTTCCTGTATCTCCGCCCAATCTGCGTCGACACTCTCAACCGCTCTCGAGTTGTTCCTCTCAAAATTTTTTCCTCACCGAAAATTTCACTAGCAAAAACTTGAAATTTTATTCCCTTCCTAATCCAAAGGAAATAAAATTTTTCAACAATCAAAATTTTTTTAACTTACAACAAAATTAAAATTATCGCAATGGACGTTATTCGTTGTTCGCACAAAATTTTTTTTTCTAACCTCTCTCCTTTAGCAATCAATCAAAGATTGGCTTTTCTTTGTTGAGAAGGCTGAACTTTCATCCCCCCTACGACCACCATTGGTCATCCCTTTTTGATCCATGGTGAAGTGTTCTGTCTCAGCCGTTCAGCAGCATTCAGCCATTTGGTTGAAATGTGCGACTGAGATGACCAGAACTCAACCAACACCCCCGATCTTTACGATTGGTGAAAGTTTCACTAGTAGGTTAATGGATGTGTTCAGCGATCTAACTTCAATTTTATTAGTAAAATTTGAGCGAAAAACTACGACGCGTTAAATCAAAGTCCCAATCCCAAACCGACCCACACTACAGAAATAGTTTGAGGACACCAACTTCGAGCGGGGTTGTTATCTGAAGCGCAGTACCAAATCAAACACATATCAAACTCGTAGATATTTGTTTGTAGTTGACCCTTGTTTGTGTTGTTTAACAAGGAAGAAAAGCGGGTTCAAGGTGAACTTCCTTTGATGTCGGACATTTAAGTTGGGCAATCAGCCATACTATATTTACGTTGGTGTGATTGTGATTCACACATTTGTAACGTGGTTTTTATACCCTAGCCTACAATGAGCGATGTCTAGCCAGCCCACACAAGACCAAGAGGAACAGGAACCCCCTTGGGATTCAGCGGGTTGTAGGGAAGGTTGTCCTGGGTAGTTGAGTGCGGCAGGCATGCTTGCTCACGCGCGTCACTAGCTCGTCGGTGTCGTGGGATCTT
Source organism: Syrphus vitripennis (assembly GCA_958431115.1). Classification (NCBI taxonomy): domain Eukaryota; kingdom Metazoa; phylum Arthropoda; class Insecta; order Diptera; family Syrphidae; genus Syrphus; species Syrphus vitripennis. The sequence goes on along the minus strand of OY288109.1, from coordinate 35,155,652 downwards.
GCACTGCTCCCGGACATTCGTTACTTTTAACATGCCTATAGTTTTTTCAGTATTATAAAATTTAAAAAAAGGAACCACACACAAACAGTCTCCACAAACTCTATAATCCGACTATAAATAATACTTCCCTCTAAATATCCAAGTCTCTTGATGGGAAACCATAAGATGTTGTTCGGTTCCCTTTGCGCAACCCTCCCACAGTCACCTATTTGAAATAACAAAAAATAGTGACCATCCATGGCCAACGTCTCGCAAAAATCTTTGACGAAGGCCCCAAACTCATAGTCGAGTAATTATTTACAATCTACTCCCTTTTCGTCGATTACGAATCATTATCGTACTCCCCCTTTAGCACTAAAAATTGTCTTAAAAACTCATTTTAATAACTGTGGGAATATGAAGAATAATTCAAATTAAAGAACGTCATATCTCAAATAACAATGTATTCAATTACATATTTTATTCTAAATTCAAATTATAGCTTAAAACACAATTATGTGGTTTTATTTCTTTTAATTGCTCAGGATACGTATCCGACTGTGTATGTGCTTATGTTTCAGTGAAATTTTTTTTGTTTATTTCTTTAATTCTCGTTCGATTTTACTTCATTTATAAACTTTTCTCTCTATTGTTTAATTCATATTCAATTAATGAGTAATTTTCTTCTTTTCTCTTTTATTTTCACCTAAAACTCACGCACAAACACATACACACTCTGGCGTATACGTAATTTCTTATTATATTTATTCGCTCTCTTATGTTCTTTTCAACTTTGTAATGTTGCTCATACTCTTTAATTAAATTAATTTCTACTCTTTTGTTGATCTGGCTCATTTTTTTTCTTATAATGCACTCGCGCACAAAGGGTTATGAATACCCTTATAATGATTAACACTGTGCGAGCAATTAGGAAAATAGGGACGGATTAATAAGAAGAAACCGATGCACATTGGTTTTAAATTTTTGAACATTACAATGGGGAGGAACAATAGAGCTGCGTAAAGCATTCCAAATTCGTGTAGTGCGGCTAAAAAAAGAATACCTGTATTTTACGGTACGTCCGAAGTTGGACTCAAGGGTAAACTGATGGGCATTCCTGGAAGCGCGAGTATTACGGTTGAATTGTTTTGGGGGAGGAATGCAACTGGCTATTTCGATGGAACACTTTTTGTAATAGTAGCGATAAAAAAGGGATAGACACGAGACGCTGCGACGATGTTCAAGAGACACAAACGTTTCCGTAATATTTCTATCTCCTATCATCTTTAAAGCTCTATTTTGGATTCTATCTAAAAGATTTAAATGAGTTACTGGAGCACCTGCCCAGATATGCGAATTATACTCTAGCTTTGGACGGATAAAGGCTTTGTAAATTGTAGCCAGATCAGAAGGGGAGAAAAATTTCTTGCATCGGCGTAGAAAACCTAAACACCTAGCAGCATTTTTGGCGACTTCGAATATGTGATCATTCCAAAGAAGATGGTTTGTAATGCACATTCCGAGAACTGATAAGTGTTCAGTTTCCCCGATGCAAGTGCCACTCATGGACAGTGGCAAGGGTGGTGGGTTCCGCTTTAACGACACGAAGATTCGCCTTTTTTAGGGACAGGCTGGACAAATGCTGTTTTCTATCCACTCGAATAGATAGGATAGATGGAAAAGCTTTCGCAATGGCTTTGCCAGTGTAGAAGAACACCTTTTCAGAACTATGGGTGGGATACTATCCGGGCCAGCGGATTTGTGTATATCGAGATCTTTGAGGACTCTTGCTACTGCACGAGTACGAAAGGAAATTGGTTCCATGAAATCGTTAACGTTCTCAAGTACAGGAGGAGTCATGACACAATCTGGCAGCGTCGAATTAACAGCAAGCAAACTGGCTTTCTCAAGTGAGCTGACAGCTGGAGTGTCATTGAAGACAAGCGTTGGAACTGCGGACGAAGTAGTATTTCGAATGTTTTTTGCAAATGACCAAAAACTTTTACTACCTTTGGGTCATTGCAGTATTTTTTGCCTTAAGTTTTGGTCATGCAAAAATTTGGTTCATCGAATATGGCCGTTACAGGTCTTTCTAGCTTGTTTAAACTTATTCCGGTTTTCCTCAGTGGGGTTGGCTTTGTAACAACAGAAACTTACTTCTCTAACCCTGATAGCCTCTTTACAGCTCAAATCAAACCAGGAATTCTCTTTTGGTCTGATTGATTTTATCCTGTTAGGGATAAAATTTCTCATTCCATAGAGAATTAAATTTGTTATCATATCTGCGCTGGAGTCTACGTCACTATCGAGGAAGCATAGTGACCAGTTAAAGTTCCTGAAAAAAACGTTGAGACCGTCCCAGTTGGCTTTCTCGTATTGCCAAACGGTTTGCTTAGGTGGTTTTTCTTTAACTGGATTTTGTTGGCACGAGAAATTTGCAGATATGACACAATGGTCTGATGTGCCTAGAGGCGGTAATACACTAATAGTGTATTTATCAGGGTCAGAGGAACAAGGAACAAGTCTAGTGGGTTTGGCGGATTGACCCGCAATGTCAGGGATTCGAGTTGGCTCGTCTACAAGCTGTGTTAAGTGATTTAACTCAGCAAAAATCTCAACATACCTTCCTTCGGGTGTTTTCTGACCAGAAAAGCGAAGCCAACTAGAATTGTGTACATTGAAATCGCCCGTAATGACGATTTCAGTGTGAGGATTATGGGCAACAATTCTTTGAATGGAGTCGGACAAAGCATCAAATTCGTTAGAAGTTGATGTTCTGTCCAGGTTTGGACCTCGATAAATGAAGCAAGTATGAATGATGTGCTTTTTAACCGAAAATCTAAAACACATAAAATTGAAATTCGTATTTAAACAGGGACCGTATTGTGGTTGAAGTTGGTAAGCAACATCGTTTCTAATATAAATCACGAGACCGTGGTGGGAAAAGAATAATGGCACTAAGCAATACCCATGTAAGTTAAATTCTGAATAATCAGTGTTTTCACCCACCTGAGTTTCACTACGCGGCACAAAAATTCGATCTAAGCCCCCGAATGTTACAGTAATCAACCCTAAAATTACTCACCATTGTAAGCTAAAAACGAAGCAAATGATTAAATTAATTAATCTAAATTAGTTGTTAATCCCAGCTCCGATATTGAGCTTTTCAACACACACTATCACTAGTGTTATGCCTTAGTGATAATATGTGACGATCCGCCCCTGGATACTCAGAACAACAATCAATTATTATTTGCTGTTATTCAAGCTTACCCATTACCTGCACTGTAGGGAAAAAAAGATCCACACAGAACAAGCAATGGACAAACCAAGAATAACTGTGTGGGAAAAGTGAAAGGAGAGAAGTTGGGAAGCTCGATGTGCTGTGTAGTTGGTGTTGATGCGAGTAGGTACACATATTTTTTTTATATTCTTTGCGAGGCACTTGTTTAATGCTTAAACAGAGACACTGCACTTAGTAGGTATAGATTTGATGTAGTTTTTTTTTTTTTATTATTGCACGGCGGCGGCGCGATGAATTAAAAATTTTAGAAATTTAATAGTGTTTGGTTTATTTTATTTTTTTTTTATCATAAATTTGGGTTTGTAAAATGGGCTGTTTTATTTAAATAAACACTGATTGACGATAGATAACAGGAATACACAACAAGACAGACTTTCACTTTTACAGAACACAACAGTAGGTGCGCATGCGATGGGATGCAGATCGGCACTCAAAATATTCAGTTTTTTTCTTTCTCTCAAAATTATTCTGTTAATAAAACTTAGATACTTCAAAATAGCATCTCTCAAAATATCCTTAGGACACTTTTCTCAACAAAAAAAAATTATAATATTATACTCTGTAAAGCAACTATCGTTCAAATTAAAAAGAAAAATTATGACTCACCGAATTTGTTTTGTTTTATTTTGTTCTTTGTTTTTCGTTTTAATATCGTAGGTAGTAGGTAGGTTGTATTTACGTTATTGAAGACGGCTCGCTCCTCCGATGGATGGTGTGCACAGCATTCATAAGAGGGTGCTCGATCTTTGGCCTGTACACTTGGACGAAAAAATTAAGAAGAAATTCTTTTGCATTTGATACGATCTCACAAATAATTTTAAATTATAAATACTTATCATTTAAAAAGAGCAACTGAGCATTTTAGGCAAAATAATTAATAAAAAAAAAACAAGATTTTAATCTAACACAATGCGATAATTAGTTGATGCTCGATGTCTTGGGTCTTGATTTATTTTACGTTGGTGGTCGGTGACGGTGTCGTTTACGATCACGGACGGAGATAAAGATGTGATCAGCTGAGCTGATCAGCTTTCTCATGGAAGTCTTTCAAAGCTCCCTATAATAGTACTAGTTTGGCTTGATGGATGAGGTGCAGAATCAGCTTGCGATAAGGAAGAACACAGACTGAACAGATTCTGATAATTTTTGTGAACAACAACAACTTAAAGGCACTAGCACCAATTGTTTTGTATGAATTAATTTTCTATTAATTCATTTATATTTTATTTTTGGCCGGAGTTATAGCTATTTCATGCTTGCCAGGCAATCATCAGACTCCTTAGTGGTGCTGAGCTCTAATCCAATTTTATTTGAAGAACACTTGTAGGATTCAAACTTTAAGGCGCTTATAAAAATGCTGTGACTCAAAATGCATTTGATGAACAAGTACGACATCTGGACACGTAGCATCAGTGGTCTGAAGTCGTGTAGTGCGTAAGTGCACATGACTACAAAGACTGAGCAGATCTGATATGCGTGGGTTTGAATCCTACAAGTGTTCATCAAATAAAATTGGATTAAAGCTCAGCACCACTAAGGAGTCTGATGATTGCCTGGCAAGCATGAAATAGCTATAACTCCGGCCAAGAATAAAATATAAATGAATTATAGAAAATTAATTCATACAAAACAATTGGTGGTAGTGCTTTTAAGTTGTTGTTGTTGTTCACAAAAATTCAATGAAATTGACGGAATAAAGAATGGTCAAGTCTAATAAACTGACATTCTATGTACAAGTGTACACTTAAAAATAAAAAAAGATTCTGATAATGTTTTTTTTTTGTTTTTATGAAACTCCTGCGTTCTGGATGGTTCCCGATCAATGGTGGCAAGTGATCGGGTTTTGCTGTAAAGCTAGATGTCGGCCAACGGTATCGTTACCTCGGTCTTGATATTGGCACGCAATCTGACGACCGATGACGAAAGGTAGGTACACCTTGCTTGACCGTTCGAACTAGCCGATCGGTAACTCGATCACGTGTACTATTGATGGAGTGGAGATCTTGTGGAAATGCTCCGAATTTTTTATTTTTTATTTTTTTCTGTGGTGATGATTTTTCGATGAGACTTTAGCGAGAAGGATTAGGATATTTGGCACTTTAATTATTCGCTGTGTCTACATGAAAAGGAAAACTTTAGTATTGTAACCCTGATCGAGGTTATGGTTTCTCATTGACACACTCACTTTTAGTTTCCTTTTTCTTTCTTTCAAATATGTAGCGTGGAGTTCTTTGGGGCGGATTAAAAAAAATACAAAAGTACTTTTTCCACGCCAAAGGGCGACGTAGATTACACCACAAGTGGGGCTGTTTCACTTTTTGATCTCTTACTCGTATGAGATTTTTGGTTAGAAATCCTAACAAAATATAAAGTTCTATTTCTATTTTCAACCGGCGTGTAATATAATTTACCTCCATATAAATTTCGGTACACTCGGAATTACCCAAGGTTTTTACTGTAGGTATATTTCTTGGACTTTAATTAGTTCCAATAAGGATCACTTATTAATTAAGTAGTACTTCTTCGGGTGGGATTTCGGACCAGAAAGAACGATTGGATTGATTATGGATGACAAGCAATCATTTTGATGAACACCATGTACTTCCACCAATCGTTTGACAAGTGTCAATCAGCTGGTGGGTAATGGAATTCCTCATAACAAATTATAGGGTGGTATGAAGTACTTATATATTTAATTCTCTTGGTTCGCAAAACTGTTAGATAGATAGATAATTTTACGGGGTCCCCCACAAAACTTTTCAATTTTGTAAACGCAAGTGAATAAAAATGAAACGAAAAAGGACCTATTCTTCTTCTCTTTGACCCCGACCCACGCCTGAGATTAAGAGTAAAATTATGTAGTTTTAAATTTTAGTTATAAGGTAGTTTTAATAGTTTACTATCGAATCATTTTCGAATATCCTTGGCGTGAAATACACCAAGTATATTTCCATTTGTATCTGCTTACTCATACAGGTTATGGGGATGGGGATGCTTTTGACAATTGCTGGTGTGAACTTTGCACAAAATTTGGCTCAAAATAAAATTACGCTTGTACCTGCACTGTTTGTCCAACTATGTTGGATGGTTGTGTGTCATAAAGGGTCCGCACACAACCATCAATGCCTACAACAATTTAACTTTTACGTTACGTAAATGCTGATGATAAAGAAGGTTATATGAAGGGCGTACAATAACGATCACTTACCAATTATTTTGCCAACGAGTTCGATGTGTTTTATTTTATTTGAGTTGAGATTTCATTTTTTTAAAAAAAGTATATTTTCCAAGGTTTTCACCCAACATTTTTGGTCCTTCGAGCCTTTAATAAAAATCAAGTGCCTAAAGACAATATAAAAACAATTATCGTGGTCTATTTATTATAATCGATAACGCCGAGTGTATCAAAATTTAAAAGACATTGCGCCGACATCTTGTCGTTTGTTCGTTTTTTTTTTTTATTCAAATTTCAAAAATTGAACGATTTTCTAATAAATTAAAATAAATAAATTTAAAAAAAACGATTGTATCTGTTTAATTATACTTAAACGTACGACTAAAATAAAAAAAATAAAATAAAGAAAAAATCATCCATCCATCAAGAAGACAGCATCGGTTCAGCAAGCGGCAGCCGGCAGTAGCAGCAATCCAGTAACCTGAAAATAAGCTGACATTCAAAGTGAGTACATTTACACTATACTTAAAAATTATATTTTTTCTTCAATAAATAGGAATAAATAAGAAATTATAATGAGTGGTGCTACAAAATTGGTTAAGACACTGTCTGCTCAGATTTCCAAAGATTTGAGATTTTTAAGAAAACTGTTTGTCCAACACGTAGAACAAAAAATTATGTAGCTACACGTCTCACCACGCTAGAAAACAATTGGGAGAACGTTATGATTCAATTTCGAGAAGTAAGTAGCAGCGACAACCTAAAATCTGAAGTTCTTACATCGACTGAAGAAGTTTACAATGCAGCAAATGCAAACTACACGGATTACAGATGTATGTTGTTGGACGAATTAGCACGATGTATGTACGTCTTCCGAAAAATTTTTTCGCTTTTAAAAAAGCTGCCGGCTTCCTTGCAATCAAAATGGGAAACCACGCTTGGGACCAAGAAAGATATCCCTACATTCAAAGAATTTTCGGATTTCTTAGAAACGAAGTTCCGAGCATTAGAAATGGTAGACCAACAAAATGAAAAACCAACATCATCGAATAAAAAGCAAAAGAGTGTTTTCCATGTGAACACTGATTCGGCAGGAAAATTTTTCATGCAAGGTATGCCATAAAGGTGTGCATTCGTTAAGAAGTTGTCCCAAATTTTTGAAAATGGACGTAAGGTCATGACAACGAATCGGCAATTGTTTTAACTGCTTAGCTTACAGCCATCGAACAAGCAATTGCCCAAGCAGCAAGAGATGTCATTTTTGCCAAAGGAATCATAATTCTCTTCTTCACTTTGGCAACACAAACAATACAAATCGTCAGTTTTCACATCACAACCCATCCCAACAAAATTCGTTCAATCAATCATTCGCTCAAAATAATCAAATTCCACACAACACAAACAACAATAATTCAAATAACTCATACTCATCCAATCGCACTCGAACACCATCGAACTCACTCACTCACGCTCAACAAAATAATGCAAATTCATTCAATCACTCAAATACAATCACTCAAAATACAAATCGTACTCAATCACATCATATAGCTACAGGAATTAATCCACATGCACCATCGCATCGTTTCAACCATGCGATTCACAACCATCAGGATCTTCAAATTGCTATTATCTAAATGAATTTAGAAACACCCAAATTTTACTAGCAACAGCAATAGTTAAAGTCAAGTCAGCCCATGGTACTTATTTCAAACTTATAGCATTAATTGATCCTGCTTCTCAGGCATCATTTATAACCGAATCTGCGGCTCAAATATTGGGTTTGAAAAAGCACCCAACTTCCTTTGACGTTTCGGTCCTAGGACAAAGTAAGAGCGGTTCATGTCGAAATTTTGTAGAACTGAGTTTACACTCAAATTATTTAAATTTTGTCACAGCAACAAAAGGCTACATTTTCAAAACCCTAACAGGACTTCTTCCAAGCCAAGAAATGTTCACAAGGAAACTTAATCACATATAAGGTTTACAACTAGCCGACCCTTCATTCCATGTTCCAGCCCAAATCGACCTTTTATTGGGAAGTGATGTTTACTGCGAAGTGGTCCTACCAGAAATTATCCGAGGTGATGAACCTGTTGCTCCAATAGCACAAAAACCGAATTTGGCTGGATAATCTTGGGAAAAGCTCCTGTTGAAAGAACTTGTTCACTACAAGTATATAGTCAGTTTATTGACATTGATACCCAAATGAGAAAGTTCTGGGAAATTGAAGAATCCCCATATGAAAAAGCCGAAGCTGAAGAAGATGTTGCGTGTGAGAACCATTTTCTACACAACATCAAAAGGTTGCCGGGAGGGCGCTTTGAAGTATCTTTGCCCTTCAAAGAAAACTATCGACCCGAACTGAAATCAACAAAGCAAAATGCACTCAATATGTTTTATAGACAAGAAAAGAAATTGCTTAACGATCCTGCACGACACAAAGAATACAACAAATGCATATCCGAATATCTTGAACTAGATCAAATGGAAGAAGTCGACATTCATCGCGACACCAAAATAAACTCACCCTTTCACTATGTTGTACCACATCACACCATCATCAAAGAATCCAGCACAACTACCCTTTGTATATGAAAACTATAGTACTATCATGGCGAGTTTTTTTTAGGGTTGCAGAGGTCCTGGTGGTGGCGCTGCAAAATGTGAGATGTAAAATTCGATTTGGGGAGTCTTTAAGCGTCGAAAATTGGTGGTAGGGGCAAGAGTAGACTATTTTTTGGATTATTGCATCCAAAAAATATCAATAAATATCATTTAAAACCTCCATAAGCTCTCCGCAAAAAAAAAAGAGTAAGGGTTGCATAGGTAAATTAGATGTCGCCCCATTCGACTTCCACCATGATAGTACTATAGTTTTCATATACAAAGAACTACCAAACTTCGTGTGGTCTTCAACGCCGCGTTCAAAACTTCGGATGGAAGTTCGCTAAACGATCATCTCATGACTGGGCCTAAAACTCAAACTGACATAATATCGATTGTTCTGAGGTGGAGAACTCATAAAATTACCTTCACATCAGACATCGAGAAAATGTATAGGCAAATCCAGATCCATCCAGATGATGCGTATCCATCCTCACCCGTTAAACTTTATAAAGTTAAAGTTTTAATGTTCAGTACTGCCCCAGCACCATATTTGGCAAACCGAACACTCAAGAAATTGGCATCCGATGAAGAATCCACGCATCCATTAGCCGCAAAAATGATCCGTGAAGACATGTATATTGACGATTTAGTGTCAGGCGCAGATACACTGGAAGAAGCAAGAGAAAAGTATGAACAGATTTCTCAATTATTATCGTCTGCTAGTTTTCATCTTTGAAAATGGATGAGCAATGAAGAAGAATTTCTCAAACCCATTCCAGAAGAAGATCAAGAAACAAATGTATCACTCACCCTTGGATCTCTGGATCATACGAAGACTCTCGGGATAAGTTGGTATCCATCTACAGATTCTTTTTCATTTCAAGAAATCGCCATCGAAAACATCCTTACAAAACGCACAATACTTTCAACCATTGCACGCATTTTTGATCCACTTGGGTGGATTTCGCCTTGTGTTATAAAAGCGAAGATTATTATGCAGCAATTATGGTTGAATGGTCTCTCATGGGACGAGACCATTCCAGCGGAACTTCACCAAGAATGGCTGTCCTTTCAAGATGAATTGAAGAACCTCCAAACCATCCGTATTCCGCGATGGATTAACACCCAAGGCGACTTCAAAAGCCTCGAATTCCATGGGTTTAGCGATGCTTCAACCAAGGCATATGGAGCCGTGGTTTATATTCGAGTTTTAGATTTCAATAATCGAATACACACCCATCTCTTGATCTCGAAAACTAAAGTTGCTCCTGTAAATACGGTATCCTTGCCTAGACTAGAGTTGCGTGTGGGGCTGTGCTGCTAGTAAAGCTCCTTAAACACACTCAAGATGTTTTCCTGTTCAAAAATGTACCAAGTTTTGCCTGGACGGATTCAACAATAACCCTTTGTTGGATAACGGCGTTGCCTTCAAGATGGAAAACTTTTATCGCCAACCGAGTCACCGAAGTTCAACCACTTACGGATGTAAGTATCTGGATACACATTCCTACAAAGTTAAACCCAGCGGATCTTGCTTCCAGGGGAATGTTGCCATCCAAATTACTTCAAAATGATTTATGGTGGAAAGGACCACTTTTTCTTCAAGAAAAATGGGACTTTTCAGTCCCAGAGCAACCCACCCAATTCGAAACCGAAGAAGAAAAACGTGAAATTAAGGTTCACGTAGCTTTCGAAAACAAAAATGTTATTTTGGATATCTTAAGCAGATACTCCAAACTCAACAAAGCTTTGAGAATTATAGCTTTGGTTAATAGATTTGTTCAAAATCTAAAAGCCGATCCTGACCACAGGATGAATTCAGTTCTTTCACCCATGGAACTGGACATTGCATTGCACATTGTCATACGCATTGTACAACAACAAATGTTTTCGGATGTCATCATTGAGCTCACAAAAACTAAGAAAACGCAACTTAACAAATCACTCAACCTATTCATCATTGATCAATTTGAAATTATAAGAATTGGAGGCAGACTGGAAAATGCAACACTCACTTATGATCAAAAACACCCAATTGTTTTAAAGCCTGATAACCACTTTTCCAAACTGATAATTGAAGAAGCTCATGAAAAAACACTTCATGGTGGAATATAACAAGTTACTTCATGCATTCGAAATAAATATTGGATATTCAGTTTAAAACGAAATGTTAAAAAATATCTAAATCGATGCATTATCTGTTTTAAAACTAAACCAAAATCAATGCAACAGCTAATGGGAAATTTGCCAGCCCCAAGAGTAAATAAGTCGCGACCGTTCACTCATACTGGTGTAAACTATGCTGGTCCCATTGAAGTAAAGGCCTGGAAAGGAAGAGGTTCCAAACGTTTCAAGGGATATTTCGCCATATTTATCTGCCTATCGACCAAAGCTATTCATCTCGAAGCAGTAACCGACCTAACAACACAAGCCTTCATAGCAGCATTTCGACGTTTCACGTCGAGAAGAGGAATATGTTCCAACCTATACGGCGACTGCGGAACCAATTTTCAAGGTGCAAATTCTGAACTTCAAAAGATGCTCAACGCAGCAAAATATAACTATATTGACATCGCCAACTCAATAAGCCAATTGGGAACAAAAGGAATTTCATTCCTCCTGCTTCTCCTCACTTCGGTGGATTGTGGGAAGCAGGAGTGAAATCCGTAAAATACCATTTACGAAGAATCGCCCAAAACCAAGCGCTTACTTTTGAGGAGCTCAGCACGCTTCTTACACAGATAGAAGCGTGTCTTAACTCGAGAAACCTTTGCCCGATAACGGATAGCTTGGACGACTTTAAGGCACTAACTCCAGCACACTTTTTGATCGGCACGTCAGGCCATATAGTTCAAGAAGCGGATTTGAAGAACGAAAAAATTGGGTACCTCGATAGATGGAAGCGAATTCAAGCTGTATTACAAACCTTTTGGAAGGAATGGAGCGGAGAATATCTCACAAGACTCCAAAACAGACCGAAGTGGCTACAAAAGGAAGAACAACCTAAGGTCGGAGACCTCGTCTTACTACGTGACGAAAGATTCCCTCCATCGAAATGGCCGTTAGCAAGAATCATTGAAACTTTTCCAGGAAAAGACAATCTTATTCGCGTCGTCAAAGTTAAAACGCAAAACAACGAATTCAAAAGACCTATTGCTAAGATATGCCCACTTCCATCAAATTCAAATACCGAAGAAAACACAATAATTTAATTCCCGAAATCAATATCAAAAATTCAAACAAATTAATTCAAAATAATCTAAGCCCCTAATTCAAATAAAGAAGTAATTATCAACTCAAATCGAAAGAAGCTAATTCAATCCAATTTCAAAAACTCAAATGAAATGAAAATGAAACATAATTCTTCGAAATCTAATTGAAAATGATTCAAATGAAATCAAAATGAAATATAATTCTTCGAAATCTAATTCCAAAATGATTCGAGAATTAATTACAAATGGAAAACAAATTGTACAAAACAAAACATCGAACATAAAAGTAAAACAAAATATCCAAATTGATAAAACTGCGAAATATTCAAATAAAGAAAATTATGCGAATTAAAAAACTCAACCCTACACAAAATATGTATAAAAAATATATATAAATTAAGCTTAAACTCACTCAAACAGAACCTATTCGAAAAAAAAACTCACTCATAAAAAAAAAAAAAAAAAATCATAATATAATTTAAAAGGAAAACCACACACTCATAACATCCAAAATAATTCATACAGTCCACTAAAACAAAATCAACTGATTCATTCAAAAACAAGTATGGAATTAAAAATCTAATAAAAATCAACATTAACACCCACTCAATCATAAAATACTCAAACAAAATTCACATTTGTAAAAAAAAATAATTTAAATGTATTAAAAATCTGAAAAAAAAATCAAAATTATAAGAAAAACACACATACACACACACACATGCATGAATGGTCTACATCCAAAATTAAAATATCCATGAGCACCCAAAACAAACTATTCATTTGCCTATACAAGCAGAACATTATATGAAATCAATTAAAAAACGAAAATGAAAAAATAATTGGAATCAAAATAATAATTTAAAAACAAAATAATATTACGTGAAATAATCTTCAAACAAAATAAATAAAATTACCAAGTCAACTTTATTTCATGTAAGGTGGCAACCATGTCAAATATGTAACATACCGAGGTACGCCTTTGTATATGAAAACTATAGTACTATCATGGCGAGTTTTTTTTAGGGTTGCAGAGGTCCTGGTGGTGGCGCTGCAAAATGTGAGATGTAAAATTCGATTTGGGGAGTCTTTAAGCGTCGAAAATTGGTGGTAGGGGCAAGAGTAGACTATTTTTTGGATTATTGCATCCAAAAAATATCAATAAATATCATTTAAAACCTCCATAAGCTCTCCGCAAAAAAAAAAGAGTAAGGGTTGCATAGGTAAATTAGATGTCGCCCCATTCGACTTCCACCATGATAGTACTATAGTTTTCATATACAAAGGGTACGCACATAAAAGAAATGGAATATGCCAAGGTGTATGCAGTAGGTATGTACAACACAAGAATGCTTCGAATATTCAGCATATTATGTACAGAAAACAACAACACGTCGAGTATCCAGCTTGCTTATATACACCGTGCCCGTCCGTAGAACTCAAAAGTAAAAACCTGAAAAATTAAATGTTTAAATAAGTAAAATAATAAAACCAAAAACATAATAACTCACCCATCAGCAACAACAGCAATACAGGATATCAAACAAAAGGAACAAAACACCAACCTATGAATTAAACAAAAAAAAATGCAATGAGAAAACAATATACATGATTGTAATATAAGGTTGCGTAGTGTAGGTCATGGCAAAAAACCAACCACCACACATGTACATAATGCATTTAGTAACATTATGTATATTTAAATGATTGCAATCAATAAATAATTAACACAAAACTAAACGAAATAGCAACAAATTGTCTAATATACTGTAATATTCTGCTAAGGGTTCGCAATAAAACTTATTTACTTTATTTCTTAACTTCCACTTATTACATTTAAAATAAAACACACTTTGCTTCAATTGAAATCACTTTTATTAATCACTGGCACAACACTTTACACGAACTTTATTCTTTTACTTTCAAAAATAAACTGTGTCCAATCGGTAGCGCCATTAACCTTATATAGGGATATATCTGGTTCTGGTCTAATCTCGAAAGCAATAGCAATCTTTAGAACCTGTACCTCGATCTTTCTATTCTGCCAGATAGATGGAATAATTCCCCTTCGGGCTTCGACATTTACCAATGTTCGAAAAAGCTCATTCAAAGCTCATAGCAGGTTGTTTTAAATCGCAAAGGTACTAGATGGCGCTGTCATCGCATTCGAGAATCGATATAGTTCGAATGTAAAAGTCGTTATATTATGATTCAAAAGTAGTTAACTAATCTTCGTTACATTGCCCCCTCTTAGAATTGATCGCCCCGAAAAATTTCATTACTTCTTTCACCGTTATATCGATGTAACCGGTCAGCGTGAACTACTTTTAGTTTGCCTCTTACGCCTCTTTGTATACGGTAAACCACATCATTGATTCTTTTCACCACAGTATATGGGCCCTCCCAGTTTTGTTGGAGTTTTGGTGATAGCCCCTTTTGTCGATGAGGATTGTAAAACCACACAAGGTCTCCTTCTTGAAATCCCGTTGCTGTGGCTCTTGCGTCGTATCTTGTTTTCATCCGATCACTAGACAATTTTATATTTTTCCTTGTTTGTTGATGAATGTCAATAAGCCTTTTCTTGAGGTCATCCACATATTCCTCTGTTTCCTGTGACTCATTTGGATGACAACCAAATTTCACTTCACTTGGCCGCCGTATAGTTGATCCGAACAGGATTTCCGATGGTGTTTTTCCTGTCGAGCTATGGGTTGCACTTCGATATGCCATAAGGAACAATGGGATATGTCGGTCCCAGTCTCGTTGGTAGTCGCCGACAACCTTAGACAGATGTTCTTTAAGGGTTCTGTTGAATCGTTCAACCATCCCATCAGATTGTGGATGGAGCGGTGTTGTTCTTGTCTTTTTAATGCCAAGGAGCGAGCAAACTTCCTGAAAGACTTTAGATTCGAAGTTCCTTCCTTGGTCAGAATGAAGCTCCATGGGAACACCGAACCTGCTCACCCAATTGAAGACAATTTGATCCACAACTGTTTTGGTTTCTTGGTTTGGGATGGCAAATGCTTCAGGCCACTTGCTGAAATAGTCCATGACTACAAGGATGTATCGGTTTCCGTTGTTAGTTTGAGGAAAAGGACCCGCGACATCTATTGCGATTCTCTCAAAAGGTGTGCCCACATTATACTGCTGCATTCTACTCTGAATTTTTCTACCTGGTCCCTTGCTAGCAGCACAAGTATCACACTTTCGGCACCATCTTTCGACGTCATCTCTTGCGTGTAGCCAGTAGAATCGTTGTCGTACCTTTTCCAGCGTCTTATTCACTCCCAAATGACCTCCAGAAGTTCCATCATGCATCTCTTGAAGTACGTCGTTAACCTGCATCACATAAGATTTACCGTCTGCAGATTTCCACTTACGCCTTAATACCCCTTCTTGCACATGAAGCGAGTCCCATTGTGCCCAATATGCTTTGAGAGCCGGACTTCGATAGGAGGTATCACACCATTCTGGTTTCTCTTGGTGTTCTTTCCAGGTAAGAATGGGTTCGATATCCGGATCTTCTTGTTGGGCCGTTCTGAGTTCTTCGTTGTTCCAACCGTTAATGGGATCAGCTCTAGTTCGTTGAACGATGACCATTTCCTTTTCTTCTTGGCGTGTGCAATGCTTACAGTCTGGTTTACACTGTCGCCGGGATAGAGCGTCTGCGTTTGAATGCAGCTTTCCTCTTCGATGTTGAATCTCATAGTCATACGTCTGCAACCTCTCGATCCATCTTGCTACTTGACCTTCTGGATTTTTGAAGTTTAAAAGCCAATTGAGCGCACCATGATCTGTTCGAAGAAGGAACTTTTGTCCATAGATGTAGTTATGGTAGTGCTTTGTTGCCAATATCAGAGCGAGAAGTTCCCTCCTTGTAACGCAATAATTCCTTTCTGGCTTCGAGAGTACCTTGCTGTAATAGGCGACAACTTTTTCCTCTCCGTCATGTACTTGCGATAGTACAGCTCCAATTCCATTGCTGGAGCGTTGCATAGTCCGAATGGCATCACATTAAATTGCCACAGACCGTTTCCTGTGGAGAACGCCGTCTTTTCCCGATCTTCTGGGTGAATTTCGACTTGCCAATAACCGCTCTTCAAATCCAAAGTTGAAAACCATTGGGCTCCTTCCATCGCGTCTAAGGTGTCGCTGATTCTGGGTAGAGGGTAGCTATCTTTCTTTGTCACGTCGTTCAGTCTTCGGTAGTCTACACAAAATCGAGTGCTTCCATCCTTCTTTTTGACAAGAACGACTGGTGATGCCCAAGGGCTTTTGGAATTTTCGATTACCCCATCTTTCTTCATTGTCGATATCATTTCTTCAACTTCAGTTTGTTTTGCTAGAGGGAGACGTCTTGCTGGTTGGCGAATTGGTCTTGCATCTCCTGTATCAATTCGATGCCTTACTAGTTGTGTTCGACCATATTGTCCGTTGGGTGAAGAGAATATATCAGCATACTCATGAAGAAGATCTCCAGCAACATTAAGCTGATGTCGACTCAGACTTGATGACTTCAGAATTTGGTCTTTTAATCTGTCAAAGCTCAGGGGTTTCTTTGTTTCCGCTTCGGTGATCTTAGTAATCGCGGATACAGGTTCACATTTCCCAACTACTTCTCCCTTCTTGAGCTTAATTTCGTACGGTTTGATGTTCAGTATCCGTACAGGCACCATGTTGTTCTTTGGTGCCACCAGAGTCTTCCCTACCATGATGTTTTGGGAACGTTGTTTCGCATCTGGTTCCACCATGAGGTATCGATGGCTTCCAAAGTCACCCTTTAGTTTCGTCCATACGAATACTTCCGAAGAAGCAGGCAAGCAAATGTCTTCTTTGATGACGGTCCTGATAGTTGTTGAGTTTTCGTTGCCATAGACCATCGGAATCTCCACATTTTGGTACTTAAGAACTTGTTTACCGATATCCAAAATTATTCCATGCTCCTTCATGAAGTCGATTCCAACGATGCACTCGTCACATATATCTGCTACCAGGAATAGGTGCGAAAACTCTAGTTCTGCCAAACGGATCATAAGACGAACCTCACCATATACTTTTGCTGCCTCTCCTGTGGCGGTCTTCAGACGGTAGCTATTGGTGTTGTGTAGCCAAGACATCTTGACCAAGTCTCTTCGTACAATGGAGGCGGTGGCACCGGTGTCGATTGTAGCCACGTGTTTCTTATTGTTTATTATTGCCTCCACTGTCAGGCTTTTGTTGTCTCGTTTAGTCTTTGAGACTTGGATAGTGTTTCTGGGGCCATCGATACCAGAAACCAGCTTCTGCCCCTCGAAGTTGGTTCTTACTCGTTTCCCGTCTGGGAAACAAAATGAGCAGGAGTGTTGGTACTATTGCTTGGTTGTTCTCGAGCGTTGGTTCTGCTTCCACAATGTTTATTTATTTATTTATATATTTATTTATTTATTATTTATTATCTACGATCATTCATCCACAGATTATTTAATTTTCTTAACCTAAATTATGTAATACAAATAAATAAGAATTTACAATGAACTCAAAGCTAAATTTAATTTAGATTTAAAAACTTTCCGAGACATTACTAAATCAAAATTGTCGTCATATATAAGGTTAAATATTTGAGTACACCTAGATATTGGATCACGTGAACCATAGGAGGTACTATGAGAAGGTTCCCATAATAGGGGTCTTAATCTTAATGACCTCTGAGGTGCATACAAATTGAAAAGAAACAACAAATTCCCACAATCAATGTTAGAACAAAAAACGTCACGAACAAACATGACACTGTACATATTTCGTCTTATTTCAAGCGATTGCAAACCTAGCAATAAACATTTCGAAAGATATGAATGCCTTTCACTACTATTGATTTCAAAAAACCTTCGAAGAGCAAAACGCAAAAAAATTTTTTGAACTTTTTTGTTGGCATGCAGCTCTTCTCGGTGGTAATCTGCACTGCCGCTGAAGATGTCCGGTTTTGTTACAATTCCAGCATCGAGCAAGTCCTTCACGCTGGCTTCTTTGGAATGCGATTTTCTGACAAGAACATTCTTCAACTTCAACTTCTCTGACTCGATGAACTCCTTGGGAAGCTTGTTCTGTCGCTTCCATAGTCAGAGCAAACGCTAAAGCTTCAGGAAGCGTACGTTTTCCAGCAGTTCTAATTGCTCGCTGTAAGTTGATGTCAGATACAGCACGGATGAAGGCTTCTGTTGCAAGTTGGTTGACGATTTCATCCCCTGCAGCTGGATATGCGAGATGCGCCAACCGTTCAATATCCGCTTGAAGTTGCTGCAGAGTTTCTCCTCTTTTCTGGACTCTAGTATTCAGTTGGACGCGGAAGACTTCTTGCATATGGCCATCTCCAAAGCGTTTGTCTGTGGCCTGAACAAGAGCACTGAAGTTACCATTCTTATCTGCTGGGATGGTTTGCAGCAGTTCAGCAGCAGATGCTCTGAGGGCAACCGTCAGAGCTAAAAATTTGTCTTGTTTATCCCAGCCATTTGTCGCTGCGGCTGCCTCAAACTGTTTTTTATAGATCGACCAAGAAGTTTGCCCGTCAAAAGTCGGTGGATGTATTTCCTTCTTCCTTGGGTAATCGCCAACACTTTCCCTAATCTTAATTTTTCGAACTTTGTCTAATTCGTCGGTTATGCTTTGTATTTTGCCTTCGAATTTTTCTTGAACACTCTCGAGCTTTGCGTCTACTTTTGAAAATTGCTTTTCGACGCAATCAAAAGGTCCATCAATAGTAGCGAACTTGTTCTCAAAGGCATCAAGCTTACCTTCGATGAGATTCTTCTGTTCTTCGAGAAGATTCTTTTGTTCTACACGTTGTTCTTCGAGAAGATGCTTTTGTTTTTCCATTTGTTCGAGAAGGTTCTGTTGTTCACACTTTTGTTCTGTCCGTTGTTCTTCGAGAAGATTCTTTTGTTGTTTTTCCATTTGTTCGAATTGATTCTTTTGTTCTATACGTTGTTCTTCGAGCTTGCCAATGAGAAGTGCCATCATTGCCGACAAGTCGACACCAGTACTTACTTGTTCTTCAGGCATTTCTATTTCGAATAGGAACGTATCTGGGTCTTCTCCGCGTTGACATAAATCCTCTTGCAGACGAATTATGAGGTCAGCTTTTCTTCCAGCAGTAGGAAGGCCTCGTTTATTCAGCTCTGCCTTAAGTTCAACACAATTCAATTCAATTACTGTCTTACCCATTTTGCTTTTATTTTTCTTTTTTTTTTAATCACAGTCACTTTTTGTCTTTGTTTTATCAAAACACACACACGTATATATATTTTTTTTTTTTTTTTTTATCACCAAAAATTATCTGAATGCACAGACAACATAAGTTTTTATCCCACTTCTGACACCAATGTAATATTCTGCTGAGGGTTCGCAATAAAAACTTATTTACTTTATTTCTTAACTTCTTCTTATTACATTTAAAATAAAACACACTTTACTTCAATTAAAATCACTTTTATTAATCACTGGCACAACACTTTACACGAACTTTATTCTTTCACTTTCAAAAATAAATTGTGTCCAATCCGTAGCGCCATCAACCTTATATAGGAAAATATCTGGTTCTGGTCTAATCTCGAAATCAATAGAAATCTTTAGAACCTGTATCTCGATCTTTCTATTCTGACAGATAGATGGAATAATTCCCCTTCGGACTTCGACATTTACCAATGTTCGAAAAAGCTCATTTAAAGCTCATTCAAAGCATCATAGCAATGGTACTAGATGGCGCTGTCATCGCATTCCAGAATCGATATAGTTCGAATGTAAAAGTCGTTATATTATGATTCAAAAGTAGTTAACTAATCTTTGTTACATTGCCCCCCTCTTAGAATTGATCGTCCCGAACAATTTCATTACCTCTTTCACCGTTATATTGATGTAAGCGGTCAGCGTGAACTACTTTTACTTTGCCTCTTACGCCTCTTTGTATACGGTAAACCACATCATTGATTCTTTTCACCACAGTATATGGGCCCTCCCAGTTTTGTTGGAGTTTTGGTGATAGCCCCTTTTGTCGATGAGGATTGTAAAACCACACAAGGTTTCCTTCTTGAAATCCCGTTGCTGTCGCTCTTGCGTCGTATCTTGTTTTCATCCGATCACTAGACAATTTTATATTTGTCCTTGTTTGTTGATGAATGTCAATAAGCCTTTTCTTGAGGTCATCCACATATTCGTCTGTTCCCTGTGACTCATTTGGATGACAACCAAATTTCACTTCACTTGGCCGCCGTATAGTTTATCCGAACAGGATTTCCGATGGTGTTTTTCCTGTCGAGCTATGGGTTGCACTACGATATGCCATAAGGAACAATGGGATATGTCGGTCCCAGTCTCGTTGGTAGTCGCCGACAACCTTCGACAGATGTTCTTTAAGAGTTCTGTTGAATCGTTCAACCATCCCATCAGATTGTGAATGGAGCGGTGTTGTTCTTGTCTTTTTAATGCCAAGGAGCGAGCAAACTTCGAAGTTCCTTCCTTGGTCAGAATGAAGCTCCATGGGAACACCGAACCTGCTCACCCAATTGAAGACAATTTGATCCACAACTGTTTTGGTTTCTTGGTTTGGGATGGCAAATGCTTCAGGCCACTTGCTGAAATAGTCCATGACTACAAGGATGTATCGGTTTCCGTTGTTAGTTTGAGGAAAAGGACCCGCGACATCTATTGCGATTCTCTCAAAAGGTGTGCCCACATTATACTGCTGCATTCTACTCTGAATTTTTCTACCTGGTCCCTTGCTAGCAGCACAAGTATCACACTTTCGGCACCATCTTTCGACGTCATCTCTTGCGTGTAGCCAGTAGAATCGTTGTCGTACCTTTTCCAGCGTCTTATTCACTCCCAAATGACCTCCAGAAGTTCCATCATGCATCTCTTGAAGTACGTCGTTAACCTGCATCACATAAGATTTACCGTCTGCAGATTTCCACTTACGCCTTAATACCCCTTCTTGCACATGAAGCGAGTCCCATTGTGCCCAATATGCTTTGAGAGCCGGACTTCGATAGGAGGTATCACACCATTCTGGTTTCTCTTGGTGTTCTTTCCAGGTAAGAATGGGTTCGATATCCGGATCTTCTTGTTGGGCCGTTCTGAGTTCTTCGTTGTTCCAACCGTTAATGGGATCAGCTCTAGTTCGTTGAACGATGACCATTTCCTTTTCTTCTTGGCGTGTGCAATGCTTACAGTCTGGTTTACACTGTCGCCGGGATAGAGCGTCTGCGTTTGAATGCAGCTTTCCTCTTCGATGTTGAATCTCATAGTCATACGTCTGCAACCTCTCGATCCATCTTGCTACTTGACCTTCTGGATTTTTGAAGTTTAAAAGCCAATTGAGCGCACCATGATCTGTTCGAAGAAGGAACTTTTGTCCATAGATGTACTTATGGTAGTGCTTTGTTGCCAATATCAGAGCGAGAAGTTCCCTCCTTGTAACGCAATAATTCCTTTCTGGCTTCGAGAGTACCTTGCTGTAATAGGCGACAACTTTTTCCTCTCCGTCATGTACTTGCGATAGTACAGCTCCAATTCAAACGTTACTTGCATCAGCGTCGATGATGAAAGGTTTTCCTGACCATTTGAACGGCTTCCCCTTTTCAGTAAGATGATGCAAGCTTTTGGCGATCTTAGCAAAATCCTTTACGAAACGCCGATAATAAGTGGCCAGACCAAGAAAGCTCCGGAGTTGATGTTTGTCCTGAGGCGTTGGCCAATTCTTTACAGTGTCAACTTTCTCAGGATCAGTTTTTACTCCTTGGGATGAGATGATATGTCCCAAATATTTAACTTCGGTCTTGAAAAACGAACATTTCTTAGGATTTAACTTTAGATGTGCCTCTCGAAGCCTCTGGAATACGGCTTTAAGGTTTTTACAATGTTCTTCAAATGTTTTTCCGTACACGATGACATCGTCCAGGTAGACCAGGCAAGATTTCCAGGTTAGTCCATGTAGAACGCACTCCATCAAACGCTCAAAAGTTGCTGGAGCGTTGCATAGTCCGAATGGCATCACATTAAACTGCCACAGACCGTTTCCTGTGGAGAACGCCGTCTTTTCCCGATCTTCTGGGTGAATTTCCACTTGCCAATAACCGCTCTTCAAATCCAAAGTTGAAAACCATTGGACTCCTTCCATCGCGTCTAAGGTGTCGCTGATTCTGGGTAGAGGGTAGCTATCTTTCTTTGTCACGTCGTTCAGTCTTCGGTAGTCTACACAAAATCGAGTGCTTCCATCCTTCTTTCTGACAAGAACGACTGGTGATGCCCAAGGGCTTTTGGAATTTTCGATTACCCCATCTTTCTTCATTGCCGATATCATTTCTTCAACTTCAGTTTGTTTTGCTAGAGGGAGACGTCTTGCTGGTTGACGAATTGGTCTTGCATCTCCTGTATCAATTCGATGCCGTACAAAATGTGTTCGACCATATTGTCCGTTGGGTGAAGAGAATATATCAGCATACTCATGAAGAAGATCTCCAGCAACATTAAGCTGATGTCGACTCAGACTTGATGACTTCAGAATTTGGTCTTTTAATCTGTCAAAGCTCAGGGGTTTCTTTGTTTCCGCTTCGGTGATCTTAGTAATCGCGGATACAGGTTCACATTGCCCAACTACTTCTCCCTTCTTGAGCTTAATTTCGTACGGTTTGATGTTCAGTATCCGTACAGGCACCATGTTGTTCTTTGGTGCCACCAGAGTCTTCCCTACCATGATGTTTTGGGAACGTTGTTTCGCATCTGGTTCCACCATGAGGTATCGATGGCTTCCAAAGTCACCCTTTAGTTTCGTCCATACGAATACTTCCGAAGAAGCAGGCAAGCAAATGTCTTCTTTGATGACGGTCCTGATAGTTGTTGAGTTTTCGTTGCCATAGACCATCGGAATCTCCACATTTTGGTACTTAAGAACTTGTTTACCGATATCCAAAATTATTCCATGCTCCTTCATGAAGTCGATTCCAACGATGCACTCGTCACATATATCTGCTACCAGGAATAGGTGCGAAAACTCTAGTTCTGCCAAACGGATCATAAGACGAACCTCACCATATACTTTTGCTGCCTCTCCTGTGGCGGTCTTCAGACGGTAGCTATTGGTGTTGTGTAGCCAAGACATCTTGACCAAGTCTCTTCGTACAATGGAGGCGGTGGCACCGGTGTCGATTGTAGCCACGTGTTTCTTATTGTTTATTATTGCCTCCACTGTCAGGCTTTTGTTGTCTCGTTTAGTCTTTGAGACTTGGATAGTGTTTCTGGGGCCATCGATACCAGAAACCAGCTTCTGCCCCTCGAAGTTGGTTCTTACTCGTTTCCCGTCTGGGAAACAAAATGAGCAGGAGTGTTGGTACTATTGCTTGGTTGTTCTCGAGCGTTGGTTCTGCTTCCACAATGTTTATTTATTTATTTATATATTTATTTATTTATTATTTATTATCTACGATCATTCATCCACAGATTATTTAATTTTCTTAACCTAAATTATGTAATACAAATAAATAAGAATTTACAATGAACTCAAAGCTAAATTTAATTTAGATTTAAAAACTTTCCGAGACATTACTAAATCAAAATTGTCGTCATATATAAGGTTAAATATTTGAGTACACCTAGATATTGGATCACGTGAACCATAGGAGGTACTATGAGAAGGTTCCCATAATAGGGGTCTTAATCTTAATGACCTCTGAGGTGCATACAAATTGAAAAGAAACAACAAATTCCCACAATCAATGTTAGAACAAAAAACGTCACGAACAAACATGACACTGTACATATTTCGTCTTATTTCAAGCGATTGCAAACCTAGCAATAAACATTTCGAAAGATATGAATGCCTTTCACTACTATTGATTTCAAAAAACCTTCGAAGAGCAAAACGCAAAAAATTTTTTTGAACTTTTTTGTTGGCATGCAGCTCTTCTCGGTGGTAATCTGCACTGCCGCTGAAGATGTCCGGTTTTGTTACAATTCCAGCATCGAGCAAGTCCTTCACGCTGGCTTCTTTGGAATGCGATTTTCTGACAAGAACATTCTTCAACTTCAACTTCTCTGACTCGATGAACTCCTTGGGAAGCTTGTTCTGCCGCTTCCATAGTCAGAGCAAACGCTAAAGCTTCAGGAAGCGTACGTTTTCCAGCAGTTCTAATTGCTCGCTGTAAGTTGATGTCAGATACAGCACGGATGAAGGCTTCTGTTGCAAGTTGGTTGACGATTTCATCCCCTGCAGCTGGATATGCGAGATGCGCCAACCGTTCAATATCCGCTTGAAGTTGCTGCAGAGTTTCTCCTCTTTTCTGGACTCTAGTATTCAGTTGGACGCGGAAGACTTCTTGCATATGGCCATCTCCAAAGCGTTTGTCTGTGGCCTGAACAAGAGCACTGAAGTTACCATTCTTATCTGCTGGGATGGTTTGCAGCAGTTCAGCAGCAGATGCTCTGAGGGCAACCGTCAGAGCTAAAAATTTGTCTTGTTTATCCCAGCCATTTGTCGCTGCGGCTGCCTCAAACTGTTTTTTATAGATCGACCAAGAAGTTTGCCCGTCAAAAGTCGGTGGATGTATTTCCTTCTTCCTTGGGTAATCGCCAACACTTTCCCTAATCTTAATTTTTCGAACTTTGTCTAATTCGTCGGTTATGCTTTGTATTTTGCCTTCGAATTTTTCTTGAACACTCTCGAGCTTTGCGTCTACTTTTGAAAATTGCTTTTCGACGCAATCAAAACGTCCATCAATAGTAGCGAACTTGTTCTCAAAGGCATCAAGCTTACCTTCGATGAGATTCTTCTGTTCTTCGAGAAGATTCTTTTGTTCTACACGTTGTTCTTCGAGAAGATGCTTTTGTTTTTCCATTTGTTCGAGAAGGTTCTGTTGTTCACACTTTTGTTCTGTCCGTTGTTCTTCGAGAAGATTCTTTTGTTGTTTTTCCATTTGTTCGAATTGATTCTTTTGTTCTATACGTTGTTCTTCGAGCTTGCCAATGAGAAGTGCCATCATTGCCGACAAGTCGACACCAGTACTTACTTGTTCTTCAGGCATTTCTATTTCGAATAGGAACGTATCTGGGTCTTCTCCGCGTTGACATAAATCCTCTTGCAGACGAATTATGAGGTCAGCTTTTCTTCCAGCAGTAGGAAGGCCTCGTTTATTCAGCTCTGCCTTTAGTTCAACACAATTCAATTCAATTACTGTCTTACCCATTTTGCTTTTATTTTTCTTTTTTTTTTAATCACAGTCACTTTTTGTCTTTGTTTTATCAAAACACACACACGTATATATATTTTTTTTTTTTTTTTTTATCACCAAAAATTATCTGAATGCACAGACAATATAAGTTTTTATCCCACTTCTGACACCAATGTAATATTTTGCTGAGGGTTCGCAATAAAAACTTATTTACTTTATTTCTTAACTTCTTCTTATTACATTTAAAATAAAACACACTTTACTTCAATTAAAATCACTTTTATTAATCACTGGCACAACACTTTACACGAACTTTATTCTTTCACTTTCAAAAATAAATTGTGTCCAATCCGTAGCGCCATCAACCTTATATAGGAAAATATCTGGTTCTGGTCTAATCTCGAAAGCAATAGAAATCTTTAGAACCTGTATCTCGATCTTTCTATTCTGACAGATAGATGGAATAATTCCCCTTCGGACTTCGACATTTACCAATGTTCGAAAAAGCTCATTTAAAGCTCATTCAAAGCTCATAGCAGGTTGTTTTAAATCGCAATGGTACTAGATGGCGCTGTCATCGCATTCCAGAATCGATATAGTTCGAATGTAAAAGTCGTTATATTATGATTCAAAAGTAGTTAACTAATCTTTGTTACATTGCCCCCCTCTTAGAATTGATCGTCCCGAACAATTTCATTACCTCTTTCACCGTTATATTGATGTAAGCGGTCAGCGTGAACTACTTTTACTTTGCCTCTTACGCCTCTTTGTATACGGTAAACCACATCATTGATTCTTTTCACCACAGTATATGGGCCCTCCCAGTTTTGTTGGAGTTTTGGTGATAGCCCCTTTTGTCGATGAGGATTGTAAAACCACACAAGGTTTCCTTCTTGAAATCCCGTTGCTGTCGCTCTTGCGTCGTATCTTGTTTTCATCCGATCACTAGACAATTTTATATTTGTCCTTGTTTGTTGATGAATGTCAATAAGCCTTTTCTTGAGGTCATCCACATATTCGTCTGTTCCCTGTGACTCATTTGGATGACAACCAAATTTCACTTCACTTGGCCGCCGTATAGTTGATCCGAACAGGATTTCCGATGGTGTTTTTCCTGTCGAGCTATGGGTTGCACTACGATATGCCATAAGGAACAATGGGATATGTCGGTCCCAGTCTCGTTGGTAGTCGCCGACAACCTTCGACAGATGTTCTTTAAGAGTTCTGTTGAATCGTTCAACCATCCCATCAGATTGTGAATGGAGCGGTGTTGTTGTTGTCTTTTTAATGCCAAGGAGCGAACAAACTTCGAAGTTCCTTCCTTGGTCAGAATGAAGCTCCATGGGAACACCGAACCTGCTCACCCAATTGAAGACAATTTGATCCACAACTGTTTTGGTTTCTTGGTTTGGGATGGCAAATGCTTCAGGCCACTTGCTGAAATAGTCCATGACTACAAGGATGTATCGGTTTCCGTTGTTAGTTTGAGGAAAAGGACCCGCGACATCTATTGCGATTCTCTCAAAAGGTGTGCCCACATTATACTGCTGCATTCTACTCTGAATTTTTCTACCTGGTCCCTTGCTAGCAGCACAAGTATCACACTTTCGGCACCATCTTTCGACGTCATCTCTTGCGTGTAGCCAGTAGAATCGTTGTCGTACCTTTTCCAGCGTCTTATTCACTCCCAAATGACCTCCAGAAGTTCCATCATGCATCTCTTGAAGTACGTCGTTAACCTGCATCACATAAGATTTACCGTCTGCAGATTTCCACTTACGCCTTAATACCCCTTCTTGCACATGAAGCGAGTCCCATTGTGCCCAATATGCTTTGAGAGCCGGACTTCGGTAGGAGATATCACACCATTCTGGTTTCTCTTGGTGTTCTTTCCAGGCAAGAATGGGTTCGATATCCGGATCTTCTTGTTGGGCCGTTCTGAGTTCTTCGTTGTTCCAACCGTTAATGGGATCAGCTCTAGTTCGTTGAACGATGACCATTTCCTTTTCTTCTTGGCGTGTGCAATGCTTACAGTCTGGTTTACACTGTCGCCGGGATAGAGCGTCTGCGTTTGAATGCAGCTTTCCTCTTCGATGTTGAATCTCATAGTCATACGTCTGCAACCTCTCGATCCATCTTGCTACTTGACCTTCTGGATTTTTGAAGTTTAAAAGCCAATTGAGCGCACCATGATCTGTTCGAAGAAGGAACTTTTGTCCATAGATGTACTTATGGTAGTGCTTTGTTGCCAATATCAGAGCGAGAAGTTCCCTCCTTGTAACGCAATAATTCCTTTCTGGCTTCGAGAGTACCTTGCTGTAATAGGCGACAACTTTTTCCTCTCCGTCATGTACTTGCGATAGTACAGCTCCAATTCCATTGCTGGAGCGTTGCATAGTCCGAATGGCATCACATTAAATTGCCACAGACCGTTTCCTGTGGAGAACGCCGTCTTTTCCCGATCTTCTGGGTGAATTTCGACTTGCCAATAACCGCTCTTCAAATCCAAAGTTGAAAACCATTGGGCTCCTTCCATCGCGTCTAAGGTGTCGCTGATTCTGGGTAGAGGGTAGCTATCTTTCTTTGTCACGTCGTTCAGTCTTCGGTAGTCTACACAAAATCGAGTGCTTCCATCCTTCTTTTTGACAAGAACGACTGGTGATGCCCAAGGGCTTTTGGAATTTTCGATTACCCCATCTTTCTTCATTGTCGATATCATTTCTTCAACTTCAGTTTGTTTTGCTAGAGGGAGACGTCTTGCTGGTTGGCGAATTGGTCTTGCATCTCCTGTATCAATTCGATGCCTTACTAGTTGTGTTCGACCATATTGTCCGTTGGGTGAAGAGAATATATCAGCATACTCATGAAGAAGATCTCCAGCAACATTAAGCTGATGTCGACTCAGACTTGATGACTTCAGAATTTGGTCTTTTAATCTGTCAAAGCTCAGGGGTTTCTTTGTTTCCGCTTCGGTGATCTTAGTAATCGCGGATACAGGTTCACATTTCCCAACTACTTCTCCCTTCTTGAGCTTAATTTCGTACGGTTTGATGTTCAGTATCCGTACAGGCACCATGTTGTTCTTTGGTGCCACCAGAGTCTTCCCTACCATGATGTTTTGGGAACGTTGTTTCGCATCTGGTTCCACCATGAGGTATCGATGGCTTCCAAAGTCACCCTTTAGTTTCGTCCATACGAATACTTCCGAAGAAGCAGGCAAGCAAATGTCTTCTTTGATGACGGTCCTGATAGTTGTTGAGTTTTCGTTGCCATAGACCATCGGAATCTCCACATTTTGGTACTTAAGAACTTGTTTACCGATATCCAAAATTATTCCATGCTCCTTCATGAAGTCGATTCCAACGATGCACTCGTCACATATATCTGCTACCAGGAATAGGTGCGAAAACTCTAGTTCTGCCAAACGGATCATAAGACGAACCTCACCATATACTTTTGCTGCCTCTCCTGTGGCGGTCTTCAGACGGTAGCTATTGGTGTTGTGTAGCCAAGACATCTTGACCAAGTCTCTTCGTACAATGGAGGCGGTGGCACCGGTGTCGATTGTAGCCACGTGTTTCTTATTGTTTATTATTGCCTCCACTGTCAGGCTTTTGTTGTCTCGTTTAGTCTTTGAGACTTGGATAGTGTTTCTGGGGCCATCGATACCAGAAACCAGCTTCTGCCCCTCGAAGTTGGTTCTTACTCGTTTCCCGTCTGGGAAACAAGTTGAGCAGGAGTG
The DNA here is from genome assembly GCA_958431115.1 of Syrphus vitripennis. Classification (NCBI taxonomy): domain Eukaryota; kingdom Metazoa; phylum Arthropoda; class Insecta; order Diptera; family Syrphidae; genus Syrphus; species Syrphus vitripennis. The sequence continues at coordinate 35,126,437 of OY288109.1, read as the reverse complement.
TTGGTACTATTGCTTGGTTGTTCTCGAGCGTTGGTTCTGCTTCCACAATGTTGGCATGCAGCTCTTCTCGGTGGTAATCTGCACTGCCGCTGAAGATGTCCGGTTTTGTTACAATTCCAGCATCGAGCAAGTCCTTCACGCTGGCTTCTTTGGAATGCGATTTTCTGACAAGAACATTCTTCAACTTCAACTTCTCTGACTCGATGAACTCCTTGGGAAGCTTGTTCTGCCGCTTCCATAGTCAGAGCAAACGCTAAAGCTTCAGGAAGCGTACGTTTTCCAGCAGTTCTAATTGCTCGCTGTAAGTTGATGTCAGATACAGCACGGATGAAGGCTTCTGTTGCAAGTTGGTTGACGATTTCATCCCCTGCAGCTGGATATGCGAGATGCGCCAACCGTTCAATATCCGCTTGAAGTTGCTGCAGAGTTTCTCCTCTTTTCTGGACTCTAGTATTCAGTTGGACGCGGAAGACTTCTTGCATATGGCCATCTCCAAAGCGTTTGTCTGTGGCCTGAACAAGAGCACTGAAGTTACCATTCTTATCTGCTGGGATGGTTTGCAGCAGTTCAGCAGCAGATGCTCTGAGGGCAACCGTCAGAGCTAAAAATTTGTCTTGTTTATCCCAGCCATTTGTCGCTGCGGCTGCCTCAAACTGTTTTTTATAGATCGACCAAGAAGTTTGCCCGTCAAAAGTCGGTGGATGTATTTCCTTCTTCCTTGGGTAATCGCCAACACTTTACCTAATCTTAATTTTTCGAACTTTGTCTAATTCGTCGGTTATGCTTTGTATTTTGCCTTCGAATTTTTCTTGAACACTTTCGAGCTTTGCGTCTACTTTTGAAAATTGCTTTTCGACGCAATCAAAACGTCCATCAATAGTAGCGAACTTGTTCTCAAAGGCATCAAGCTTACCTTCGATGAGATTCTTCTGTTTTTCGAGAAGATTCTTTTGTTCTACACGTTGTTCTTCGAGAAGATGCTTTTGTTTTTCCATTTGTTCGAGAAGGTTCTGTTGTTCACACTTTTGTTCTGTCCGTTGTTCTTCGAGAAGATTCTTTTGTTGTTTTTCCATTTGTTCGAATTGATTCTTTTGTTCTATACGTTGTTCTTCGAGCTTGCCAATGAGAAGTGCCATCATTGCCGACAAGTCGACACCAGTACTTACTTGTTCTTCAGGCATTTCTATTTCGAATAGGAACGTATCTGGGTCTTCTCCGCGTTGACATAAATCCTCTTGCAGACGAATTATGAGGTCAGCTTTTCTTCCAGCAGTAGGAAGGCCTCGTTTATTCAGCTCTGCCTTAAGTTCAACACAATTCAATTCAATTACTGTCTTACCCATTTTGCTTTTATTTTTCTTTTTTTTTTTAATCACAGTCACTTTTTGTCTTTGTTTTATCAAAACACACACACGTATATATATTTTTTTTTTTTTTTTTTATCACCAAAAATTATCTGAATGCACAGACAACATAAGTTTTTATCCCACTTCTGACACCAATGTAATATTCTGCTAAGGGTTCGCAATAAAAACTTTTTTACTTTATTTCTTAACTTCTTCTTATTACATTTAAAATAAAACACACTTTACTTCAATTAAAATCACTTTTATTAATCACTGGCACAACACTTTACACGAACTTTATTCTTTCACTTTCAAAAATAAACTGTGTCCAATCGGTAGCGCCATCAACCTTATATAGGGAAATATCTGGTTCTGGTCTAATCTCGAAAGCAATAGAAATCTTTAGAACCTGTATCTCGATCTTTCTATTCTGACAGATAGATGGAATAATTCCCCTTCGGACTTCGACATTTACCAATGTTCGAAAAAGCTCATTTAAAGCTCATTCAAAGCTCATAGCAGGTTGTTTTAAATCGCAATGGTACTAGATGGCGCTGTCATCGCATTCGAGAATCGATATAGTTCGAATGTAAAAGTCGTTATATTATGATTCAAAAGTAGTTAACTAATCTTCGTTACAATACGATTTCTCTTTACATGTGAGACACAATATTCATAAGAACATATGGGGGCATCAGTTCAGAGCTTACTGTGGAGCAAAAATGTCAAGGCCGTTTACTTTGTGCACTGGGGGGGGGGGGGGGAGAATGTTGGATGCTGCCGCTGTCATAAAGGGTTCGCACACAACCATCAATGCCTACAACAATTTAACTTTTACGTTACGTAAATGCTGATGATAAAGAAGGTTATATGAAGGGCGTACAATAAAAATCACTTACCAATTATTTTACCAACGAGTTCGATGTGTTTTATTTTATTTGAGTTGAGATTTCATTTTTTTAAAAAAAGTATATTTTCCAAGGTTTTCACCCAACAAACTACGAAGTTCGAACTTTTACTTCGTGTATTATACGTTCGCTCGTATTTCTTATGTGCTTGTTCAAGGGATGTTTTTAAATGATCGTGTATTAAATTTATTTTCCAACTTTTTGGAAGTAGTTCTATTTCGGCATTATTTAGGGCTTTTAGTTTTTTTTTAAAAGTGGGTAGTCCTGGCCATTTTCAATTTTCGACTGACCGAATAAGGCTTCGTTGGGCGACATTCCGATAGCAGCATGTGTTGTTGATCGGAGAGCACTAGCAATAGATTGGACATGCTTGTCCCAATTTGTCTGATTTGGTTCTTTGGCAAGGTATGAACGGATAGCTGGCAAAACTGAACGATTTACGCGTTCGCTGGCGTTCGCTTGGGGCGAGTATGCGGCCGTTCTTACGTGCCGGATTCTGTACGCTGAAAGTAGTTTCCCAAAATCTTTACTGATAAATTGTTTGCCATTATCAGAAAGTAAGGAATCAGGTACTCCAAAAATTGCGAAGACTTGTTCTTCAAGAAAGTTTATGGCTGAGTCACTTGTAGCTTTCCTTATCGGTTGAATTAAGACAAACTTTGTAAGCTGGTCTAAGCAAATTAACATGTACGCGTTACCTTTCTTAGAGCGGGGGTATGGGCCAAGAATGTCGATAAAGACGTGTTGAAAAGGTCTATCTACTACAAAAGATTGGCCCATTGGCGGCCTCAGGGTTGAATTCGGTACTTTGGAAGTTTTGCAGACGCTGCAGTCCGCAATGAACGCTTTAACTTGTGCCGCCATATTAGGCCAGTAAAAACGTTCAAGTAGGCGATATAGCGTTTTAGCAACACCACCATGCGAAAACTTTGGAGGATCATGAGCCGAAAGAACTAAGTTAGACGTCATTGAAGATGGGATCCACAGTTTCCACGTCTGGTCATCCTCAAGAGGATTCCCTGTACTACATTTGACCTTCTTGTAAACAAAACCTTCTGTTACTTGAAGATCAGGTAGTTGATTTTTATTTTTCTCCACCGTTTCTATCAATCCTACATACTCATCCAATTTAAAATCAATCTATCAATCCTACATACTCATCCGATTTAAAACACGGATCTGTAAGATCAATTTGTAAGACATCGAAAGAATTTACAAAACTCGAAGCTACAATTTTATCGACACAATGGACGCGTGAGAGTGCATCTGGCACCACGTTCTGTGAACCCTTTCGGTGTTCTATCTCAAATGTGAAACGTTGGAGTTTAAGACTCCATCTAGCAAGACGCCCACTCAAATCCTTCTGACCCATGACACTTCAGACTCGCATGGTCAGTTACTATTTTAAATTCCTGCATTTCCACGTACGACCTTAACTTTTCAACCCCTAAGACTGCCGCAAGGCACTCTAATTCGGTGACGCTATAATTGCGTTGAGCAGAGTTCAGTTTATGTGAGTAGTAGTAGATCGGCCTCTCAACACCGTCTTCATCTAACTGGCATAACACACTCCCGACTCCAGAGGTTGATGCGTCACACAAAATGATGAATGGTTTATTGAAGTTAGGGTTAATCAAAACCAGAGCTTCAGTTAAAGCTTTCTTGAGATCCTCAAAAGCTTTAATTGCTTCAGGACCAAAAACAAATGATTTTCCCTTTTTAAGGGTCTCCGTTATAAGTGTAGCACGAGCAGAAATTCCTTGATAAATCTTCGGTACCAACCAGACATTCCTAAAAATCGACGCACTCGTCGAGCTGTCTTTGGTACCGGAAAATCCTTGATTGCCGCAACTTTGTCAGGGTCGGTTTGAAGTTTCCCCCTCCTACTATAAATCCTAGGTATTTTAAATGTTTAAAGCAGAATTTCGATTTATCTAGGTTGATAGTTAGTCCTGCAGTGCTCAAACACTCAGCTAATTCTTTTAAAATGTCCATATGATCACCAAATGAACTCGAAATTACCAATAGATCATCCAAATATACATAAACGTTGTCTCAATTTATGTGGCACCACTTTGTCCATAAGTCGGCACAACCTTTGAGCAGCACCAAAGGGCATTACCACAAATTGGTACAGGGGTCTGCCGGGCACCAAAAATGCAGTATTTTCCCGTGAGGATTTCTCCAGGGGTATCTGCAGAAGGCGTGCTTCAGATCCACACTAGAGATATAATGTGTTTCTGAAGCTCGACTCAGCAGTCCTTCCATATGATGAAGTGGATAAGCGTCTGTTTTTGAGCATTTATTGACCTTCCGAGAGTCTAGGCACAAACGATTTTTGCCTGGTTTTTGTACCAAGACAATCGGCGAGCTCCAAGAGCTATTACTCTCCTCAATAATGCCCATCTCCAGCATATTATCGAGCTAAGTTTCTGTACCGCTGGTGACACGGGATAGTGTCTTTGTTTTATAGGCCCAGCGTTGCCTGTATCGATGTAGTGTTCTTCGAGGTGTGTTCGCCCTAAACCAAAGGCAAAGAACGGAAACATACTGATCACATTTTCGAACATTTTGGATTCTTCCACTGATAACTCGTGCGCATTTGGATCGCAAGGGACCGCCAATGTAATGGACGAGATCTGATAGCAGATGAGGTGCTAACTCGAAAAGCTTCCAGAAATTAACGCCCAAATATAGCTTTTGTTCCAAAGAAGGAACAATATAAAATGTCACTACTTTGGTTTTATCTTTGTAGGTAACATCTGGATATTTCACCAATTATTGCCTGTGGTTGACCACTAGCTGTTCTGACGTTCAAACTGAAGTTTTTGTACGAAAGACCACTGCTTTTAAGAAGTTCTAAGCAGCCTGCACCAAGGCAACTAATGCTGGCTTCACTGTACAGTAAACCAAGCATTTTTCTACCGAAAATGTTGATAGCCGCATACGGTCGAGGATCATCGCTATTACTAAGGCACGATGCCGAAATTGCTTTGTAGCTGTCTGTCTTTTTCTTAAACCTTTCTCTAAGTTTTAAAATGCGCTTAGAGAGATTGGTGTTGAAAATTCGAGATCGTGCTTCATAAGAATTAGTAAGTCTCTCGTGTAATGGTATAGGAGTTGGCTTTGGCAGTACTAAATTCGTTTTATCTTCAGGTCTTTTCAAAATAATTATCTTTTTATACATTTCAGTTAAATTAGGTAAGTCAGGTACTTTAGGTAAGTCAGGTAAATTAGGTAAGTCTGGTAATTTAGGTATGTCAAGGTTTTTTTGGAAATTTTCCCTTAATTGTTTTCCGGGCTCTTTGTCTGTGGGCAACTCCGCCTTCGGGGGAAAGCTGTATTTTCATGTCCACATTTGTAGCAAAATAAATTGGGTTGTGGACTTGGACATTCTCTATAAGAGTGCCCTTTTTGTCTACAATTCCAACACGTATAATATGACGTGTCAGGCTTACTACGAGAAAACGATGTTGCGTCTATTTCTGGAATTTCAGAGATGGAATCCACGTCGAGCTCACTAATTTGTTTTCGAAGATTTGATAGGGGTAACTGTTTGTTACGTAAAGCTTCATGTTGGTTAACGTATTTTTCTATTGTCCTACAGACATGAATCATCTCAGGTAAACTATTCGTGCTAAACGTGATTAAAAGTTCACCAGTACGTCGCCTTTTTAATAATTCTATAAACTCCCTCGGAGACTTAGGATTGGAAAGCCGAGCGTTGAGTTTCGAAATATCATTAAAGAAATCGTCGAAGCTCTCGCTATTCCCTTGACGTCTATCGAACATTCTTCGAGATATTTCGGAATCGGTTTCTAAGCTTCGGAATTGCTCAAACAAAGCTGATTTGAGAGTTTGCCAATCGGCATTGGGATGCGCCTTGACGTACATCCAGTACCAAGTCTCAACTGATCCCGTCACAAAAAAATGAAAATTAAGATAAATATTCTCCCATGTCGCATTATAACAGTCTTTTAGTCTACTCAACCTAAAGACAAAATCATCTACGGTCATTTTTTGATTATCAAATTTCAATCCCCATTTATGGTACTGAAATCTCGCCAACTCTTCTTGACGTCGGCGCAAATCTTCTGTTCTATAAAGACCAATCGAGGCACTAACAATCCTCTATATCCTTTCGGTAAGACTCTCGTTATGAGTGTTCACTTGGCTACTCAAAATTGGATTTGTACCCCCATTAATTTCTAACTGTCTCAAAGCTGTGTTAGAAGCGTGTGGTTATTCGCTAATCGATTCCTTAGACTGTTCTACGTTATTGAGATTATGAGGTGTATTACCTTGTTTATTGTGTTTTTTTGGTGGCATGATTGTTAAAAAAAAAGTTCAAAAAGTAGTTTCAAACTAAAGAAAGTTTCAAAAGGGTTTAGGTATAAATATTGTTGGTTAATTTTAATTGTAGGAAAATTGGTTTTGGGATGTATTAAATTCCTTAAAATGTGCTAGGGTTTGTACAATAAGTAACTGTTTAGACGAAAAACTAAAGATTTGGATTCCAAGGAAAAATATTTTAAATTAATTTCATGTTCAATGAATAATGTAAATCACAAGATTAGAAATCAATCAGTGAAGAAAAAAAAAATAAACGCCACTTAAAAATGGTCTAAAATTTAACCTTTATCTAAGGTCGTCTTTCTCTTTTCAATGCAAAACTATTTTCTTATGTAAGTATTTGTTTTAGTCTTTCAAAAGTAAGGACAAATATCGAAATGCGTTCTTAATAATTTGTGGGAAAGCGATATAGTAATTTATTTCTACATCGAACAGAAAAGAGGCGCTAAACGGTGTGGTGGTAATCTGTACCTAATTACCGGGTCGTCTCACTAACTCCTCCAGTGAAAATAACTGTATTTGTGAACAAAACGATGTCACACGACGCAACTGACAGAAATTGGTTTCTAGAACCGATATTCCTGGTCGTTACGATTCTAATCAGGATTGCGTGTATATATTTGTACGATAAGAATAGTAGCTGCAGATACAGAGAAGAACTCTTTAATCTACTTTCTACTTTCGTTTGTATATTTCAAAAAAAACTTAAAAGAAAATAACAAGTTGCAGCTAAAATCATATAACTATAAGAACAAATTACCATAGATTAAAACAAATAATATGCAGATATTTCGCTTCGCTGCTCCACGTGTTGGGCGCCACCTGTGCAACGTGGTTTTTATACCTTAGCCTACAATGAGCGATGTCTAGCCAGCCCACACAAGACCAAGAGGAACAGGAACCCCCTTGGGATTCAGCGGGTTGTAGGGAAGGTTGTAGTGGGTAGTTGAGTGCGGCAGGCATGCTTGCTCACGCGCGTCACTAGCTCGTCGGTGTCGTGGGATCTTGCACTGCTCCCGGACATTCGTTACTTTTAACATGCCTATAGTTTTTTCAGTATTATAAAATTTAAAAAAAGGAACCACACACAAACAGTCTCCACAAACTCTATAATCCGACTATAATTAATACTTCCCTCTAAATATCCAAGTCTCTTGATGGGAAACCATAAGATGTTGTTCGGTTCCCTTTGCGCAACCCTCCCACAGTCACCTCACCTTTTTTTTTTTATAATGAGCACGCACACAAGGGGATTTAAGTACCCTTTATATGTCAGAACACAGTGCGAGCTTTAGGTAAGTAGGAGGGGATGTGAAAGGAGATGTCGGTGAACATTAGTCTTGAATTTCAGTATATCACAATGAGAGGGAAAGACAGAACGTGGAAGGGAATAGGGAATTCCACATTCGCGTAGTACGGCTAAGGAACGAATCCCTGTACTTGACAGTAAGGCCGAAATTGGGTTCCAGAGCAAACTGATGAGCATTCCTGGAAGCGCGAGTATTACGGTTGAATCGTTTAAGGGGTGGAATGCAACTGGCTATTTCATTTGAGCACTTACCGTAAAAGTAACGATAAAAGAGCGAGAGACAAGAAACGTTACGCCGGTGTTCGAGTGACTTAAAAGTATCGATGATGTTCCTGTCTCCGATCATTTTGAAGGCCCGTTTTTGTATACTGTCCAAGAGGCTTAAGGAAGTTGCTGGAGCACCAGCCCAGAGATGGGAATTATACTGAAGCTTTGGACGTATATAACTTTTATAGATAATAGCCAGATCAGAAGGGGAAACAATTTCTTGCATCTCCAAAGGAAACCTAAACATCTTGAGGCATTTTTGGCGACGTTCCACAAAAGATGGTTTGTGATACACATACCTAAAATTGCAAGCTCATTGGTTTCTTCGATGCAAGTGCAACTCATAGATAATGGCAGGGGGGGTACGTCTCGCTTTAACGACAGAAGGCAGCATTGAGTTTTCGAAGCATTAAATTCTACGCGATTTCTTAATCCCCATTGTACAATGCTGTCTAAGTCAGAATTTAATGTACTTATCATATTTAGACGTTTCAGTTCCACGTCCGAAGAGCAGGGATGTGAATCTGGAAACGAATATGAAAAGCTAAGAGTGCTATCGTCAGCGAAACAATTTAATGGATTAGTAGCTACAGACAGGAGATCATTAATGAAAATGAGAAAAAGGGTCGGAGACAAAATGGAACCCTGTGGCACACTAGCATTTATGTTATGGGTTTCAGACTTGAATTCGTCTAATACTACTTGTATAGAGCGATTCGAAAGAAAGTTACTAATCCAACGAAGAAGGGTTTCATCGATACCAAACGCACGCATTTTCGATAAAAGAGCAGGATGCCAAACTTTATCAAATGCTTTAGAAATATCAAGTGCAATAATCTTACTTTCTCCAAAACGGTGTAAAGATTTGTTCCACTTTTCGGTGAGATAAACCATCAAGTTACCAGTGGATCTATTGCTGCGAAAGCCGTATTGCCAGTCATTAAGAAGCTTTCGATCTTCGAGATATTTCTTGAGCTGATAATTTATCAGCGTATCCATGACCTTGGAAAGAAGGGACGTCAGTACAATTGGTCGGTAGTAAGAGGGTGAAGAAGATTCGCCTTTTTTGGGAAAGGCTGGACAAATGCTGTTTTTTAACAGCTCGGAACAAGCCCAGAAGAATAGGATAGATGGAAAAGCTTACGCAGGGGTTTTGCCAGCGTGGAAGAACACCTCTTCAGAATAATAGCGGGGATACCATCCGGACCAGCGGATTTATGTGTGTTAAGATCTTTTAGGACTCTCTCTACAGTTCGAGTACGAATGAAGATTTGTCCCAAAGAATCATTTACGCGCTCAAGAACTGGGGGAGTCGTGACACTATCAGACAGCGTAGAGTTTGCGGCGAACTGCCTAACAAATAAATTAGCTTTCTCAAGAGAGCTAACGACAACGAGTGTTAGGACCGAAGAAGATGTTTTATTCCTTAAATTTTTTAAGAATGACCAAAAATTTTTACTACCTGTGGGACATTGTAGTATTTTTTGCCGTAGTTTTTGGTCATGCAAAAATTTGGTCCTTCGAATATGGGCTTTGCAGGCCTCCCAAGTAACATTTTTCATCTCATTAGATTCTCCAAGAGTTTAACTAGATTATTTTAAGGGATCTGCAAGTATTCTTGAAGAATACTTCTAGATTGCAATAAAACTGTTAAAAGCGTTAAATGGCCTAGTTATGGGAGGCTCTTACGTACTCATAGCAATAATACAAGTTTTTTTTACAATACTATCTTTCTCTTTAACCGAGTTTCAATCTTCTTATGAGATGACAAATGTATAATCAGAGGCCTCTCGAAAGAATCTCATAAGGCTCGGCTAAATCTTGCTTTGAGAATGCGTTTCTTTCAATGGGAGGTGCGGGAAAGAGAACAGAGTATTTTTGTAAACTTTAAAAAGATATATCTTTTTCATTAAGCATTTAAAAGAAGAAAAAATTACTTCTTATTTTTTGAATGTGTGCATAAAGTCAAAAGAACTGATAGATGTGTTTAGAAAAAATAATTTGTAAGACAATGAATTATCATTGTGGGTTGTAATGACATGGCGATAATTATATATTTATTGTTTCCTACAACCAAAAAATATATGCGGTTGAAATTTTATCTACTAAGTTGGACATTTTACCTAAAAAAAAAACAAAAGCGCCTTTGAAATATTGCATATTTACATTATTTATTTTATAATTTTAACCATAATTTTAATAACGAAAGGGGTTACCATCGCCTATCAAAATCCAAGTTCAGGCCATTAGTTATTGGTTTTTAATTGCTATTTTTTCAATTTTTAAAATAAGATAAGTACATAATGTAACGAGAGTGAGATATGAAACCGGGATGGTGAAAAAACTTGTGTGTAAAAATTTCAGATAGGTATATAGATTTTCCACCTAAATGATCGAGGCATTTTAGTTAACCGGAACTTAGTTGACAGCAACTTAATTGCTCATAGTTTGCCAAAAAGAAAAATCCGATCAACAATGAAGAATTGAGGATGGGCTAATGGTTGTGGAGGAAACATTTTGCCTAATTTCGTCTGGCAAAAATGTTTAAAAAAAAACAATATTTCCGTATAGGTATGTAATCAATGAGAACACGTACAAACTGCGATCAAAATGAAACGTTTGACTTTGAGAATTTCTAAATCATATACTTGCCCAGTGATCTAATTCTTTTATACACTTCTTACACTTACATTTCAAAGTTAAAGTTTGTTGACGTCTAATTTAATTTTTTTTTAATATTTTAACCAAAAAAGGGATCAAAATACGCCTTTACGTTTATAATCTACTTATGTATATACTTCCTATACATTTTTATGTCTTGTAACGAACCGCGGGTGTTGTCGGCAAGGGTTCCCAAACTGAAACCATGAAGAGATGAAGATTCGTCACGATCATCTATTCAGTCTGAGAACCCTTAACCTCTCCTCCCTATACCACCTATACAACCCCATGCCTACAGGTACATGAGGCTGGTCCAGGCAGCAGGAGGAGAGGGCGTCCAGGCTACGGTAGCTGGCATGCTTGCATATGCACAACCTAGCTCGTCGGAGGGGGATTCTTGCCACCGTAGCACTGAACTGTTGTTACGAATTCTTTCATGCCGGATAATAAAAGGTGAAAATATTTGGGTTCAACAAAAAAAAAAAATGTTGAGCCCGAAATCGTCCAGAAGGGGTGTGATTCCTATAGAGGGGGAGGGTCGAAGATGTTGTAGACCCTAAGAGGACTTGCCCACCCTTGTATCCTTTGATACCACCATGGCTACTACTACCTCCATATTTAAGTAGTGGCCCCTAACCTCATGCCTACCCACAGTCCTAACCTACGTCATCTTCTTATGCATCACGTCCACCTCTGACGGAGGGCTTAGTTCATCATCCTCATCTTTTAAACGTGAGGATCAATAATGGCCAAATAATCAGGAACCTCAATTTTCCCTCCTAAAATTAAAATCTTCAATCGTTATGAGTGAACTCCATCATGTGCAACAAAAGAAAAGAAATAACCCAACCAAATAGCGAAGAAGAAAAAAAGTAGAACTCACAAATTTTCATAAAAAAATTTAATTTACAAAAAATTTATTGACGGCCATAAACGAAAACAAGGTAAGTGTAAAAATTAAAAAAAAAAAAATATAATAAATAAATTAATAATAATTAGGAGAGTTGGTAACCCTAATGTGGTATTCTTAATACATAAAAAAAAGTAAGTAAAAAGTATTGGTTGTTTTATTTTATAATAATTGTTCTTTTTTTTTGTAGTTTTTAAATAATTATGTTCACTTTTGTTTTTCCTTCCTTTCTTTTTTTTTTATTTTATTATATTTTTTTTATTTTATTATAGGTATCTAACTGATTCAACTTTAGATCATTATCGTTTTCTTATTTAAAGGATTCTATTAATTTTCGTAGTGTTTTGCAGGTGAGTAAATATACATAAAAAAAAAAAATTTATTAGTTTTTTTTTTTATTTAACTAAATTTTTCTTCTCTTTTTTTTCAGGTTTAGCAGATTAACATTTTTTTCTAGTTATTATTGTTTTTTTTTTCTTCAAAAAAAAAAAATTTACCCAAAGCTCTTCAAAAAAAAAACAAATTTAACAAACTTCGTGATGGACAATCACACACATACAATAAGGAACTTACTCCGTCAATCCCACAGCCAAGGAGGTGCACCGCGTTGGAGGGTCAAAATAAATCTGCAATTATATATTATGTTTTGTTTTTGTTTTGGAGAAATGGGGGTATAGTAATTAGATTACTTATTTTTTTTTTTTTGTTTAGGTTATATTTATTTTATGTAGAGTTAAATAGATTTGGGTAGTTTTTATTTTGTTTTTTTGTTTTTTTGTTTTTTGTTTCCTCTCTTTTTTCTTTCTCTAAGCACCTTTTTATTTCTTAAGCACTTTTTCTTATTAATGTTACATTTACTTATCACTTTCCTCAGCACTCAACAGGTAAGTGGGTATCGTTTCTTTTTTTCTTTTTACTTTTTTTTTTGTAAGTAGGTAAGTAATAGCACTCACTAAGTATCATTTTTTTTTGACCTCATCGTATGATGGTTTAGCGGTCACCTAGTTAGTTGAATTTTTTTTTCTTCTTTTTTTTGACCAATTTACACTCCACGTGGAGTGAGTGATTGGGAAATCTTCTGCAATCCCGTTGTCACTTGTCACAAGAATTAATTTTTATTTGATTTTAGATTAGATATAGTCCGGGTGATTTGGTTGTTTTTATTATAAATATTATTAGTATTATTATTATATTATTATTATTATATTAGTTGTTATTATATTCTTATTATTATAAGTAGGTATTATTATTATTGTGTTATTATTATGTTACGTATTTATTTGGATATATTTATTGTTATTATTATTATAAGTATATTATTATATATATATATATATGTATATATTATGTTGGTGTTATTATTATTTTAAGTATACTATCATTAAATTATTTTTATATATATATACATATATGTTATGTTATTATTATAGTATTATTATTATAAATACCTATTCTATTATTAAGGTATTATTAAGTTAGCTATATTATTGTAAAGTTATTATTATCATAGGTAGGTTCGATATTATAGGTAGGTACCTACAGTTGTGTTCAAAAAAATAGGAGTGACTTTTTTTTAAACATAAAATCACAATTCAATGGTTAACTAAGTTATTTTTATTTACTTTTTCTTTTGTACAAGGTAGGAAATTCGGTCATGTGTTAATTATGCTTATTAACTATTTTGCTTTACACAAATAAGATAGTAAAAACATAAATTTTCTTAAAATTAGTCAGTAAGGAACTGTTCAAAATAATAGGAGTATTTCATTTCAAGTATATAAAAAGGAAGAAAATAATCAAACTTAAAATTTTTTTTTTAGTACTTTGTTGAAAAACCTTTGTTTTGTATAATTGCTGCACATCTACGCGGCATTGAGTCGACTAGGGTCCGACAGCGCTCAATTGGTATTTGATGCCATGCTTCCTGAACTGCGTCCCACAAATGCCGCGAATTCGAAGGTCTCCGCTGGGAAACACCCTTTTTCACATCTGCCCATAAATTTTCTATGGGATTAAGGTCAGGCGACTGAGCTGGCCACTGCATAACCTCAACTCCATTGACGCGAAACCATTCCTTAGCAGACTTACTCGTATGTTTCGGGTCGTTGTCTTGCTGGAATACCCATTTTAACGGCATATTCCATTCCGCATGAGGCAGCATCACATTGGACAAGATATCCACATAAACCCGCTGATCCATTGTGCCAATTATTTGATGTATGGGGCCAATACCACTATAAGAGAAACTGCCCCATGCCATCACCTTAGCACCTCCATGCTTTACAGTTTTAACGGTGTACTGGGGCTTATATGCGGAATTTTCTGGACGTCGTACATATTGCCTGGAACCAGTTCCACCAAACAAAACAATTTTTGTCTCATCAGTCCACAAAATGTTTCGCCATTTCTCTAAAGGCCAGTTGGCATGTGTTTTTGCGAATTGTAGGCGTGCTGCCACATGCTTTTTTGTTAGCATGGGCACTTTTCGCGGACTTCTTGCGGTTAATTTATTTTCTAACAATCGCCTTCTTATAGTTACACTACTAACTGACAGTCCGAGATCTTCCCTGATCATCTGGGAGGAAGCAAAAGGATCCGTTCGACTGAACCGAGCGATGCGACGATCCTCCGTTACAGTTGTTTTTCGCTTCCTACCTCGGGTTTCGGGTTTTTCTTTGTATTTCATGGCATTAGCGATCATCTGGTCAGAGCATCCTAACAGTAACTTAATTTCTTTATATGTTTTGCCTTCATTTCGAAGTTTTTTAATTAATTGACGCTTTTCGTTGGTGCAATGCCTTCCTCGGCCCACTAAATAATCAAATGTGTGGAAATAAACGATATTTCAACTTTAAAATATTCCTAGTTCAATTTTCATACTTACTTACTTTTTTTTTAGAAATTTTTTATTTTATTGCTTTTAAAACGTGAAATCTTACCCACACTCCTATTTTAATGAACAGCCTAATTGGGAGTAAAAAACACTTAAATTGTGGTTATGAATGCAAATGTGCATGAATTGCAAACCAGTTCATTGTGTTATCATACTCAAGGTGCCGTTATATTTACCGGAAGAGAAATGAGTTGTTCACCAGTAAACACATGTTAAAAAAACAACTTAGTCAAATTTTGTAAGAGCACTCCTATTTTTTTGAACACAGCTGTATATTATTAAGACTTTATTTTGATTATAGGTATATTATTATTTATTAGATACTATTTTTTGTTCTTTTTTTTGCCGTTTCCCACAGTCTACTATAAATAAATATATTTATTTCAATGGCAACAATGCGTAGTGAAAACTGTAACACTTCAATAACTGAATTTTAAGTCTACGTTAATTGTTTGTCAATTAAGTTATTTAGTTTTGGTTTTAAGTTATGGTAACCCTGAAAACTTACTGTTTGTACATTTAAAAATGTCTGCTGCTAATGTGACTCCAACTCTTCCATTGAAATCCCTAAGAGAATTGAATTATCTTTACACCCTTAATAAGAATGCTAAAAGAATTGAAAATTATTTATGAAATCAAAACATTTCTTATGAGATCTTAAATGCTTTCTCAGGACTTAGATTTAATAGGAGCGTAAGCGGGACATAAACGGCAAAAATAAAATCAACTAGCAACAACCTTAAGTGCGAGTGAGAGGACAACATTGACAACAAGTGAAATGAGCAGAGAAGTTTTCTCTTAAAAGATGTTGAACTTTTCACTTTTTTCCACTTAAAATTTTCCATTATTATGCACTTTACTAGAAAATAGCCGATTAATATTGTGTTTGACGTGTGTACGAAATAATGACTTACAAATTAGAAAATGCAAGTCCTATCTCCTATAATATGATTGATATTATTAAGTATCTCTTTGTCTTTGGGATCCGATTGCAAGACTTTTATTACACGAAATCCAAATAGTTTCTTGTTATAGGAGGTATTAAGAGCTCAGATCTTGTAAGAGTTTTTATAGAAGTACAAAGTAATTAAAACTCTTACAAATGTGTTGCTATGAGACTAAACAGATTACGAAACTACTTTTAGAGCAAAATTTTCATAAAAAGATTCTTTTGAGACTTTAAGTTTGTATAATCCTATTCCAAGATGAAAAATTGATTTAGCTATAAGATTTAAGTACTTCGAAGCTACAGAAGTGTTGAAGTCTTAAAATAAAACAGTTATGGAACCCATTTAAGTTTCATAACAAGAATTTTATTCTTCAGTATTGCAATGGGACATGAAAGAGTCTTATGAGATCTTTTTTCAGATTTCGAGAGCTTAGCTCTGGAGAGTTTGTTAGTTGGGCTTCCTGGCTTGTTTGAACTTTTTCCGGTTTTCCTCAGTTGGGTTGGCTCTAAAACAACGGAAGCTAACCTCTTTGGCCCTAATAACCTCTTTACAGCTTGCATCGAACCATGATTTCTCTTTGAGTCTGATGCTTTTAGCCTTTAGGTAAGGTTAGGTTAAGATGGCTGTTGGACGATTTCCAACACACATAGACCAAAATTAGGTCCGTTGTGATACCACATGGATCAGTTGATCTACCTCACTCATTGAACCAGTTGGAGCTGCGAATGAAGCGTAGGAGACAAATAATGTCGGAGTTTATTAGATCACTGGGATCATTGAAAAAGAAATCTCCAAGGTGGAGTTTTCGTCTTTATGACAGGGCGGGGCAAGTGCAAAGAAGATGAGAGATCGTCTCTTCTTCCTCTTCGTCAATACAACTCCTGCAAAAATCATTTGCAGGGGCTCCAAGTCGAATTGCATGCCTCCCTATTAAGCAGTGACCAGTTAAGACACTTATGACGTAGCCAATGTGTAATCTACTAAGGGAGATCAATTGTTTGGAGCTTTTGGCACTAAGTCTAGGCCAAATTAGTTTAGTCGCTGCACAGGTGGTGATGTTGTTCCATCTGTAGTTTGCTCTCCCTATTGTATCTTGCTTCAGCATAAGTTTACAAGTAGCTAAAGGCATACCTACGCCAGCTTTGTGAGCTAGCAGAGGTAGCGTTGTTCCTCTTTTTGCAAGTTCGTCGGCACACAGCAAAGGTGAATGTTGAACTGTTTGGCCATCTCCGTAAGAGATGATCGACAGTTTAAGGCTGTTGATGAATTCGTAGAGACAGAGTCTAGGGATTTTAACGCAGCTCTTCAGTGATTCTTTGTAAGAATCCCAGTCAGACGTATTTCTAGAAGCTTTTGCTTTATTAAAGAGTTTTCTGCATTCTTTTAGAAGTGGATCTAACCCAGAGTTCCACCAGTGAGGTTTCTTTTTACCCCTTATTTGTACAAGGGGACATGCAATGTCTAGAGATTTGTTTAGGGCTAGTGTTAGATTATTGACTTTGTCGTCAAGATCTTTGATATTAGTAGGAATATTAAAGAGTTCAGGTCTGACTAAACTGTTCAATATTCTCTCATATTTTGACCAATCTGTTCTTTTTAGATTACGAAAGGAGGGTTGGCTAGAAGGATCATTTGTAAGGCTGAATTGGATGTATCTGTGATCGGAAAAGGAGTGATCTTTGGATACTTTCCAGTTCAGAATATTATTGTTTATGAAATCTGAGACAAGAGTTATATCTAGAAGATATTTTATAGATGTTGGTTCTTTATAGACCGCAAGTTTTCGATAAATTAATAAAACCACTCAAAAATTTAAAAAAAAATACAGTGTGACTTTATTAACAAAATTTATCATATGCATTTCGAGCACATAATTGTGTGCTCATCTTCAGCGAGCGCTTAGTAGACACTAAATTTAGACAAATTTACAGAAGGTAAAACAAAGTACAAGAAAAAATAATGAATAGAGAAAGTTATTAAGAGAAACAATAAAAACAATAATTAAAATGACATATCGATTCAACACAATAAGTTTAAAAAAAGAGTATAAAACAAAAATGTTGATAAGTTTAAAGGTAAATTTAACGTTTAGCTAAATAAAATAGTGGTGATTCAATGTTCTCTTTATCAATGTTCATAAGATTTTTTGTTATAGAAATATAGAGAGACTCATAAGCGTCTAATTTTGCTGGGTTGTTCACAATTTTTTATGAGTTTTACATTATCATCGACCGAAATGTTGTTATGTGGGTGAGAGTTGTCCAAATTGTAAACGTGTGCGGCAATAGCTTTGGTGACATCTTTTTTTCTTATGCTGCGCAAATGCTCTTCAATACGTGCAGATAAAGCTCTCCTCGTTTGACCTATATATTTTGCATCACAGTCAGAACAGCTGATTTGATATATACCGCTTCGTTCTCTCAATAGTACTGGGTCTTTTGTTGTTCCTAGCTTTGAACGAAGTTTATTTGCACTAGTATAAACGATATTCATGTTCTCTTTTTCAAAACAATGTTTTAATTTGTCTGTGACACCTGGCAAATATGTAAATGCTACACGATTTTGTTTTTCTTTTTGAGATAAATTATTTTGGCTAAAAAGAGTCGAAAATTCATCTCTTTTAATTTTGCGTGAGTGTTTTGATATAAACTTGTCAATTAATGATTTTTCAAAACCATTCACATTTGCAATTTTAAGAATTCGGTCATATTCATTTTTATATTCAGTAACGGACAAGGGTAATCTGCAAAGGCGATAGATCATAGAATGAAATGCTGCGGTCTTATGTTGGTAGGTGCAAGATGAGTCATTCGTTATGTATCTGTCTGTCGTTGTTGGTTTTCTAAAAACTGCAAATTCGATTTTTGGTCCTGTGCGTTTTATTTTTAAATCGAGGAAAGTTAGCGTATGATTTATTTCGCTTTCAATTTCGAAGGTAAAATTCACGCCTTCATAACGGTTGTTCAAAATATTAAGAGTGCGTTCAATGTCATTCTTTTTTATGACAGCAAATGTGTCATCAACATAGCGAAACCAAGTTGCAGGAAGTAAACCCTCTTTTTGTAAATCCGATTCAAATTTGCACATGAAAGCTTCTGCTACCATTGGGGAGAGGCTATTTCCCATACTGCAACCTTGTTCACAGGTGGTCACGTATAGCATCTATACCTACATCGATGGGAACACTAGGAAAAAGAGCGGAGACGTCAAAGGAAACCATATTTTCATCCTCTCCAATTTCTATATTCTTAACTTTGTCCACGAAATCAAAGGCGTTTTTTACGGCGAAACCTTTAAATGCTCCATATTGCTTGATGTTGCTAACAAGCCATTTCGATATTTTAGCAAAAGGCGAATTCACACACGAAACAATTTTTCTCATTTTCTCCCCTGGTTTGTGGACTTTTGGAAGACCATACATCATAGGTAACTGTGGGTTGGAAACAATAAGACAATATTTATTTACTCCAAAAACACTGCTTAAACTTTTGATAACAGTTTTCGCGTCATCAATCATTTTGTTTAGAGGTGATTTTTTTTACAAATAGTAAAGTTATCTTCTTCGATGGATATAAGCATACTTATCTGCTTTCATATAGAAAACATTGCGACGTTTGAGACTCTTTACCATGTCGTTCCATTTTTCAGATTTTTTATCACGCAAAATTAAAAGAGATGAATTTTCGACTCTTTGTAGCCAAAATAATTTATCTCAAAAAGAAAAACAAAATCGTGTAGCATTTACATATTTGCCAGGTGTCACAGACAAATTAAAACATTGTTTTGAAAAAGAGAACATGAATATCGTTTATACTAGTGCAAATAAACTTCGTTCAAAGCTAGGAACAACAAAAGACCCAGTACCATTGAGAGAACGAAGCGGTATATATCAAATCAGCTGTTCTGACTGTGATGCAAAATATATAGGTCAAACGAGGAGAGCTTTATCTGCACGTATTGAAGAGCATTTGCACAGCATAAGAAAAAAAGATGTCACCAAAGCTATTGCCGCACACGTTTACAATTTGGACAACTCTCACCCACATAACAACATTTCGTTCGATGATAATGTAAAACTCATAAAAAATGTGAACAACCCAGCAAAATTAGACGCTTATGAGTCTCTCTATATTTCTATAACAAAAAATCTTATGAACATTGATAAAGAGAACTTTGAATCACCACTATTTTATTTAGCTAAACGTTAAATTTACCTTTAAACTTATCAACATTTTTGTTTTATGCTCTTCTTTTAAACTTATTGTGTTGAATCGATATGTCATTTTAATTATTGTTTTTATTGTTTCTCTTAATAACTTTCTCTATTCATTATTTTTTCTTGTACTTTGTTTAACCTTCTGTAAATTTGTCTAAATTTAGTGTCTACTAAGCGCTCGCTGAAGATGAGCACACAATTATGTGCTCGAAATGCATATGATAAATTTTGTTAATAAAGTCACACTGTATTTTTTTTTAAATTTTTGAGTGGTTTTATTAATTTATCGAAAACTTGCGGTCTATAAAGAACCAACATCTATAAAATATCTTGTGAATTAGACCACAAATAAATTACGTTTCGTTCGGTGATTAAATATTGAACATATAAATTCTAGTTATATCTAGAACTTCTTGTCGGTTTTTAGTAATAAAAGTTGGTTCATTACCAACATTACTTATAAGTAGGTTAGTGTTAAGAATATAATCGAAAAGAGACTTACCCCTGTCGTTTATATCAGTGCTACCCCACACTGTATGGTGTGCGTTAGCGTCACTTCCGATGATGAGGCCGATGTTAAGCCTTTGTGATTCAGCTACTAATCTCTCCAGGGTGTTGCCCGAGAGAGGGCCAAGATGGTCGTGGCCGAGATACGCTGACTCCAGCCAGAACGTTCCTTTGGCTGTTTCTAGTCTTGCAGCGGTGATATCTTCTATCGCTGAAATTAGGGAGTAAAAATACATTTAGGCTACTTTTGACTAATATGCATGATCTGGGTTCACCCTCACCTGATGCATATAGCAAGTATTGGTTAGGAGTCCTGATTCCTCGAACAATGGATTTACAATCCACGGTTCTTGAATCAGGACTATATCCTCATAGCTGCTGGAGAGGAGGGAGGTCGAAGCCTTTTTGGAGTGTTGGAGATTAATCTGAAGTATTTGCATCATCTTCCATTGTAGGAAAGGTGATCGATGCACCTGGCTCCTCAGCAGTCGCTACAGCTTGTGTAGGGGGGATGGGGGGAGGAAGAAGGACAGAGGGAGGGGAAGGGGGATGAAAGGGGGAGGGGGAAGGGAAGGGGAGGGGGAGGGAGAAGGGATTGAGCCTCGGCCCCATCTTTCTTGTACACCCTCAAGGTTATGGCTTCAAACCCACACCTAATCACGCCTTTCAGCTGGCCAGAGGGGCAAGGGACTCTGTATTGATAACTATAATAGCACCTCTATAGGGTCCCTTAGCCTCTTCCAGTTTCGCAACTTTCCAGTTGTGAGTAGGGAGGGATGGATTTGATAGCCGGATCACCTCCAGGACTTGATCCAGGATCTTCCTTGGCGACGACCTCCAGCTTTGCACCAGGCCAGACCTCCCCGAGACGGCTGACAGCCAGCGTCAGTAGGTCACACGACCTCTGATCATCACAGACCATCAACTTGATATGGCCTTGATGCCAACCGCCATCGTTTGTGATGGGCGGTGGTCCTGGATTGTCGGACATAATTCCCAGAAATCTGAGGGCCAGCTGACCTTTGACCTTTGTCCAATTCTCGGCAGAGATCGTGCCATCCACGTCGCTTCTATCGATGATCGCGACTACCAATTTGTCTTTTACCACGTCACTAAAAGACATTTTAACCTTGTGAGGGTTAGGAGGAGTGTGGATGTTATGCACTTTAGGGCGTTTGGGTATTGGGACAATACCCTCCGTAGACCTATCACGCTTGGACGTGGAGTCCCCGCAGATCGTTTTGTTGGCATTTGCTAGAAAGCCTTTAGCCCATTTGATTTTAGCGCTATGCTGAGAGTCTTCTCCAGCGCCTGGTTTTGCACCAAACGTCTGGAGAATCCTCTTAGCATTTCGCAAGTCCTTGTAGAAGGTCTTGGAGGGTTTGCGCCTCCGTTCGCCCCCTCCACGGCCTTCCACAGGGATTGTAATTCCCTTGATGGTAGATGGGCCATGTTTCACAACCCCGCTACTACCGGGACGAGGACTTGTGGTGGTAGGGCCATGCTTCACAACCCTACCCCCACTAGGCCGCGGAGTTGAAGTTTTGAGAGGTTTTCTCTCAGTAGTAGTGGAGGGGCCATACTTCACAACCTCTTCACTACATGAAGGAGGTAGTAAAACTACCTGATCATCCTTACTACAGCTGGCGGCAACAGGGCCATGGGTGTCCATGACCGTATTGTCGTCAGCGGAGGGAGGATGAGCAGCAGACAGCTTTACAGCCGTACTGCTGGCCGATTCGGACTTTTGTTTTGTTTTTGTTTGTTTTTTATTCATATTTGATCCCACGAGTGGCGGAGAAGGGGTGGTCCATCTGTACAGAGATCCGTATATACAGATAAGGCTAGTTAATTAGGAGGTCGCCAGGTATCCGAATACTCCGTTAACGACTGAGCTAGTTTTTAAATTGGGCCCTCAGCCAGGCTGATCATCGGCACGGGTCGTGTAACACCTTAGATCCAGCCCAATTGGGAAATAGACATTGGAAGAGGAGAGAGAGGGTCAGGAATCAGACAGTGCTTGCACCGTACTGATGGAAAGGATTGATTACAAGGATTATGAGCAGTACTAGCCCAGGAGGATGAGAAAGGAATCAGTGGAGGGTAACGTTGTATGGTTTTTTCACCATCAACGTGGGATGGGTGGGAGAGGAGTTGGTGACAATAGTCGGGATAGGATTGAGGGACACGTAAAGGGAAAACGTGAGCGACCTTTGGTTTCAGGACTCATCTGGAGATGATCTCGAGAATCATTGACCCTACTCAGCCTTTACAAGGGGAAAGGTGTTGTTGCGGCACTGATGATTATTCATGTCGATTACAGAATCCGCATAACTCGATCCGCAGTTAGAGCTCTGTTTCCCACCTTTTCATTTATCATGAGAAGAAAAGAGAACACTACACTGTGAATCATTGCGGATCGAGTTTTGCGGATTCTGTAATCGACATGATTATTTTTTTTGTGAGATTATTAGCTTATTTTTTTTTTTTTTTTTTGTATAAATTCTTATTTTCTTTTTTATTATTATTATTATTATATTATTATTTATATATTGATTTAGATTATTTATTGATGGGGACACTACGCGACAAAGACAAACGGTGGGGGACAAGGGCACGATAAAAATGCACAAACAAACGCACAGCACACGCGAAGGTGACCCTTTCCTTTCACCTGCAAACGACAACCTATTTGAAATAACAAAAAATAGTGACCATCCATGGCCAACGTGTGCACAGCATTCATAAAAGGGTGCTCGATCTTTGGCCTGTACACTTGGACGAAAAAATTAAGAAGAAATTCTTTTGCATTTGATACGATCTCACAAATAATTTTAAATTATAAATACTTATCTTTTAAAAAGAGCAACTGAGCATTTTAGGCAAAATAATTAATAAAAAAAAAACAAGATTTTAATCTAACACAATGCGCTAATTAGTTGATGCTCGATGTCTTGGGTCTTGATTTATTTTACGTTGGACGTATGCAGGTGGTCCCTATAATAGTACTAGTTTGGCTTGATGGATGAGGTGCAGAATCAGCTTGCGATTAGGAAGAACACAGACTGAACAGATTCTGATAATGTTTTTTTTTGTTTTTTTTTTTGTTTTTATGAAACTCCTGCGCTTTGGAAGGTTCCCGATCAATGGTGGCAAGTGATCGGGTTTTGCTGTAAAGCTAGATGTCGGCTAACGGTATCGTTACCTCGGTCTTGATATTGGCACTCAATCTGACGACCGGTGACGAAAGGTAGGTACACCTTGCTTGACCGTTTAAACTAGCCGATCGGTAATTCGATTACGTGTACTATTGATGGTGGCAAATGCTCCGAAGTTTTTTTATTATTTTTTTTTACTGTGGTGATGATTTTTCGATGACACTTTGGCGAGAAGGATTAGGATATTTGGCACTTTAATTATTCGCTGTGTCTACATGAAAACTTTAACCCTGATCGAGGTTATGGTTTTTCATTGACACACTCACTTTTAGTTTCCTTTTTCTTTCTTTCAAATATGTAGCGTGGAGTTCTTTGGGGCGAATTAAAAAAAAATACAAAAGTACTTTTTCCACGCCAAAGGGCGACGTAGATTACACCACAAGTGTGGCTGTTTCACTTTTTGATCTCTTACTCGTATGAGATTTTTGGTTAGAAATCCTAACAAAATATAAAGTTCTATTTCTATTTTCAACCGGCGTGTAATATAATTTACCTCCATATAAATTTCGGTACACTCGGAATTACCCAAGGTTTTTACTGTAGGTATATTTCTTGGACTTTAATTAGTTCCAATATGGATCACTTATTAATTAAGTAGGACTTCTTCGGGTGGGATTTTGGACCAGAAAGAACGATTGGATTGAGTATGGATGACAAGCAATCATTTTGATGAACACCATGTACTTCCGCCAATCGTTTGACAAGTGTCAATCAGCTGGTGGGTAATGGAATTCCTCATAGCAAATTATAGGGTGGTATGAAGTACTTATAAATTTATTTCTCTTGGTTCGCAAAACTGTTATACGGGGTAACCCACACATTGTTGGACAATGGACATGGGTAGTTCTTCATGCCGTTTTCCCCGTGTGGCCATGTACACTGTACAGGTTGCGTGTATGGAAAGCAACATCGAATTTCACATCCAATAAATCCAAAGCTTGCTGAAAAAGTTTTGGACATGATTCATGTTGACTTATGTGAAATGAATATGCCGTTATTGGGAGGAGCAAAATATTTTCTTTTGCTGAAGGATGATTTTTCTCACTACAGTTTATTTCTTGAAAACTAAAAATGAGGCAACTGAAAAATTGAAAGCTTTCATTAAAATGGTTAAAAATCAATTTGACAAGAAAGGAAAGCGTTTAAGATCTGACCACGGGACAGAAATTAAAAATACTGACACGAGACGATTGCTGAACGAGCTTGGTGTATTTCACACAAAATCGAATGTCTACACCCCTCAACAAAATGGGAGGATCGAAAAAAAGATGAGGACTGTTGTAGAATCAGCCAGATCAGCTATACACGCACGTGATTTAAATGAAAATTCCTGGGCTGAAGCAGTAAATTATGCTGTTTTCACCATTAATCAGACTGGAACAAGTTCATGTAACAAGCTCTGTGAATGTGATCTTTGACGAGAAGACTGACAGCATTTCAACAAATATTGAAGTAAATTTGGACGCAAGAAATGAAAATTCAGGCGTAGATGAATCTGAATTAGAGAGTTTAAATTATGAAACTCCCGAAAAAGAAGGCAGTGAAAATCAAACTTTAGATGACGTTCCACTCCTGTCTGATACAAGTGCTAGACAGCCATTAAGTTGT
The DNA here is from genome assembly GCA_958431115.1 of Syrphus vitripennis. Lineage (NCBI taxonomy): Eukaryota > Metazoa > Arthropoda > Insecta > Diptera > Syrphidae > Syrphus > Syrphus vitripennis. The sequence goes on along the minus strand of OY288109.1, from coordinate 35,101,291 downwards.
AACGGAACCTGGTCGGTTGACAAAAACTTTTTGAGCAGAATCAAACTCCTATTTTTAAAAGGAGGTGCTATAACCCTCAAACCTCAATAACAATATCAGCACATATGGGTTTGTCTCAACTCCAAAAGTCCTCGCGATCCTTCACTTCATATGCTACCATCACGACCTTCAGCCTACAGGGAACCAAAGGCCGATTCAGGCAACTGAAGTGAAGGGTGTTCGCAATTGCATCGGCTCGGCATGCTAGCTGAAGGCCAAGGCTTAACTCGTCGGATTGGTGGGGTTCTTGCCGAGCAATTGTGAACGTTTGTTACGTTTATTCATGCCGGATATAGATAAACAAAAAAAAATATGTTGTTATTGTTTGGTTCAAAAAAAATAAAAAAAATAATTTTGAGACCAAATTTCATCCAATTTGAAAGAAAAATTAATAATTATTTAAATTTTGACAAATTTAGGACGAGCGAAAAAAAATCGAAAGTTGGCAACCATAGAAGGCACGGACTAGATGATATTTATCCAATAGTGGCTGAACCTCCCATGATTCATGGATATGAACCATCCATGACTATCGCATCCACGGTGAATTTCATTGCGATAGTCCCCTAACTAATGTATGGTAAATAAAGTCTTAGAACCTTATCATCCTTCTTAATCTCATCTGCGTCATCAAAGCTTATATGGAGTTTCTACAACTCTGTCATATTCACCCTTTTATAAGGTGTCTTAACAAGCCATAAAAAATATATTTATTTCAACCTAAAAATATTTCTGAACGACTTCCCATTTCAAAGACAGCCTCTAAATTAGAAACTCTTGATTTTTTTTTCTTCTTTTCAACCACGTTATAAAAAAATTTTTATTACAAATTAAATTTTAATAAAAAAAATTATTATAAATAAATATGGTTGGAAAATTTGTTTTATAAAAAAAGTAAAAAAAAACTTCAATTTATAAAAAAATCAATAATTTGTTCAATTTCTAAACGAAAAACCAATTCTGTTCAAAAAAAAATATAAATAAATTTGAATTCTATTCTTTATTGTATTTTTTTCTTGTCTGTTTTAAATTTCGTATAGCTTTCATTTGTTTTTTTATTTTCTTTTTTTTTATTATGTTAAATGATATTTAAAGATCGTTATAATGTTGTCAAAAAAATTTTTTTTTTCTTTTGTATGTACTAAAAAACGTATTTGCAACTCTTATGAAAGTATGTATAAATTCAGTCCTAAACTATTGTCAATTGAAATCAATTTCTTATCGCACTTTAGCGTATACTTAATATTTTTTTTTTTAATTCTATTTATTTTCTTTGCGTTAACTTTCTTAAATGTATGCTTTAGTTTTGTATACGATCTCGTTATATCGTAAATTTCATTTGCTTTCTTTTTTATTGCATACTTTCACATACATATTTTTTGCAACTCCTGAAAGTATGTTCTGATTTTTTTTAAAGTTCAGATAAAACTTCTATTGAACAATACCAAAGTATGTGTATGGAAATCTAATATTCTTGTAGCAACATCGACATTAAGGCAATCAAAATTTTAAATCAATAACAAGTACACTTACCAATTAACTTTTTTTTTGTATGTTCGTACGTATGTTTAATTTCTTACTTGTTGATACTCGTAGATACCGAATTGAATTGAATGATGATCAGCCGTCGAGGAGGTGCACCGCTTCGATGGGTTGATTTTTGAAAATCTTTCTGTCGTTTTTTTTTTCTTGTGTTTGCTTATTTATGTTTTTGTACCTATGGAATTAGATTTAAGATTTTGAAAGAAATTTAATATCGAAGGTTGCTGTACATAAAAAAATATTCAACAAATTTTAGTACCTATCTTATTTATATTATGCAAAAATAATCTATTTTTTTTTAATCTTTTCTTGTTTACATTAATTTAGTTTAAATTATTTTTAATTAAACGTTATTTTAATTGTTTTAAGGTAAAAAAAAAAAAAAATTAACTGATCGTGTGTACTTAGCTTAGTAATTTAGAATTTTGGTGGTTTGTATAGCTGTTGTTGTTGTTGGTGGATGCTGTTTGTTAGATAGTTAAAGTTGCATTTGTTGTTGTTGGTAGGTGTTGCTCGTTGGTAGTTGATAGTTAAAGTTGATATTGTTGCTGTTGGTTAATGTTAATGTTATGAGGTTGTAGTGGGTGTTGTACGTGGTTGCTGATAAATTTGGCTATTGTCTAGTTGATGCTCTTTAATGTTTTGTGTTCTGTTGCTATTGTATTCTGATGGGTTGTTGTTTCCGGGTGTTGATTATGTTGGCTATTGGTGTTGTCTTTATCCTGGCTGTATATTCGTGTTAGTGGAAGGATTTATGTGTTGTAAGTTGATATTGATGTCGACGAGGTTGTAGACGTCGTATAAAGTTGATGGTTTCTTATTGTAGCTTTACTGGCGTATGTGGCTACGTGGTGGGTCGTTGATTGATGGTCTGGTGATTTGCGATGGCGTGGAATTCGTGGTGGTATAGAAACCTTGCTGAAAATCTCGTGTTGGCGGAAAAATCTCGTACCAGTTTTAAATCTTATGAAAAGATCCCAGTAGCGTGTACGCTGCAGGGTGTTATAACGTGAAATTTGCCTAACACAAAAAAACTATTTGACGTAGTGCCACGAATTTAAGTTTAAGTTTAACTTTAACTGCTTTGAAAAATTAATTCTGCAGGTTAATAACGATAAGGGCTCCGAAAAGCACCTGCCACATGGTGTCACGCTACCACTTTTTTAAAGTTGTATCAAAAAAAATTGTTTAAATTCACGTTATGGAATTCATTCTTTTTTGTTTCTTGCCATTTTACATCTGTAATTTAAATTGGTTCATTACCTTTTTATGAATTTTTACACTAGAGTTCTTTTCTCTTTTTTTTTAAATTATTTTTTTTTAATTTAATGTATTGTTCAGCACACACGTCGAATAACTCACGTCCAGAACCAAAAACCAACTGAAGATTATTTTCCGAAGGTTGTGCTCCTTCTAGATTCTAATAAAGTTGACGGAAGCGTGAATTTGCAACATGGAAGTGGATCCGGTCTTAGATTTTAGCCAATTTCTTATAGAATTTTGACCGTAAGAATCCAACACTGATTTCAAAAATAATTTTCGAATTTTTGACATATATATGTGTCAAAACTTTATTTTTCTGGTCGAAAACGTTATTTCACTCATACAACTTCATATTTTGGTATTTGTTATCGAATCTCCGTCTAGTTCATATTTCCCCTTTTGTTGTTTTTTTTATTTTCTTTTCTTTGTGTGTGTTTTTTTTTTTTTTTTTTTTTTATTAAATATTTTCCTTAAATGGATGCATACTCTCTATATTATGTTGTCCAAAGCATTCCAACTCTCAGCGTAGCCTCGCGGTCCTGAACGTCCGAACACCCACCACACTCCCAAATTCGAATCCCCCTATTAACGCCTTTTTTTTTAATTATTGTTTTTTTTTTATTTGAACTAGTATTTTTATTACATTTAATTTCTTTTTTTTTTATATATATAGGTATATAAATAATTCTTTTGGGTCATCCTATACCAAAGATCCAAACTTTCAACACTTAGCGTTAATGATAGCATTTTCTAAAATGGAAGCAACACAACCGACACTTTAATTTAAATTTGAACCGGTTCGATCGGTTCGTCAATGACACCCTAAAACTATGCTACGCTTTCTCTCTCATTATAATCGTTATATTTGATTTCATTTTCTCAACTGTTATACTCTCAGTACCTACTACTTGTCACAAAGTCAAAATAATTTAACTCGTCCAAACCTACGTGATCGTCGCACCTTGGAGAGGCCTGAAAAATTAAATGATTATGTTTTTGATAATTATTTTGAAAACGAATCAAATGTTGCTATGATTGAAGAAGTAGAAGATATTCCTGTGTCTGGAGCATTGAAAAATGAAAAATGGAGAAAAGCTATTACTGAAGAATTTAAATCGCTTACTAAAATGAAAACTTGGAATTTGGTAAAGGCACCAGAAACATCAAGCCTTTGATATGTCGTTGGATATTACGTCAGAAAAATGATGGTCGATACAAAGCTAGACTTGTGGCAAGAGGCTTTGAACAAAAGGAAGGAATAGGTTATACTGACTCATTTAGTCCAGTTGTTCGCTATGTATCCATTTGACTGATTCTCAGTTTCGCTGCATCCAACAACTAAATTGATACCTTTTGATTTCAAGACGGAATTTTTGTATGGTAATCTGCAGGAGGAAATATTTATGTATCAACCCGAAGGCTTTCATGATGGTACTAGTGACGTATGCAAGTTTCGCACTGAGTTAGGTCTCCTTTCTTTGGGAGCTTGACGATCATCCCCTTTTTCCACTCCTCAGGAAAACTTTCTGTTTCACAGGCTCTTTCTATGAGTGGGTGCAGGAGCTCAGGCGATGTTGTTGGCGCTGCTCGTAGGAGCTCTGCCGGAATGCCATCAAGTCCAACCGCTTTGTTGTTTTTTAGTGCTCTGATTGCGGTTAAGATTTCTTCTCTACTGGGGGATACAGTGCGTATTTGGGAATTTGTTACTACGGACGGTTCATTGGGTGATAGGTTGACTTCACTGGTGAAAACGCGATTTAAAACCGCAGAAAAGTGCTCCTTCCACCTTTTGATCTGGTCCTCATCCGAAACTAGCAGTGATCCGTTTATGTCCTTTACCAGGTGTTGTTTAGAGCTTTGGACACCTGTCAGCTCTTTGGTAATTCTGTAGACGGTCCTACTGTCACACCTACTTGCGGCCTCTTCTGCTTCTGCTGCCAATGCGTTGATATACATAGTTACGCTTACGGTGAACTTCTCTCATCTTCATGCGGTACTCTGACTCTAGTTCGCTTCTGCCAGCTGTTGGAGTTGCTGCAATGCGAACTTTGAGCTGTTTTCTTTCTTCGATCCTAGCCCAAGTTTCTTCGGAAAGCCACGCACTATTTCTTCCTTGCGACCGACCGACTTCACTTTCAGCACCGGATATGAAAACATTTTTCACAGCACACCAATGGTTTTCGATGGAGGTGGGTTCCGTGCTGCTGATTGCTCTAAATCCTTGTGAAAGATGGTCCCTTAGTTGTTGACGGACTGCGGGATCCTTAAGTCTATCGGTATTAAACTTGGGCATTCGAATGTAAATGGTATTTTCATAAACCAACCAAAGTACACTGAGAAAATTTTACAACGATTCAAATTCAATTTTGCTAATCCTGCTTCTACTCCAATGGAACGTGGATGGAGAAAATCTTGTTAATGACAGGCCACTGGAAAAATCAACACCTTATCGCGAAGCCATAGGCAATTTGTTTTATTTATCTACTCGCCCTGATATAAGTTTTGCTGTTAGTTACCTGAGTCGATACTGTAACAACCCAATGAATAGTCACTGGAAGATGGTTCAACGTAAATTTCAATATTTGCAAGGAACAATAAAATGTGATATTTTGTTTAACCGAGTTGAAAACTTGGTTGCTTACACTGATTCTTATTATGGAGGTGACACTGCTAGTCACTCAACAAGTGGTGTTCTTATTATCAGAGGAGGTCCAATTGTCTGGTATGCGCAAAAACAATGTCTTGTTGCAACATCATCTTCTGAAGCAGAATATCGTGCTGCAGTTTCTACAATTGATGGTATTTGCTGGATTCGACGTATTGGCAGAGAACTTGGCTTTATAAATCCAAATGACCCAACAACATTATATGTAGACAACTAGTCAGCTATACATAAGTATGCTTAAAATACACATGACTAAAATTACCAAGGGCAAGAAACACATCGAAATTTCAAGAAAATTTTTCCAAGAACATATTGGAAAGACGGTTAATTTGAAACCATGTCAAATCTTCTGAACAGTTAGCTGATGTTTTGACCAAGCCTTTGACTTGGAAAATATTTCAAGAATTACGTAATAAAATAATTAAGGAGGAGTGTTGAGATTAATTATTTGTATTTGGTAACATTGTTCATCCTTTTGTAAAATTGTAATTCGGTTTTTGTCTCTTTCGTGTTTTGTCAGTTACACATTTCAATTTGTCTTTTTTTGCATTCAAAAATGTTTTGTTCAACTGTTTTTCCTCATCTCTTGTCTGCGTGGCATTCTGAAAATATAAAAGTAAAATCAAGATATTTAACAAAATAAAAATACTAAAGTAAATTCAAACAATACTACAAAGACTTTATAGACTTTGTTCATATCAAAGATATAAATTGTGTCCTGTGTTTTTTTTATTTGTCTGGAGTCTCCACAATTAATAATCATAGTCAAAAACCAACATCTCGTTGCACTTCTGCCAATACGAGACCTAGCCAGTCGCCTCTAATAGCCAGCCCGTAATAAAATAAATAGGCTCAAAAAACCCAAATTTGGAAGTCGTTAAAATAAAAAATTATATTATTGTATTCGATGTGCCGAACACAATCTTTTATATCCTTTAATCTCATTACCTACTCCCTTCCCCTTCTTTTTGTCTGTACTGTGACATTCCAAATTTCCCTATATCATGTAGGCACAGATATAGTTGTGTAATATACGAGTAGATACAACACATGTAGACATTCTTTATATAGATACTTATTTGCTCAAATGTTGCAAAAGAAGAACTTTTTTGATCAGATTATTATCATTGACACATTTCATTTTAACGCACCAATTAGTTATGAAATTTAAATCATGGTAACTTCTTCAAAAATGTGTCCAATGTGGTGTCCGACTACTAGTTTCAAGTCTATTTACTACGTAGTTGGAATGTTGACCAAGTTTAACTTCTACTGTCAACACACAAACATGTTCTAAATATTCAAATATGAACTAATCCTGAAACCGAAGGTAAACAAGAAATTAAATTATTTAAAAAAAAAACAGAAAGATATAAAATATTCAATGTTTCACGTTTGAGATTTGACCAAAGTCATTGCAGAGCCATTCAGGTAGTGGCTTTGGAGAGTTCTAATTAGTTGTCAACATGCTCTGTAAGCAACCAGTAATCGTGTGCGTGTTTGTAACTATTCATCAAATCTTTTCATATCACTTTGATTTTGTCCTCAATATAACAAGGGCTTTGGGTGTAACAAATAGTTTTCACACATTCACAGTGTTTCGAAATGAATATGGATTGCTGAAAAATATTGAAGGAAATTCTTTGGAACATGGATTGCAAGTTTATTTTGACGTTCCTTTGATTTGCTTCAACGATGAAGTTTCCAATACAATACGGCTGCGAAGTACATTGAACATAAACAGTCTTGGATTTGTGGTTATGAACGAAATCGCAGATGATATTCGAAATGTTTCTGAGAAGGCTTTGACGAAGTTGCATGACATGAAAATTATTTTCATTGTGACAAATCCACAAGCATCATCTGTTGTCAACACATTGGAGTTGGAAAGTTTTTTTGTTTGGTGTTGGGAAGTAAATTTGTTGAATGTTATTGTAACGTTTGCCAGTGGTGATGGTAGAATTAATGAAGTTCATACGTACAGTCCTTTTCCTGTTGGCATACAAATATTTAATTTAACCGAAGCGGGAGTTACTGAATACTTTTGGAATAAGGCTACCAATATTAAAGGGTATAAGTTTGCTTCTCCGATTTTTATTGATGAACCACTCGTGATGAAGGTAAATAAATAAAAAAAGAGGCTGGGTGCGACCCACACTGACAACTTCCCATTTGTGATCTTGAAAACTTTATATAGTTTTTTTCAAATTTTTAATTTAAATTCAAACAATCATTATTTTAAGATTGAAAAAAATTTTAATTATTTAAAGAGATTTACGAAATGCACATATATTATAGAGATTATTGATGTATAAGTTGTTTCCACGTGACCCAGGAGGTAAATTTCCACGCGTTTTTTTTAACGAATGTGGAATTTTCTTAGTTCTGTTTAAATTTTTGTTTTAAATGTCAGTTAAGTTACGTATATGTCAAATATATACCCGCTGTAAAAATATTATTATGTATAAAATTAAATACCTAATGGCAAAGTCAATATCATTGCTCGTTCTCAAGATATTCGAGTCGAAAAACCAGTTTTACCACTTTTTAGTTTTTTTAAAATATTTTTTTTGTCAAAAACTGTCGATTAGATATTTGTCAAAATTAAACCGTTCATACAAAATTGTACTATGTATAAAAAAAAATATTTTAGGAGGCACAATCGTTGTTCGTTCTCAGGATATTCGAGCCGAAATACAATTGTAACTACTTTTCTGTAGAATTTTTAACAGTTTTTGATTTTTTGTTAAAAAACTGCCCATTCAATATTTGTCAAAATTTTATCAGTTGCTAACAATTATGTTATGTAGAAAATAAAACAAACAAGAAGTCAATATCGTTACCCGTTTTTGAGAAATTTGAGTCGGAAGACAATTTATACCAGTTTTCGGTAGAATTTTTTGGAGTTTTTAATTTTTTGTAAAAAAACTGTCCATTGAATTTTTTTGAAATTTTCACGAGTAGTCAAAAACAACATTTTTCGTAAAAAAAAATTATTTTAAAGTTAATATCGTTTTTCCATCTAAGGATATTCGAGTTATAAAAATTTATTTTTTAGTTTTTTTGATTTTAAAAAATAACGGTTTATTAATTTTTTTCCAAATTCATATCAAATTTGTATGACGTCATAATGTGTCGAATAAAATTTATTTCAAGTCAATAGCATTATTTGTTCTTGAGATATTTGAGCCCAACCAAAATTTTCACTTCTTTTTTAAACTGCTATAGTAAAAAAACAACGTACGGACGTACGGACGTACGAACGTACGAACGTACGAACGTACGAACGTACGTACACACGCACACACAGACATCTCTCTAAAAATGATTGATATAGGCTCTAGGGACCTTGAAACTTCGAGAAATGTCAAAAATTTCAATTTGACAAATCGGACCGATTACAATAACTCCCTATGGGAAGTTAATAAATAAGAAACAAGAATGTTTTCCATAAAGATAGAAATTAAATATCTTAAACAATACCATAACAAGTCAACTTACCTGCACCTACCAGATTTTTTGAATAAGGTGTCAAATAAGGTTAAAACAAAGCAAGAAAACAATGGTAAACAAGGGGAGACTCAATCCAAAAATCTGATATAAAATGGGGATGGAATAGGCTAATATGATTTACGATAAATAAAAGTCGGAATTTATAAACTTGGTCTATGTTAAGTAACGCCACTTGTGACAGTCACATTCTGATAATTGAAGATTAATTAATCTATGCCGCGTGTTCCGTGATTAATGGATATAACCTCGCAATTGGTTATAGCAGGTCTTATGACCGCTTAGAAAATCAATATAAAGAAATATTCCTCTTGGATTTATTTTTTGTTTCGAAAAATGTTAAACAACTGGAGCTCTCTTAAAAACCTTTTACTTTTTACTTTTAATCAAAAAATAACTATAATGGCGCCTGTCTGGCGACTGAATGAGCATATTCTGAGGTATGGGGGCAGTGTTCCCAAAAAAGGGACCTTAAATTAAAAAGAAAGGTCACCTGCAACAATATAATAAATAGATTAGTTTTTGGTGGATTAGTTTACATACCCTGTTCCTTCTGTTTTTTTTTCACTTATCTTGACAACGCATTGCCAATTAAAATTAACTTCTAGCTCTACTAAATTATTATATTTTTCTTTTTTTTTTCTTTTTAGACATAAAACTCATGTTTTCGCATTTCTGAGATATTTATTTTATTCTTTTGTCCGTCAAATATATTTTATTGTAAACCTTTTGCTGTATATTCCATTTACTTCTTTTCAGATTCATGATGAAATAACCAATCGCACTCACATCAGAGGTAGCGCAGGTCAACTATATATGGAATTCATCCGTCACATCAATGCCACATTTTTCCTCATAAATGTTTCAAACAACTCAATGCATTTGCACCAAAAGCAAGTTATCCAGTTGACAATTGACAAAGTGATTGACATTAGCATCCACCCCGCCATTTATTTGCTGCCATATGCCTCAGAAGGAAGCTATCCCATCGCACACACCAATGCGTGCATAATAGTACCCGTTGTGCCGGAAATCGATCGCAGTAACTACATATTTTACGCCTTTGACCTTAATACGTGGCGAGTAATCTTTGGGCTATTTATAACGTTCCTTGCAATTGAGTTGATTGCTAATTATACCTGCAAGCGGCAATTGCTCTTTGGTAAGTCATTTGCAAATACAGTAGCAGGAATTACCGGCAAACCCAGTAACATGACCCCACCACCACCGCAGACGAGAATCCTTTCCAGTTCGCTGTTGGTATTTACGGGTTTTTTTGTGGCCAATTTGTATGTGAGCACACTGACGAGTCTCTTCAGCACGACGGTTTATGGCCACCAGCCGGAAAGTGCGGAGGAGATTTTCAAAACTGGACTGCCAATACTTTTGTTAGATTATCAAGTGGATTCGTATTTCAAGACAAAGCTATTTCCGGAATTGCTGGAAAAGCATGTTCGCATTACCGACCCAGATTTCCTGGCTAATCATTTAAATACACTCGATACGAACTTTTTGTATGTTGTAAAAGAAGAACGCTGGAAATTAATCAACTACCAGCAATCAAGGTTGTGGAAGCCGATTTTCAAAATTGCCCAAAACTTCTGTGTTCCCAATATGTTTTTGTCGTTTCCTATTCAGTTGGACTCGCCGTTCTATGAGGTATTGAAGACATTCACCCAAAATGTGGATAGTGCTGGACTCTACCTGAAGTGGAGTGATATGAGCCATTATGAAGCTAAGAAATCGGGATTGATTGATATTTTGAAGGAGAAAAGGGAACATCCAGTTGCGTTGACAATGAAACATTTTGAATTAGTTTTCAAGTTGACAGCTGGTGGATTTGCAACGTGTATCTGTTGTTTTTTAATTGAAAAGCTGTTTTGCCGCAAGAAATTTAACATTAATAAAGTAAAATAATTTGTTCTCTTAATTTGTTGATGGTTATAAGACCTGTTTCCTCAAATAGGATAAAAGTTCATTAAAATTTCCTGTAGGTACCTAACTGGTACAGGCAAATAATTGTACGAGTATAATTGCATGGGAATTTATTTGATATTTCAAAGTTGAGTTGATTCCCATCCAGAGTGAGAACTTATGACACCTTACATTTTGTGAAATAATTTCCCACCTGATTAATTATTGTAAGATCATTACATTTTAGAATAAAATAAAATGCACCATTAGAAATGCCATGCTATATAGGTATCTTAAAATACGCCTTTTTGAAGAAAAAAAACTTCAGAGCCGTTGTTTCAAAATATGCATATACACATGTATGTACATACATATACACATATATGTTTATAAAAAACATTGGTAGTTGTGGTATATAATAATAGACACCTAAAAACAAAATTTAAAAAAATTATTTACCCATTTTAGAAAAACATATTGCAGTTTAAAAAAATCTAAAAAATATTTTTGGGAAAGAAAAGTTTTGTATGGTATGTTATTAAGATTATAGGTGTCTGATTTAATATACTTCTTTTTATTGCAATCAGTCAAAACTTTGAGAAAATCAAAAACTAAAAATACGTCTCTATGGCAGGTATCACTAAAAACCGTTTTTTTAAAAGAATTTTTGTCAAAACAATTTTAACTGCCAGCAAAACTCCACTGAAAATTTTTTTTTATCATAATCGTTAGAGCCCTTTTTGATATAAATAAAAGGTAGGTATTTACAATAAATTGAAAGACGCTATTTGTATTTATAGTGTTTTTTGTATAATTTGGACTGATAACCAACAGTGAGACACAGAGCTGAATCCAACAGTGAGACAGTGTCTCACTGTTGGTATTAAGTGTTTTCTTGGTTATCTATTCATTTTTATTTATTTCAATTTCTTTTATTATTAATCAAAGCACCATGGATCGGTTTGAGTATGAAAAATTCACCGAGGAGGCCATGAAAAAAGCAGTGACTCTTGTTAAAAATTGAATGAGTCTTCGAAAAGCCAGCCAACAGTGCCATGTAGCATTCCAGACTTTAGCTCGGTATGCCGAACTATGAAGTTAACCGAATATTTACAAACTGCCAAGAAAAATCCTTAGCCGATTACGTCATCAATTGCGCACATATGCTTTACGGATTAACGACATTGGACTGTCGTGAGTTAGCATATGAAATGGCAGTTGTGAATAACGTCAATAGACGAAGAAACTGGGATGTTGAACAAATGGCAGGGCATCATTGGTTTCTAAATTTTAGGACGCGCCATCCTAACCTTTCGCTGAGAACTCCAGAAGGATGCAGCCTTTCACGTCCAACATCCTTCAACAGGCACAACGTTGAAATATTTTTCAGAAATCTAAAAAATGTCCTGTTGCGATCCCCCACTTGTTTCGAAAGTGGTAATGGCATTTACAACTTGGACGAGACAAGCACGATGACGGTGCAATAGCCGAAGAAGGTAATTGCTGAAAAAGGAATAAAAAAAGTGTCAAAAGTTACGAGCGCAGAACGTTTAACACTCGTCACTACTTGTTGCACGATAAGTGCCACAGGACAGTTTATTCCACCTGTCATTATATTTCCACGAACGCATTTCAAAGATCAAATGATAATTGGTGCCCCATCTGGAACCTTGGGACTGGCAAATCCATCAGGATGGATGAACTCGCTGTGCTTTATTTCTGTTATTGAACACTTCATCAAGTTCACCAAGAGTTCTAAAGAAAATCCTACACTTCTTATAATGGACAACCATGAAAGCCATATAAATTTAAGGGCATTAAACTTGGCAAAGGAGAACGGCATAACTGTTCTAACTGTGCCACCTCATTCCACAAATAAGCTCCAGCCGTTAGATGTTGGTGTTTACGGGCCATTTAAAAGTGCCTACAATTCTGCAGTCGATTCATTTATGATGACGAACCCGGGAAAAACGTTTAGTATCTACAATGTTGCTGCAGCTGTTGGATACGCATTTGAGAAATCGATGACTCCTTCAAACATCACCGCAGCGTTCAAAAAGACTGGCATTTATCCATTTGACGAAGAGGTTTTCACAGATATTGATTTTTTATCGAGCTCTGTAACAGACAGATCCGAGCCAGTATTGGAAACACCTGTTGATGCTGCTCTAATGAGGACTTATCCAGAGGTAGAAAATATGGAAGGTAGGTTTACGAAACTATAAGTAGGTTGGTATGAAAATTCTAATTACTGTGCTTCATAGAAAACACTTCGTCAAACCGGGATCAGAAAGTTGCAGAAGATGTCACATTTTCCAGCCCTGAAGTTTTCCGAGGTTATCCAAAGGCTGGTGCACGATCAAACCAAAGAAGAGCTCGAAGGAAGGGCAAGAGCATCATAGCGACAGACACACCCGAAAAAGCACAAATCGAAATGCGAGAAAACGAAAAAAAATTCAAAAATTAGAAAGCGAAAAGTGGCACTCAAACCATGCAAAAAGGAATCAGTGAAGAAGGTTTTATATTCATCTTCTAGTAGTTCTTCAGATAACGACATCGTTCTGAATAATTCATCACTTGACGGATCATTTAATGTTTCTCGAGAAATTGAATTTGAAGAGCTTTCACTAGATCCAGTCAAAGGGGATTGTTTAAGAATATTTCAATTTAAAAATATTTTTTTATATTTTTACTTAACAAAAATAATAATTTATGAATCAATTTAAAATCAATTCAAATTATGTTGCTACTTGCTAATTTCATATGATTTACCCTACAATATCTTAGACTTTGAATTTCACTCAACTCTCTAATATCTTTAATCAATTATATTTACTCATTATGTATATATTTTTTTTTCATTTATATAATCAATCATATATGTATTGTATAACAGTTGAGGTATGAGCTTCTCTCATTCCTATACACTCGGTCACTTGGATTACGACCTGCAACCAGATAAGTACCATAAAATTAAAACTAAGTATTGATATTGAAGGCTGTGTTTAATTCTTTGGTGCTCTTTTTCATTGTTATTTTGGGTGCCCTTTCGTAAAGTGCTGGTCCTTCGCCTTTGTTTAGGTTAATATATTCCCAAACATTTTTCTGGTCCAAATCGAGCCGGATTTAATCAGGACCCATTTTTTTTGTGTGGTTGGGATTAACGGAGATCTCGTTTTCTAATCGCATTGTGGGATTAACGGACATCGCGTTATACCATTTATATAAATAAAGACATTTGATTAACGGACATAGTGTCGTGTTAATATACTGAACATTTTTATTGTGAATCGGTATCTTAGATAAAAAAAAAGTGATTGCCGAAATGAAAAAGTGTGTATATATGTATCGTTTACCCAAAACCCTGTAACCCCCAAACCACTCCCAATCCCAGAAACTCCCAATTCCCCCACGACAATCCTCCAAGACCAGGTACAACAACTGGCCATGGATGAGTCGAGCCAGATGGACGAAGAAATGGAGGGCATTGACCTCTCTTCTAGTTCATCCGACTCAGACGAGGTGCTTCCCACAAAGGAGGAGGAAGAAAGTCTGCTAGCAGATGAGGGGGCACCAGCCCCCACCTGTTAAACAGACAATGTCTGGACGTAGGATCAGAACCAGGCTAGCCCAGGTAAATTTGCATCACGCAAAAGCAGCATCAGCTATAATAACTCAAAAATTTTCAGCTGATGACCTGGGACTAGTCCTGATCCAAGAACCCTGGATTCAAGGGGGCCAAATTAGAGGCCTAACATGTAAGAACTCTAAATTAATTTGGGATACGAGAATTGACTCGCCCCGAGCATGCATAAAAATAAGAAATAACATAAAATTTATATGTATTTCAGAATTTATGACGCGGGACCTGGTGCCTATCCAAGCCCAATTTGACAACGGAGGCATCATCAGCACGATGGTGGTAGCAGCAGCTTACTTCGCTGGTGATGAAGAAAACATTCCACCAATCGAAGTACAGGAGTTAGCGGACTACTGCAGCAACAAAGGACTACCGTTGTTGGTCGGTTGTGATGCAAACGCCCACCATACAACATGGGGTAGTACCGATACTAATCAAAGGGGTGAGTACCTTTTAGATTTTATTATCGAGAAAAATCTAGATATTTATAACGTAGGGAACATACCTACCTTTATAACTAGAGTATGAAAAGAAGTCTTAGACTTAACGTTTGGTAGTCCAAATGTAGGAAATCTGATTAGGGATTGGAGGGTTTCAAACGAACCATCTATGTCTGACCATAGAATTATTGAGTTTACCTTAGACAACTTGCTCACAGAGAATACCTCTGGCAGGAACCCTAAGAAAACTAACTGGAACTTGTATAAAAGCGTTCTCAGAACAAACCTCGAACGAATAGGTCCAGTAGAAACAACAAATAGTAACCTTGAGTTAGAACACTTAGTAAACGACTTGAGCGGGGCAATAATTGAGGCCTATGAACTCAGTTGTCCCCTTAAGCAAGTTAAAAGACAGAAGGATGCTCCGTGGTGGAACAAAAATCTGTCAAAACTAAGATCCAAGGTAAGAAAACTCTTTAATAAGGCAAAGAGTACTGGAGAGTGGAATAATTACTCTGCAGAATTGACCAACTATAACCAGGAAATCCGAAGGGCGAAAAGAAAGAGCTTTGAGAGGTTCTGCGAGGGGGTTTCTTCTACTCCGGTAGCTGCTAGACTTCACAAAGCTCTAGCAAAAGAAACTACCATCACTTCGCTGGCACTTCGTTACCCGGACGGTAGTTACACGGAGAACGAGGAGCAAAGGGCTAACCTACTGCTAAACACTCATTTTCCGGGTAGTATACCTATGGTAGATAACATGACAGAGAGAATACCTCTCAGAACAAACCGGACAGACTGGCAAATAGCTTCGACTATTTGCACAGGAAATAGGATTGATTGGGCGATAAGTACTTTTCAACCGTTTAAATCACCGGGTGTAGATGGTATTTTTCCAGCCCTTTTACAAAAGGGAAGGGAGGAATTAATGCCGTATATTATAAAATTGCTTCGAAGTAGCATTGCACTTGGGTACACACCAAGTCCATGGAGAAGAGTCAAGGTAATTTTTATCCCCAAAGTGGGGAAAAAAGATACAACCCATCCAAAGTCATTCAGGCCAATTAGCTTGACATCCTTTTTACTGAAAACTTTGGAAAAGGTAATTGATAACTACATAAGAGTAGAAATCTTAACAAGCATGCCTCTAAACCGACTTCAGCATGCTTACAGAGCGGGTAGATCTACAGAAACAGCTCTGTACGAACTCACAAACACAGTACAATTAGCTTTAAATGGCAAGGAAACTGCCATTTGTGCCTTCCTTGATATAGAAGGGGCCTTTGACAATACTTCGCATGAAGCTGTTGACAGGGCTCTTAGTAGAAAAGGGGTACCCATCACCATAACCAGATGGATAGGTAGAATGCTAAGTACGAGAACGGCGGAAGCAAACGCAGGACAAAACGTTCAGAAAGTCATCACAACAAGAGGGTGTCCTCAGGGAGGGGTACTATCACCCTTACTGTGGAGTCTGGTAGTAGATGAATTACTGGAAACTCTAACTTCTCAAGGTATACGATGTATTGGCTTCGCCGATGACATCGTAATAACAGCCTTGGGAAAATTTGAGGAAACTCTTTGTGACATAATACAGAGAGGACTCACTGTAACTTGGAAATGGTGTTCTTCAGTGGGCTTGAATATCAACCCCACAAAGACGACAATAATACCATTTACCAAGAAAAGACTTCTACCACGAATGAAACCTATACGGTTGGCAGGAGAAGTAATCGACACCCAAAGAGAGGTCAAGTATTTAGGCATTACACTAGATAGTAAACTCCTTTGGAATAAACATGTCGATATAACTATCGGGAAAGCCACAAAAGCCTTGTTGATTTGCAAAAGACTTGCAGGAAAATCATGGGGTTGCAAACCAAACATCTTGCGATGGATGTACACCATGATGGTAAGACCCATCATTACCTATGAGGCGGTTGCATGGCACAAAAGAACCGAATTAACAACCACTAGGAAAAAACTAGAAAAGTTGCAAAGGCTAGCATGCATATGTATAACCGGTGCAATGAGAACATGCCCTACAGCAGCAATGGAAAACATATTAAATCTAACGCCACTACACGTGACAATAGAAAGTGCTGCCAAGGGAGCCATCATGAGATTTGCCAAGGAGGGTACTGGGAGAGGGAAAATCATTAGTTACAGGGAACGGAATGCGATCCCCAATTCCTCAGTTACAAACCTTCTTGACATTCCAAGGGATAGCATGATAAAAACCTACAACTTCGTAAAACACTTCCGTACGGAGTTAAGTTGCAAAAGAGACTGGATAAGTGAAACGGAAAACTACAGTCTCGAAGCAAACACCATCAAGTGGTATACTGATGGATCGAGAACATCTGAAGGGACTGGGGCAGGGATTTTTGGGCCTAGAACCAAAATTTCCATACCGATGGGACAGTCCACCAGCATATTCCAAGCAGAAGTAAATGCTATCGGAAAATGCGCAGAACGTAACATCGATAGAAAATACAAAAACCAAAACATTGCCATCATGTCAGATAGTCAAGCCGCACTAAAAGCTTTGAACTCATACACCATCACGTCAAAACTAGTATGGGAATGTGTAAATAAGCTAAATGAACTGGGCAAGGAAAACAAAGTCACACTTCTTTGGGTACCGGGTCACGTCGGTGTCCAGGGCAATGAAGAAGCTGACTCCCTGGCTAAAATAGGAGCAATGGGACCCCTAACGGGACCAGAGCCTTATTGTGGTATAGGGGAAAATACAATCAATAATGAAATCAAATTACTAGAGGAGGCAACAAGATCAAAAATTTGGAATGAACTCCCTAAACTGAGACAGGCCAAACTCCTACTCGGGAACTACAACCGAGAGCGTTTCCAATCCTGTATTAGCCTAAGCAGGAACAGTCTCAGGATAATAACAGGCCTCCTCACAGGCCACTGTAAACTGAGAAGACATCTCAGCATCCTTGGCCTAGTGAGCTGTGCTTCTTGCAGATTCTGCAACGCTCATGAGGAGACACCGGACCACATAATAGGTAAATGCGATGCACTAGCGCATCAAAGACAAAAATATCTGGGCAGGCACCATATAGAAGAGAGCAAAATACATTCTCTGAAAATACCCCAAATTCTTAAATTCCTAAAAGGTACGAATCTGGAGGTTGAACTGTAAATGAGAAACCTCATCCGGTTCAAAAAGGGGGGCACAATAGATCTTAAGGTCGCAGTGCAAATATACCCACATAATTCATTCATTCATTCATCATTCATCGTTTACTTTAAGATCAAATTGATAGCTTAAATTAATCGAAATTAGTTAGAACTGATTTGTTCGAAGCACGTGGGTGAACATTCCGATACATATACAGGGTGAGTCATGAGCAATGCGACAAAATGCTAGGACGTGTAGGTTGCGTTGAGACAAGAAAAAAATTGTATAGGAGGGGGGGGTCTATTCCCCTCCGTTCCGGGAGGGGCAATTTTCGAAAAAACTGACTTAAAATGGGAAAAAAATTATTTAAAATCAACGGCTTCATTCACAATGCGATACGTTTTTGAAAAGCCAATAACTTTTTCTTTCATTCTGTGTTTAAATAAATCTATTCTAAGAAATAGTTTTTGAAATATTAATTTTCAAAGTCAAAATTTTGAAAAAAAAAATTGAAAAAAAAATTTCAAATTCATTTTTTTCAAAATTTTACGTAATTAAATGCTAATTTTAATTTCAAAATTCAATGCTGTTATTAATTTTAAGTCTAAATAAGAAAACCGGATGCAAAAATTTTATGTCGTTCTCAAGAAATTAAAAAAAAACCAAAACCACCTTTTTCTAAGAAAAACATTTATTTTTATTGTAACGAAGCAATTTAAGAAGCATTAATCTTAGTTTTTTTAGTTTTTTTTATTCCTTTTATTTTTACTATGTGTTTTATTGGAAGTACTTATAAAAAATTCTCGATATGATCTCCATTGAAGGCATAGATTATGTCTCCTTGTAATGGCTTCACATAAGTTAATGCTTGACAAATTTTCCTGCAATTTGACTCCAGCGACTTCAATTCGTACCTTCAGTTGTTCCAATGATACTATTTCCACTTCGTAAACATAATTCTTCATAAATCCCCATGCATAGAAATCTAGGGGAGTTAAATCTGGTGACCTAGGCGGCCATTCCGTGGGGCCCCTTCTTCCGATCCAACGGTCACTAAAATGATCATCCAGCCAGTTTCTCACCTGTAAGCTGTAGTGTGCTGGAGCACCATCTTGTTGGTAGATTAAAGTATCTGCTATAACCAATGGAACGCTGTCTAATAAATCAGGTAAAAGGTCTCGTAGGAATTGCAGGTATGATTCTCCATTAATAATGGAATTCAAAAACCGGGCCCGATCACAGTGTGTCCAACAATACCAAGCCAAACATTACAACTAAAGCGGTGTTGTGATTTGTTTTGTTTTTTTTTTGTGTGGATTGGCGCTACTCCAATAATGTAAATTGTGGAAGTTAGTAACCCCATCCCTAGTAAACTGTGCTTCATCCGTCTAGAATATTCTTCTAAAATAGTTTTGTTCAGTTTCATTTCTAAGCAGTAATGTTCTACAAAATTCGGTTCTCAATAACTTGTCGTTTGAGGTGAGTTCCTGAACAGGCGTAAAGTGGTACGGGTGTAAATTTTCCGCACGAAGCACTCTACATGCTCTAGATTGGGACACTCCAAGCATAGTTGATATCCTTCTTGTACTAACGGAGGGATTATTTCGGACTAAATCCAGAATTCTTTCATCTGAGATTCTTGACTCATCTGAAACTGACCTTTCGCTTCTTCGATGCTCCAGCACTCCATGATCTCTTAGACGTCGTCGGTGGATTCTTGGAAACGTGCTATGATGGGGACACCTCCTATCGGGATATCTTTCAGCGTACAGTCTTTTGGCTTCACGACTTCGACCATTAGCTAAACCGTAGCAGAAATGCATGTCCGTTAATTCTTCTCGGGTGTATGAGCTTGACATCGTTACGTGTTAATGAGTTAATATTCAAATTGGAAATAATTACTAAGCAAAACTGCAATGCCTTTTATTTATCTTGCGTTGCAATTTTCTTTTTTTTTCATTAAAAAAAATGCGGTTTTATTGTCCCTATTGTCCCCATAACAGGTAGAACCCATGGGCTGCGGGCAGGCCAAGGCAAAAATATTGACAGGTCAGTTTTCAGAAGTTATCAATGAAAATAATATTAATCCAGGGTTATTCCAATACTATTTAATTTTATTACGTTCTCATAAAACTCCAATTAAAAAAAAATAAAAAAACTAAGATTAATGCTAAATATAAATAAATAAATTGCTTCGTTACAATAAAAATAAATGTTTTTCTTAGAAAAAGGTGGTTTTGGTTTTTTTTTTAATTTCTTGAGAACGACATAAAATTTTTGCATCCGGTTTTCTTATTTAGACTTAAAATTAATAACAGCATTGAATTTTGAAATTAAAATTAGCACTTAATTACGTAAAATTTTGAAAAAAATGAATTTGAAATTTTTTTTCAATTTTTTTTTTCAAAATTTTGACTTTGAAAATTAATATTTCAAAAACTATTACTTAGAATAAATTTATTTAAACACAGAATGAAAGAAAAAGTTATTGGCTTTTCAAAAACGTATCGCACAGCATTGTGAATGAAGCCGTTGATTTTAAATAATTTTTTTCCCATTTTAAGTCAGTTTTTTCGAAAATTGCCCCTCCCGGTTAAACGGAGGGGAATAGACCCCCCCTCCTATACGATTTTTTTCTTGTCTCAACGCAACCTACACGCCCTAGCATTTTGTCGCATTGCTCATGACTCACCCTGTATACAGACTATTTAACACGTAGTGTTTTTTAGCCAGTTAAATTTAAATGTTGATTTCCAATCTTATTAATCTCAAAAATGAAATAAAACTCAAAACCTTTTTATCGTTATAATATCGCAATTTAATAATTTATTATCTTGTAGTGTCGAAAGTTCTAGAAAGAATGACCTTTTTAATTAAGAAGGTTAAATCATTACATAATAGGTTAATTACATTAATTGTCATAGTAGTTTGACATTAAGTGTCATATTAAATAGGCAATTTAATTCAATTGAATTCAATTCGATATTTAGTGTGGCTAGTTCACAATATAGATTTTAATTATTTTTAATTTATTTATATTTAATTTAATTTATATTAAAATGATTATTATCATTAAGTGATAAACATTCTCCGCCCCAGTGAACAAAGTTCGCAACTGGCGCCCTGATGAGTTGTTTATGATCCGGCCCTGGCATTATGTTTTTTCTCGGTCAATAAGTATGTATGTAGGTTTGTACTTCAAAAATTGTTGGTAGCTTTCTTTGGTAAGAACATGCAAAGAGAAAACAAATTATTAACAGAACATAAAATTAGACAAACAAGTTCAAGGTTAACAACAAAAAACAATAACAGTTTATGTTAGTGCATAACACCTGCACTCATAGTGCTCTATATTAGTTCCATTAAAAGAGCTTTTACAACCATTGCCCATTCAAAATTGATTTGTGATGTTTTGTTGTTGTTGTTTTCTTTTTACAAATGCAACTTGTTGAATTCGCCGTGGTATATTGGAGATCATCTTCAATAGGAAATCGATTTTCATTGATGTCGGGTCGCGGTCGATCGTAGTAAATTTGTGTGATTAATTTCTTTTTGTTTTGAATTTATTTTCGTGTCGGGCGTGTGAGTGTTTTATTAAAAAAAAAATATATTATTAATTAATTAATAATTTATTATTATTAACTGGTAGTGCGGTTGCCAGCAATTATATTAAAAATAATAATATTAATAATAATTAATTTGAAAAAAAAAAATTAAGTGATAGTGAGTGTGGTGTTGTGGACTTGTGGTTGCTGTCGTCGTCGATGCTGCTGCTGCTGGTGCTGCTGATGCCGACGTCGTTGCTGATGAATCTGCATAAAGCGCAGATTTGGATTTAATTTGGTGGTTTTGTTTTATTTATTTATTCATTGAAATTATTTATTTCATTTAAAATTAGACATTTTTTTTTGATTTTAATTTTCATTCATTCATTTAAAAATTTTTTAATATTTAAAATTTCATGCTCTTTTTTTTTAATTTCTTGTGTGTATGTGTGCGTGTGCTTGATTTCGGTTCGCGTGTATTAACGATTTCAATTTCGGTGCGCTTATTGAATGTGTGTACGTATGTGTAATTTCTTTCTTTTCAGTGCAAAATAATTGCAAATGGTTGCCGATGTTGACCAAATTTGATGACGTCACATCGGAAATTTTGTTTAAATTCGTTTTAAATAAAATTTTTTTTTTTATTTATTTTAATTCCATTAAAAAAAATGATTTTTTTTATTTGATTTAATTTGATTAAATTAAATTATTAAATTCAGAAATGTGTTGTGTGGTGAATTTTATTTTAGTGTTGAACATTTTGTTTTTTTTTTTTTTATTTTCAATTGTGTTGTATTATGAATTTTAAATGAAATTTAATTAAAGATTAAATAATTTAATAAATAATTTTTAAATGTGTTGTGTTGTGTAAATATAATTTTAAAAAGTGCTTCGTGAAATTTTAAAAGTTTCCAGTGATGAGGAATGATAAAGCCGTCGGTCATTGGATCTAATGATGAGGCCAGCGATGCCAGATTGAGGGATTTTTCCCGTTTTTCGGGATTTTTCGACCCTAAAGGGAAAAAGGGAAAAAGGGAAAACCAACCCAGAAAACGGGAAAAACAGTCAGCCCAAAAACTTTCACGTTTTAATACAAAAACTTTCACGTTTTAATACAAAAACTTTCACGTTTTAATACAAAAACTTCTTTTTACAACATTTAGATTCCATCATATAACAAATTCACAAAAAAAAATCTTATTCAACACATCCCTTAGTCTTGCCATTGTGCTTGCACCTTTAAATTTAAACTGGAAATCTGGAAATGATTGTCTAGATTCTAGAAACAAATCGAGTCTCGTTTTTATTTTTTGTTGTTTTGTTTTACTTTCGCTTTCTTGTCGATTGTTCCGTTATTTCACTATTCCGGTTGAATTTTTCTTCATTGTTGACAAAAGCTTGCACATTGCACCTGCATTCAAATTTTGTTTTCGTTGCTGTTGGATGGTGCCTATTTGGTTGTTTATACTTGTTTTCCTAGATTTTCACCTACATAAATAATAATAATTCTTTTGGAAAGAAATAATTGTCATGCAAAATGGGTTAGTCTAAATGGATTTAATGATGTATGGCATTATAAATATTTTTTGGCGTTTCAGGGAAAAGGCAAAATGCAACAAATAATACGTCTAGTTCTACTTCCTCATCTTCAGAAACTGATGCAGAGGCAGACACAGAAGAAGAAAAAAGATCAAAAACAAAAACAAATAAAAATAAGAAGATTTTGAAACCTCCCCGATACAGAAAAGGCTGGGAGTTATTGCCTGATTTCAAATCGTGGTTGTGCGAAAGAAACCACCCAGCAGCATCTACATCTGCTTTAGCAAGAAGTCGAGGAGTTCGCGCATATTGTAAAGTATGTGATGTAGATCTTTTACCCAAAAAGTCCGAATTACAAAAGCACGGACGGACGCAAAAACATAAAAATAACATGATTGCGCTGGTACAAAGACGTCAACCAAAAATATCGAATTTCGTCATTACTCCAGCTGAGCAAAAGACAAAAACTTTGGAGGTAAGGCTGTGTGCATTTGCGGCAGAGCATAACATAGCTCTTAGTTCGATGGATCATCTTACGGGAGTGCTAAAATCGGCAGTAACTGATTCAGATATTGTGAAAAATATGAGCCTCAACAGGACAAAGGCAACCGCAATTATTAAAAATGTAACTGGTAGATTTAGCTTAGAGAAACTTATTTCTATTTTGAAAAATCAAATGTTTTCAGTTATTATTGATGAGTCTACCATGGTCGATTCGACCAAAAGTTTGGTAGTGATTGTTAGGTATGTAGACGCAAACATGAAAGTTAGAGAAGACTTTTTGTCATTAATTGAAGTTCCCGAAGCGAACGCTGAAAATCTATTTTTAAAATTGACCAGCTTATTTAATCGTTTTGATATACCATATGAAAAAAACTTGATTGCTTTTGCATCAGATGGTGCCAGTGTAATGATTGGCAAATACAACTCTGTTTCAAAGCTCTTAAAAGATAAAATTCCTCATTTATTTACAATGAGATGTATTTGTCATACATTCCACATAATCGTTAGTTCTTGTAAGAACCTTCCAAACGAAGTTGAAATTTTGTGTCGTGAAATTTATTCTCACTTCCACTGTAGTGCAAAGCGGCAACATTTGTTCAAGGAGTATCAGGATTTTTGTAACGTTAAACCAAACAAAATGTTGCATCCAAGCCAGACACGGTGGTTATCTTTGCACGCCGCGGTAAAAAGAATTGTGGAGCAATTTCAAGCTTTGATACTCTACTTCACTGGCACCTTTTTAGAAGATACCGTTAATAAAAAACAATGCGAGAAGATATACCGTCTACTAGAGAAACCAACATCAATCCTTTACTTCGAATTCTTGAATTTCTTCCTACCGTTTTTTAATAAACTAAATTTGCAAATGCAGTCGGAAGATGTAAGGATACATCTGCTTTATGCAAAAATTGAACTAACGCTCAGAACACTTGTAGACTGTTTTATGTCAAAACTATATATTGAAAATCTTCCTAATATTTTTGAAGTTGATTTGAAAGATGAAAGTAATTTTTTACCGATTGAAGATCTTTACCTAGGCCCATTTTTAAATGAGATGCTCATATCAAAACGATCTGAAATCAGTGAGTTTGAAATGAATTTGTTTAAACAAAACTGCAGGAATTTTTTATTAACAGCTTGTGAAGAAATATTGAAGCGATTCAATTTTTATGATGACGGCCAAGTCTTTAAGCTTCTCGAATTTATTAATCCAATAACTTTAAAAAATAAGAGTATTTCTTCGCTAATTCCGCTTTGTAGACATTTTCCTCATTTATTTACTCAATCCGAGCTTAGTGATCTAGATATGGAATATAGATCACTAAGAAACTTTGACATATCAGCTATACCCTCCGATAACATTCAAGAATTTTGGAAAGATATTTTACGAATGAAGTTTGATGAGGATGATAGATTCCAAAACATAGAAAAATTAGTTTCATATATTTTTTGTCTTCCACACAGTGGAGCAAGCGCTGAGAGGGCTTTTTCAGCAATAAACTTAAATAAAACTAAGTTAAGAAATAAGCTGGAAAACAAAACACTTTGCGGAATTCTCCATACTAAATTGTTGATGAAAGATCGCAATTGTATGGAATTAGAAATAGATAAAGAATGTTTGCGTCTACATACAAGTAGTATGTACAAAGATGAACTAGTCCTAGACTAGATGTACTTATTTGTGATCAAAATATATTGAGGCTAGTCTTATATGAATTAAATATGGATGTGATGAAAATTTAAAAATATTTTTGTTTATTTTTTTCTTAATAAAAAAATGTATTTTGTTTTAAAAATTTGTTTTTTTTTTCGCGAAAAAAAGGGAAAAAAAACGGGAAAAACTAAAACCAGAAAAGGGAAAAAAAAAAATTTTGGATGAAAAAAAAGGGAATCGACTTGTGAAAAGTCTGGCAACGCTGGATGAGGCTGTGTTTGCCGACGGGGTTTCGCCGATGGATTCGCCGACGGGATTTCATCGATGGATTTGCCGACGGGATTTAAATTATTTGTTGAATTTAGATGATTCAAATAAATTTTTTTTTAATTTATTTATTGAATTCAATGTGGTGTTTTATAAATTATATAATTTTTTTTTTTTCAAAAATATTATGAAGAGTTTCATTCATTTTTTTTTTCGATTTGAGATTTTTTGGTATATTTTTTTTATGGTTTTGAGTGAATTTTTTTTTAGGTGTTTTGAGTGGACTGTATGTTGTGATTTTTATGTGTTGTGTCGTGTTGTGTAGGGTTTAAATTATTTAAATTTTTAATATTATTGAGAAAATGTTGCTTTCATTGGGTGTTATTTTATTTGGGTTTATGATTATTCCAATTTTTTTTTTTAATTGCCTTTTATTTAAATAAGGGTGTTTTCATTGGTCGATGTGTTGCACGGTAGGTAGCAGATTTTGGTGATAGGCCGCTTCATGGTTCCAGATTTCGTTTTTAAAGTTACAACTCGGACTAATCCGTCAGCTCCCGGATGTGTATCCGTTGTAGTGTTGCTCTTTTTCAAAGGCTGAGGTGACGCTCAGCGGATCCAGGGTCAGCTCAAGAAGCAACGTAAACTTGAGCGAAGATACCAAAACTCAAAATCACGACCAACCAGTTATATTTTATAATATTCGTTTTTATTAATTCTTTCTTACGAACTAACTAATAAAGTATTTCATATACTTAGTTCTATACAATATTTCTTATTCAAATAATATAACACAGTATTTCATATATCTAAATGTTCGGATAAGATAACACGGTATTTCATATAAACTACGTCTTACAATATGATCAAAACTAAATGGGTGGACGCTGGGCGTCCCTGTCTAGGATAAACTCTGAAGGAGTTGATCCTAGAATAAACAAGGCTTCAAGCCTTCTGGCCCACAGCAAGCAAACTGTAGCATTAACGGTTGAACAGCTTCCGGGCGTGTTCCTGTCCGTGGAGGTACTTAGAAGAAGTCCGCCACGGAATAAACGGGTGAGAATCGGTCTCGGCAAGGGTTTTGGACGAATTAACGCCCCTGTCTAGGATAAACTCTGAAGGAGCTGATTCTAGAATAAACAAGGCTTCAAGCCTTCTCGCCCACAGCAAGCAAACTGTAGCATTAAGGGTTGAACAGCTTCCGGGCGTGTTCCTGTCCGTGGGCGCACTTGGAAGAAGTCCACCACGGAATAAACGGGTGAGAATCGGTCTCGGCAAAAGTTCAGACGGAGGAGAAGCCACTGTCTCAAAAGGGGAAGAGAAGCTTCACCTTTATCTAGGATACACTTAGAAGAAGTGGATTCTAGATACCAAACTTTTTAGGAGTTCAACTAGGACCTCCTTGATAAATATATAGGGTTTATTGCTTTCCTTAGTGACAATTGTACTAATTTCTCAGCTGCCTATCGGCTTCCAATCTTAAGACCACCACTGGTATACCTTGGAAACTCTGATTTCCTCTCGATACTTCACTTCCCTATGTGACTATTTTAGGAACGACTAGATGTGAACTCTAACCGGCAAACGAAAATATTCCATAGGAAAAACCAAAGTGAAGTACAACAACAATTGCTATGGTATATCGAGATCGTGTGTATCGTGTGTGGTGGTGGTATGATACCACAGGGCCGTATCTGGTCGGGTGATGCTGGAGCGTAGTCGGGGAGGGGTAAAAGGGGTAAAGTTTTATTTTACCATGGCGTTGCCCATTTTATGTACGCCTGTAGCTAGAAGGGTGCATTTCAGGTGCGGCTTCGGTGGGGAGGGGGTTTTTACTTATAATTTTGTTGAACAGAATAGGGCATTTGTAACGCTTCATTACACCGTAATTCTGGCTAGTGCCCATTGGGATGGTGGAAGTCTTTCATCCTTGATTAAGACAAGGCTTCCAACATTAGGCAGGGCTTCCTTTTTCGTCCATTTAGGTCGTTGTTGCAATCGTGAAAGGTATTCTCCATTCCACTTTCGCCAGAATGCGTTGATCAAGGCTTGAGTCCTTCTCCATCTGTCTAGATAGCTCACATTTTCTAGATTTTTGTCATTTTGAGGAATGCTTGGTAAGGGTTCGCCAATTAAGAAATGTCCTGGTGTTAAGACGTCCAGGTCATCGATGTTATCCGATAGAGGACATAGAGGTCGGGAATTCAAACAGGCTTCTATCTGTGTGAGAAGTGTGTAGAGTTCCTCAAAAGTTAACCTCTCATCTCGTATGGTTCGTTTTAGATGATGTTTAACTGATTTCACACCAGCTTCCCAAAGGCCACCAAAGTGAGGAGAAGCTGGAGGAATAAAATTCCAGTTTGTTCCTGAATTAGCTAGAGTACCTGCTATTTCATTCCAATCGTGCTTTGATTCTTCAAACATCCGAGCTAATTCGCGATTAGCTCCCACAAAGTTCGTGCCGCAGTCACTATAAATTTGTGCACAAATGCCTCGGCGTGAGGTAAATCGACGAAGAGCTGCTAGGAATGCCTGTGTTATCAAATCTGACACTGTTTTCAGGTGGATTGCCTTGGTAGACAGGCAAATAAAAATGGCAAAGTATCCTTTATAGGTTTTGGCTCCTCTTCCTTTCCATGCTTTTATTTCTATAGGACCGGCGTAATCAACTCCAGTATGGGTAAATGGTCTGGACATTCGGACTCGTGGTGCTGGCAGGCTTCCCATGAGTTGTTGTAAATTCTTTTTCTTATGTCTGAAACATATTGGGCATCTGTGAATAAGTTTTTTAACATGTTGTTTAATGCTTGTTATCCAGTAAGACATACGAATATAAGCCGTAGTCTGATGGTTTCCTCCGTGTAGGGTCTTGTTGTGAGCATCTCGCATCACAAGCTCTGAGAAATGGTAATTGGTTTTCAGAATGATCGGATGCTGTTGGTTATATGGGAGTAGTGTGTTTTGCAGTCGACCACCCACGCGAAGTAACCCATTACCATCAATGAAGGCATTGAGTGATAATAGAGATTTGGGAATTGTGTTTTTCTTAAATTCATTCAATTCTTCAGTGAACATGAGCCTTTGTACTGTTTTATGCATCAATAAGGCTGCTCCTTATAGTTCTTCAGGATTCAAGTCCCCTGAAATCTTTGTTGTGTTTCGCCTTTTTGCAAGGCAATTCCATTTAAAGCGACAACAGAAAGCAATTGAGCTGACGATTTTCGATAGTCGGGAACATCTTAGTATACATTTGTTAATGTCATCATCTGCTTCATCAGAGTTCGCTATATGGCATTGTTTCTTCTCTGCTCGCTTTTCAATTTCAGTGTTGAGAGTGGATGGTTGTTCGGGTATTTCAAATTGCCACTTTTCCCGCAAAAATGAAGGCCCTATCCACCAAAGATCTTGTGCTCCTAACGCTGTTGGAATATGTTTCCAAATAACGCAGTTTGTTAATCGTTGGATCTCTGAAACCCTGTTACTGACAAATGTTGTCCATTTGGAAGGTTGTGCTTTGATCCAGGCCAATGTGATCATTGAGTCTGACTAGGCGTATAGTTTTGCATTTGGGACATCAAGAACTTCCTTTGTATATCTTAACAGTGATGCTAAAAGTGCAGCTCCACAAAGTTCTAATCGTGGTAGACTGACTGTTTTCAATGGAGCTACTTTTGTTTTCGAAATGAGTATATGCATGTGGATATTTCCGGTACTGTCAAGAACACGTACGAAGACAACTGCTCCATAAGCCTTCTCCGACGCATCACTAAAGCCCTGATATTCCACCAATTTTTGTGTGTTGTGTGTTTTAATCCACCTCGGGATTTTAATGTGTTGTATCGAAGGCAGTTCTTTCCGAAAAACTTGCCATTCTTCCATGAGATCTGATGGGAGTGGTTCATCCCAGTCAGTTCCCCTGCACCATAGTCTTTGCATCATTATCTTGGCTTTGATCACACATGGTGCAATCCAGCCAAGTGGATCAAAAAGTTTTGCAATTGCTGATAGCATAGTCCTTTTGGTTACCTCGTCGGTGTCATCTTGAAAATTTTTGAACGAGAAGGTGTCTTCTTCGGGTTGCCAACTTATGCCTAGAGTCTTGACATGATCAGCAATTCCAATAGGTAGTTCAAAACTTATCTCACAATCATTTTTAGGTAAATCTTGTAAGAGATATTTGGAATTTGACGTCCACTTTCGAAGCTTCAGCCCAGCAGATGCCAATAGTTGACGGGTCTGTTCGCGTTTTATTCGAGTTTCTTCTAGAGAATCTCCTCCGCTGATGAAATCATCTACGTACATCTCGTGCTTGACAGCGAGTGCTCCCTGTGGATACTTTTTAGCTTCATCCTCAGCCACCTTGTGTAAAACACGCATGGCCAAATAAGGTGCACACGCCGTACCAAAAGTGACCGTTTTTAGTTTGAAGACTTTGATGGGTTGTTTTGGATTTTCTCTCTAAAGAATCAGTTGATAGTATCGATCCAATTCTTGTACAAAAATTTGGCGATACATCTTCTCAATATCAGCTGTGATTGTAAATTTATAAGCTCGCCATTTTAAAATTATGTCGACGATATTTTTTTGAAGCTTAGGACCTGTCATCAGGTGTTGATTCAAAGACGTGC
Organism: Syrphus vitripennis; assembly: GCA_958431115.1. Classification (NCBI taxonomy): domain Eukaryota; kingdom Metazoa; phylum Arthropoda; class Insecta; order Diptera; family Syrphidae; genus Syrphus; species Syrphus vitripennis. The sequence goes on along the minus strand of OY288109.1, from coordinate 35,070,996 downwards.
CATCATAAGTTTTTGAAGCTGCATCAAAAACGACTCTTAATTTTGTGGTAGAGCTCGATTCTTTAAACACAGCATGATGGGGAAGAAAATAGTGAAAAGGAGTTTTCAAAATTGGGTCATTTCCATCTACTTCTTCCATGTGATGCAAATTAAGGTATTCCCTGATACATTGGCTGTAACTTTCTTGCAGTTTCGGGTCCCTTTCAAGACGTGCGTCGTTCCAGAGATGAGAAACGCCGAATTGCATTTTCCCTGCTCGATCCTAGTTCGGGATGAAATCCTCTTTTGAATGGGAGATTCACCTCGTAACGTCCATCTGATAAACGTTTGGTTGTTTCAGTAAAATACTTTTCGCAGGCGATGTCTTCTGCTGAAGGTTGACTTACGTAAGGAGTTTCTTCAATCTCCCAAAATTTTCGAATTTGTGTATCGAGATCAACGTGTTGAAAAAAACTTCGAATCGTCTTTGGAATAACCTCACGAATCTTACTCAAAATGACCCATCCCAGTTGGGTGTTTTGTGCAATGGGAGCGACTTCGTGCTCACTGCGAATGATTTCCGGTAGTACAATGTCCGGATAAACATCTGAGCCGAAAAGTATGTCGATTGGAGCAGGAATATAAAATTGAGGATCTGCTAAATGTAAATTAGCCAAATGGTCACAATTATGTGGTACCATTTTGTGGGTCGGAAGAAGGCCAGTCAGTGACTTAAAAATTAAGGCTTTGGCTGCGCCTTCAAACGTCGAATGTTTTGATGTAAACATAATGTCAACGTAACTTTGACTGGTGCCACTACTGACCTTCCCCAGCCCTGATACATTAACTTGTGTTTTTTGTCGGGTAAGATTTAAAAGCCTTGCTGCTGACTCAGAGATAAAAGTGGCATCGTAGCCTGGATCGATAAGTGCTCGGAAATCTAAAAATCTTCTATATTCAGATTTAACTTTAACAATCGCAGTGGCTAATAAAATTTGCGTACCATGGACTTGAGACGCATAAAAATTGTGTCGGGTACTGCAACCAGGTGCATTTTCACCCATTGGTTGGAAAGCAGGAGCGTTTGGATTCACGGCTACCTGTTGGTTTCGAGTCTGTGAACTGCTTTGTTGTTGAAAATATGTTGGGTTATTTGCGTTAGAGCTTGAATTTTGTGAAATTGTGTTATTAGAATTGGAAATCGCGTTGTGTGTGTGTAAATTGTTGTGCAACAGAGAGTGATGTTTCTGGTTACAAAAGTAGCAGGAACGATTACTTAAACAAAAACTTGTTTTGTGGCTGTAAGCAAGACAGTTTTCACACACTCCAGCTTGCTGGACAGCTTGTTGTTTTTGGGCTGCATCCATGTTTAAAAACCGGTAACATTTCATCAATGAGTGTTGTCCCTTTTTACAAATTTGACATTGATATTGTGTTTTTACCTGTTGTTTTTGGGCCTTAGCATGAAATGTTTTTGCTGTGGCTGGCGATTTTGTATTTGGCTTGGATTGTGTGGTGCAACTTCCTTGCTGCACAATAGCTTCTAATGTCCTAAACCGGGATTTAAGAAAATCAGTAAAATCGGAAAAGGTTGGGAGTTCTTTGTCATTTCCGAGCTTTTCTTCCCATAGTTGTTGGGTTTTGGCGGACAATTTTTGAAAAAGAATGTAAATTAAGATTGTATCACAGTCTTTAACTGGTAATCCTAAATTCTCCAGGGCATGAACCACCTCAATTGTAGTGTCCAATAAACTCTTAAAGGTTTCGGCAGATTCCTTATTTTGTACAGGTTGAGCAAAAAAGACTTTGAGATAGGAATTGATCAAAACTCGCTTGTGATCATACCTTTCCTTCAACAAATCCCATGCCTTTGCATAATTCCCAGAACTAAGATCTAAATGATGTAAAAGACGCTCGGCATCGCCTGTCAAACTTTCTTTCAGAAAATGAATTTTTTGAATCTCGTTCAGGGCAGTATTATTATGCACGAGTGACGTGAAAATGTCGTGGTAAGAACGCCACGATGTATAAGACCCCGAGAAAGTTGGGGGTTTAATTGGAGGAAGCTTGAGCATTTGGTTGTGTTGGTGCGGGAACGCTTGCTGTGGGAGTTGTTAAAACTGTAGGAGTAGATGGAGCAGACGGAGTTATTTTGTCTAAAGCATCCATCAAATCACTCCTATAATCTAAATAAACATCTCGAATTTGATCAAACACGGCTATCATATCTTCCTTTTTAATCGTCTCTTAGAGCTTGCCCCCGCTAACGATTTCCTCGTGATATCGTTTGGCATTTTCTAAATTTGCCTCAAGAAGCTCTATACGAGTTTTCAAATAATTACTCGTACGACGAGCCTGGACTGTCTTCTTGAAATTTGTATAGTCACGCTCTAACTGCGCCAAAACTTCTTTTTGAAGCTCCCCAAACGACATAATGGACTTTTGTTATTCATCAGATATAATAAAAAAAGAGCAAAAAAAAATACTTTAAAAAATGAGGACTTACTTTGTGTGCCTTCGATGAATGGTGTAGAGTTGTGTTGGGTTTAATTACGCGTCGCGGGAGCCCCGATTTGCACAGCACAAAAAAGTTCTATATAAATGATTATATTTTAATCACTTAATTGCAATTTAATGTTTTTTTTTACACAATTTTATTGCCCAAATAGTTTATATTAAATTAATTAATTATTTATAATTCAAAAATTAAAATGTCTTTATGTATAATATATTAATATATATACATATGTCTATATGAAATCTGCACTTCAATCAGAAAATATCAAATTCACACACACTTTTTTTTTATATTTGAATTTGTTTAATGGCTTCGAAGGACCAATGTTTTTTAGCCAGTTAAATTTAAATGTTGATTTCCAATCTTATTAATCTCAAAAATGAAATAAAACTCAAAACCTTTTTATCGTTATAATATCACAATTTAATAATTTATTATCTTGTAGTGGCGAAAGTTCTAGAAAGAATGACCTTTTTAATTAAGAAGGTTAAATCATTACATTATAGATTATTTATATTTAATTGTCATAGTAGTTTGACATTAAGTGTCATATTAAATAGGCAATTTAATTTAATTGAATTCAATTCGATGTTTAGTGTGGCTAATTCACAATATAGATTTTAATTATTTTTAATTTATTTATATTTAATTTAATTTATACTAAAATGATTATTATCATTATGTGATAAACATTCTCCGCCCCAGTGAACAAAGTTCGCAACTGGCGCCCTGATGAGTTGTTTATGATCCGGCCCTGGCATTATGTTTTTTCTCGGTCAATAAGTATGTATGTAGGTTTGTACTTCCAAAATTGTTGGTAGCTTTCTTTGGTAAGAACATGCAAAGAGAAAACAAATTATTAACAGAACATAAAATTAGACAAACAAGTTCAAGGTTAACAACAAAAACAATAACAGTTTACGTTAATGCATAACACCTGCACTCATAGTGCTCTATATTAGTTCCATTAAAAGAGCTTTTATAACCGTTGCCCATTCAAGATTGATTTGTGATGTTTTGTTGTTGTTGTTTTCTTTTTACAAATGCAACTTGTTGAATTCGCCGTGGTATATTGGAGATCATCTTCAATAGGAAATCGATTTTCATTGATGTCGGGCGCGGCCGATCGTAGTAGAATTTGTGTGATTAATTTCTTTTTCTTTTTAAATTTATTTTCGTGTCGGGCGTGTGAGTGTTTTATTAAAAAAAAAATATATTATTAATTAATTAATAATTTATTATTATTAACTGGTAGTGCGGTTGCCAGCAATTATATTAAAAATAATAATATTAATAATAATTAATTTGAAAAAAAAAAATTAAGTGATAGTGAGTGTGGTGTTGTGGACTTGTGGTTGCTGTCGTCGTCGATGCTGCTGCTGCTGGTGCTGCTGATGCCGACGTCGTTGCTGATGAATCTGCATAAAGCGCAGATTTGGATTTAATTTGGTGGTTTTGTTTGTTTTTTATTTATTTATTATTTATATTATTTATTTCATTTGTAGTTAAAAAAAAAAAAATTTTTTTGATTTTAATTTTCATTCATTTAAATTTTTTTTGTAATATTTAAAATTTCATGCTCTTTTTTTTTTAATTCCTTGTGTGAATGTGTGCGCGTGCTTGATTTCGGTTCGCGTATATTAACGATTTCGATGCGCTTATTGAATGCGTGTATGTGTGTGTAATTTTTTTTTTCAGTGCAAAATAATTGCAAATGGTTGCCGATGTTGACCAAATTTGATGACGTCACATCGGAAATTTTGTTTAAATTCGTTTTGAAATTTTATTTTGATTTTATTAAAAAAAATGATTTTTTTTTATTTGATTTAATTTAATTAAATTAAATTATTAAATTCAGAGATTGGTGTTGTGTGGTGAATTTATTTTTAATGTTGAACATTTTTTTTTTTAAATAATTTCCCATTGTTTTGTGTTATGAATTTTAGATGAAATTTAATTAAACATTAATAATTTAATGAATAAATTTTAAATGTGTTGTGCTGTGTAAATATAATTTTTAAAAGTGTTTCGTGAAATTTTAAAAGTTTCCAGTGATGAGGAATGATAAAGCCGTCGGTCATTGGATCTAATGATGAGGCTGTGTATGCCGATGGATTCGCCGACGGGATTTCATCGATGGATTTGCCGACGGGATATAAATTGTGTGTTGAATTTAGATAATTCAAATAATTTTTTTTTTTAATTTATTTATTGAATTCAATGTGGTGTTTTTAAATTATATTATTTTTTTTTTTTTCAAAAATATTATGAAGAGTTTCATTCATTTTTTTTTTTCGATTTGAGATTTTTTGGTATATTTTTTTTATGGTTTTGAATGATTTTTTTTTTAGGTGTTTTGACTGTATGATGTGATTTTTACGTGTTGTGTCGTGTTGTGTATTGTTTAAATTATTTAAATTTTTAATATTATTGAGAAAATGTTGTTTTCACTGGGTGTTATTTTATTTGGGTTTATGATTATTCCAATTTTTTTTTTAATTGCCTTTTATTTAAATAAGGGTGTTTTCATTGGTCGATATGTTGCACGGTAGGTAGCAGATTTTGGTGATAGGCCGCTTCATAGCTCCAGATTTCGTTTTTAAAGTTACAACTCGGACTAATCCGTCAGCTCCCGGATGTGTATCCGTAATTCTGGCTAGTGCCCATTGGGATAGTGGAAGTCTTTCATCCTTGATTAAGACAAGGCTTCCAACATTAGGCAGGGCTTCCTTTTTCGTCCATTTAGGTCGTTGTTGCAATCGTGAAAGGTATTCTCCATTCCACTTTCGCCAGAATGCGTTGATCAAGGCTTGAGTCCTTCTCCATCTGTCTAGATAGCTCACATTTTCTAGATTTTTGTCATTTTGAGGAATGCTTGGTAAGGGTTCGCCAATTAAGAAATGTCCTGGTGTTAAGACGTCCAGGTCATCGATGTTATCCGATAGAGGACATAGAGGTCGGGAATTCAAACAGGCTTCTATCTGTGTGAGAAGTGTGTAGAGTTCCTCAAAAGTTAACCTCTCATCTCGTATGGTTCGTTTTAGATGATGTTTAACTGATTTCACACCAGCTTCCCAAAGGCCACCAAAGTGAGGAGAAGCTGGAGGAATAAAATTCCAGTTTGTTCCTGAATTAGCTAGAGTACCTGCTATTTCATTCCAATCGTGCTTTGATTCTTCAAACATCCGAGCTAATTCGCGATTAGCTCCCACAAAGTTCGTGCCGCAGTCACTATAAATTTGTGCACAAATGCCTCGGCGTGAGGTAAATCGACGAAGAGCTGCTAGGAATGCCTGTGTTATCAAATCTGACACTGTTTTCAGGTGGATTGCCTTGGTAGACAGGCAAATAAAAATGGCAAAGTATCCTTTATAGGTTTTGGCTCCTCTTCCTTTCCATGCTTTTATTTCTATAGGACCGGCGTAATCAACTCCAGTATGGGTAAATGGTCTGGACATTCGGACTCGTGGTGCTGGCAGGCTTCCCATGAGTTGTTGTAAATTCTTTTTCTTATGTCTGAAACATATTGGGCATCTGTGAATAAGTTTTTTAACATGTTGTTTAATGCTTGTTATCCAGTAAGACATACGAATATAAGCCGTAGTCTGATGGTTTCCTCCGTGTAGGGTCTTGTTGTGAGCATCTCGCATCACAAGCTCTGAGAAATGGTAATTGGTTTTCAGAATGATCGGATGCTGTTGGTTATATGGGAGTAGTGTGTTTTGCAGTCGACCACCCACGCGAAGTAACCCATTACCATCAATGAAGGCATTGAGTGATAATAGAGATTTGGGAATTGTGTTTTTCTTAAATTCATTCAATTCTTCAGTGAACATGAGCCTTTGTACTGTTTTATGCATCAATAAGGCTGCTCCTTGTAGTTCTTCAGGATTCAAGTCCCCTGAAATCTTTGTTGTGTTTCGCCTTTTTGCAAGGCAATTCCATTTAAAGCGACAACAGAAAGCAATTGCCCTGACGATTTTCGATAGTCGGGAACATCTTAGTATACATTTGTTTGTCATCATCTGCTTCATCAGAGTTCGCTATATGGCATTGTTTCTTCTCTGCTCGCTTTTCAATTTCAGTGTTGAGAGTGGATGGTTGTTCGGGTATTTCAAATTGCCACTTTTCCCGCAAAAATGAAGGCCCTATCCACCAAAGATCTTGTGCTCCTAACGCTGTTGGAATATGTTTCCAAATATCGCAGTTTGTTAATCGTTGGATCTCTGAAACCCTGTTACTGACAAATGTTGTCCATTTGAAAGGTTGTGCTTTGATCCAGGCCAATGTGATCATTGAGTCTGACCAGGCGTATAGTTTTGCATTTGGGACATCAAGAACTTCCTTTGTATATCTTAACAGTGATGCTAAAAGTGCAGCTCCACAAAGTTCTAATCGTGGTAGACTGACTGTTTTCAATGGAGCTACTTTTGTTTTCGAAATGAGTATATGCATGTGGATATTTCCGGTACTGTCAAGAACACGTACGAAGACAACTGCTCCATAAGCCTTCTCCGACGCATCACTAAAGCCGTGATATTCCACCAATTTTTGTGTGTTGTGTGTTTTAATCCACCTCGGGATTTTAATGTGTTGTATCGAAGGCAGTTCTTTCCGAAAAACTTGCCATTCTTCCATGAGATCTGATGGGAGTGGTTCATCCCAGTCAGTTCCCCTGCACCATAGTCTTTGCATCATTATCTTGGCTTTGATCACACATGGTGCAATCCAGCCAAGTGGATCAAAAAGTTTTGCAATTGCTGATAGCATAGTCCTTTTGGTTACCTCGTCGGTGTCATCTTGAAAATTTTTGAACGAGAAGGTGTCTTCTTCGGGTTGCCAACTTATGCCTAGAGTCTTGACATGATCAGCAATTCCAATAGGTAGTTCAAAACTTATCTCACAATCATTTTTAGGTAAATCTTGTAAGAGATATTTGGAATTTGACGTCCACTTTCGAAGCTTCAGCCCAGCAGATGCCAATAGTTGACGGGTCTGTTCGCGTTTTATTCGAGTTTCTTCTAGAGAATCTCCTCCGCTGATGAAATCATCTACGTACATCTCGTGCTTGACAGCGAGTGCTCCCTGTGGATACTTTTTAGCTTCATCCTCAGCCACCTTGTGTAAAACACGCATGGCCAAATAAGGTGCACACGCCGTACCAAAAGTGACCGTTTTTAGTTTGAAGACTTTGATGGGTTGTTTTGGATTTTCTCTCTAAAGAATCAGTTGATAGTATCGATCCAATTCTTGTACAAAAATTTGGCGATACATCTTCTCAATATCAGCAGTGATTGTAAATTTATAAGCTCGCCATTTTAAAATTATGTCGACGATATTTTTTTGAAGCTTAGGACCTGTCATCAGGTGTTGATTCAAAGACGTGCCATCATAAGTTTTTGAAGCTGCATCAAAAACGACTCTTAATTTTGTGGTAGAGCTCAATTCTTTAAACACAGCATGATGGGGAAGAAAATAGTGAAAAGGAGTTTTCAAAATTGGGTCATTTCCATCTACTTCTTCCATGTGATGCAAATTAAGGTATTCCCTGATACATTGGCTGTAACTTTCTTGCAGTTTCGGGTCCCTTTCAAGACGTGCGTCGTTCCAGAGATGAGAAACGCCGAATTGCATTTTCCCTGCTCGATCCTAGTTCGGGATGAAATCCTCTTTTGAATGGGAGATTCACCTCGTAACGTCCATCTGATAAACGTTTGGTTGTTTCAGTAAAATACTTTTCGCAGGCGATGTCTTCTGCTGAAGGTTGACTTACGTAAGGAGTTTCTTCAATCTCCCAAAATTTTCGAATTTGTGTATCGAGATCAACGTGTTGAAAAAAAACTTCGAATCGTCTTTGGAATAACCTCACGAATCTTACTCAAAATGACCCATCCCAGTTGGGTGTTTTGTGCAATGGGAGCGACTTCGTGCTCACTGCGAATGATTTCCGGTAGTACAATGTCCGGATAAACATCTGAGCCGAAAAGTATGTCGATTGGAGCAGGAATATAAAATTGAGGATCTGCTAAATGTAAATTAGCCAAATGGTCACAATTGTGTGGTACCATTTTGTGGGTCGGAAGAAGGCCAGTCAGTGACTTAAAAATTAAGGCTTTGGCTTCGCCTTCAAACGTCGAATGTTTTGATGTAAACATAATGTCAACGTAACTTTGACTGGTGCCACTACTGACCTTCCCCAGCCCTGATACATTAACTTGTGTTTTGTGTCGGGTAAGATTTAAAAGCCTTGCTGCTGACTCAGAGATAAAAGTGGCATCGTAGCCTGGATCGATAAGTGCTCGGAAATCTAAAAATCTTCCATATTCAGATTTAACTTTAACAATCGCAGTGGCTAATAAAATTTGCGTACCATGGACTTGAGACGCATAAAAATTGTGTCGGGTACTGCAACCAGGTGCATTTTCACCCATTGGTTGGAAAGCAGGAGCGTTTGGATTCACGGCTACCTGTTGGTTTCGAGTCTGTGAACTGCTTTGTTGTTGAAAATATGTTGGGTTATTTGCGTTAGAGCTTGAATTTTGTGAAATTGTGTTATTAGAATTGGAAATCGTGTTGTGTGTGTGTAAATTGTTGTGCAACAGAGAGTGATGTTTCTGGTTACAAAAGTAGCAGGAACGATTACTTAAACAAAAACTTGTTTTGTGGCTGTAAGCAAGACAGTTTTCACACACTCCAGCTTGCTGGACAGCTTGTTGTTTTTGGGCTGCATCCATGTTTAAAAACCGGTAACATTTCATCAATGAGTGTTGTCCCTTTTTACAAATTTGACATTGATATTGTGTTTTTACCTGTTGTTTTTGGGCCTTAGCATGAAATGTTTTTGCTGTGGCTGGCGATTTTGTATTTGGCTTGGATTGTGTGGTGCAACTTCCTTGCTGCACAATAGCTTCTAATGTCCTAAACCGGGATTTAAGAAAATCAGTAAAATCGGAAAAGGTTGGGAGTTCTTTGTCATTTCCGAGCTTTTCTTCCCATAGTTGTTGGGTTTTGGCGGACAATTTTTGAAAAAGAATGTAAATTAAGATTGTATCACAGTCTTTAACTGGTAATCCTAAATTCTCCAGGGCATGAACCACCTCAATTGTAGTGTCCAATAAACTCTTAAAGGTTTCGGCAGATTCCTTATTTTGTACAGGTTGAGCAAAAAAGACTTTGAGATAGGAATTGACCAAAACTCGCTTGTGATCATACCTTTCCTTCAACAAATCCCATGCCTTTGCATAATTCCCAGAACTAAGATCTAAATGATGTAAAAGACGCTCGGCATCGCCTGTCAAACTTTCTTTCAGAAAATGCATTTTTTGAATCTCGTTCAGGGCAGTATTATTATGCACGAGTGACGTGAAAATGTCGTGGTAAGAACGCCACGATGTATAAGACCCCGAGAAAGTTGGGGGTTTAATTGGAGGAAGCTTGAGCGTTTGGTTGTGTTGGTGAGGGAACGCTTGCTGTGGGAGTTGTTAAAACTGTAGCAGTAGATGGAGCAGACGGAGTTATTTTGTCTAAAGCATCCATCAAATCACTCCTATAATCTAAATAAACATCTCGAATTTGATCAAACACGGCTATCATATCTTCCTTTTTAATCGTCTCTTAGAGCTTGCCCCCCGCTAACGATTTCCTCGTGATATCGTTTGGCATTTTCTAAATTTGCCTCAAGAATCTCTATACGAGTTTTCAAATAATTACTCGTACGACGAGCCTGGACTGTCTTCTTGAAATTTGTATAGTCACGCTCTAACTGCGCCAAAACTTCTTTTTGAAACTTCCCAAACGACATAATGGACTTTTGTTATTCATCAGATATAATAAAAAAAATAGCAAAAAAAAATACTTTAAAAAATGAGGACTTACTTTGTGTGCCTTCGATGAATGGTGTAGAGTTGTGTTGGGTTTAATTACGCGTCGCGGGAGCCCCGATTTGCACAGCACAAAAAAGTTCTATATAAATGATTATATTTTAATCACTTAATTGCAATTTAATGTTTTTTTTTACACAATTTTATTGCCCAAATAGTTTATATTAAATTAATTAATTATTTATAATTCAAAAATTAAAATGTCTTTATGTATAATATATTAATATATATACATATGTCTATATGAAATCTGCACTTCAATCAGAAAATATCAAATTCACACACACTTTTTTTTTATATTTGAATTTGTTTAATGGCTTCGAAGGACCAATGTTTTTTAGCCAGTTAAATTTAAATGTTGATTTCCAATCTTATTAATCTCAAAAATGAAATAAAACTCAAAACCTTTTTATCGTTATAATATCGCAATTTAATAATTTATTATCTTGTAGTGTCGAAAGTTCTAGAAAGAATGACCTTTTTAATTAAGAAGGTTAAATCATTACATAATAGGTTATTTACATTAATTGTCATAGTAGTTTGACATTAAGTGTCATATTAAATACCCCCGCGCGGTAGTCACCTTGAAGTGGTGCGGGGGCTTAAGTTTCAAAGAGTCATCTGACCTGCCGAGTTGGGGTTACCCAATCCGGGAGTGATTTTGATGAGTTACGAACTAAGTACTACCCCCCCTAATCCAGGGTGTTATGTGCACCGTGCCTATTGGATGGTTTGCAGCCAGGGGGTATACCGGCTGTATTCTAACGGTACCTCTTCGACACCAGGTCGAATCGAAGAGTAACTTTGACCTTACCATATCATGCGGAGCTCTGATATGGCGGACCAACCTTTTTCTAGCTACTCGTGGGAACAAAATTATGCCGAAACAAACAAAACAGAAAAACAAAAACAACCACAAAAAATACAACATTCCGCGGGATGTCACCGCGAATGAGTATGCGGATCGCATGGAGAACATCTTCCATAACGATTCGAGACCGGGGATGAGTTTTTATTTGAAGAGCAGGCCTCTTGATAAAACTGAGAACCGGGCAGTTCAGGGAGAATCGTCACCTAGTCAGGGGAAAACACAACCCAGACGAGCAGATGACGATACTCCGAGCACATCAGGAGCTGGTACTGGAAGAATACCTCCAGTGCCAGTAAAAGATGCTGCCAAAGCCACAGAAGGCACAAAAGCTGGGAATATACCAGTAAAAACTGTCTCTCAACCACCAAAAGGCCCTCGGCAGGAGAAAACCAGGAAAACCACTGGTCCACTTCCGCAAAAGGGGATGCCAGGTGCATTTGACGACCCTCTCAGGAAAGGGCTCAGTGGAGCGGGTTGCAGATGGTACCTCCGGTTCCTGGGTCAGGGGATGTCCCCGCAGGAAGCCAGGAAAAAGGTGGATGAGAGGAAAGCAGACCCGAACAAGGGACCTGTAAGTAGCCTGGATGGTGGGAAGAGGAAGAGCCACAACATCACTCCTCCCCAAAGGGAAGATGCCAAAAAATCCAGGACGTCGGCGACAGTAACGGCGGGACCAAGCACCGCCAAAAAGGCCGATGAGCTTTCTTATGCAAATGCGGCCAAGAGCGTGAGGATTGCGGTCCTACCAAGACAGTACCCTCAGGTTTCCCTCAGTGCGGAAGAATTGTCGGCATTGGAGGAAGCCATCATTGAGGAAGTGTCTCTTGGGTGGAGGCATAAACTGAAGTTCAATGGCCTGCACTTCAGAACGGGGCTCCTGTTAGTTGATTGTGCTGGACAAGAGACAGCAGAATGGCTTAAGGAGAAGGCGTCCAGGCTGAGCACTTGGAATGGCACCGAGCTGATGGCGCGCATGGGTGAAGATATCCCCAAAATGCGAAACATCACCCTATTTCTTCTGGGAGGGGGAAAATCATTAGTTACAGGGAACGGAATGCGATCCCCAATTCCACAGTTACAAACCTTCTTGACATTCCAAGGGATAGCATGATAAAAACCTACAACTTCGTAAAACACTTCCGTACGGAGTTAAGTTGCAAAAGAGACTGGATAAGTGAAACGGAAAACTACAGTCTCGAAGCAAACACCATCAAGTGGTATACTGATGGATCGAGAACATCTGAAGGGACTGGGGCAGGGATTTTTGGGCCTAGAACCAAAATTTCCATACCGATGGGACAGTCCACCAGCATATTCCAAGCAGAAGTAAATGCTATCGGAAAATGCGCAGATCGTAACATCGATAGAAAATACAAAAACCAAAACATTGCCATCATGTCAGATAGTCAAGCCGCACTAAAAGCTTTGAACTCATACACCATCACGTCAAAACTAGTATGGGAATGTGTAAATAAGCTAAATGAACTGGGCAAGGAAAACAAAGTCACACTTCTTTGGGTACCGGGTCACGTCGGTGTCCAGGGCAATGAAGAAGCTGACTCCCTGGCTAAAATAGGAGCAACGGGACCCCTAACGGGACCAGAGCCTTATTGTGGTATAGGGGAAAATACAATCAATAATGAAATCAAATTACTAGAGGAGGCAACAAGATCAAAAATTTGGAATGAACTCCCTAAACTGAGACAGGCCAAACTCCTACTCGGGAACTACAACCGAGAGCGTTTCCAATCCTGTATAAGCCTAAGCAGGAACAGTCTCGGATAATAACGGGCCTCCTCACAGGCCACTGTAAACTGAGAAGACATCTCAGCATCCTTGGCCTAGTGAGCAGTGCTTCTTGCAGATTCTGCAACGCTCATGAGGAGACACCGGACCACATAATAGGTAAATGCGATGCACTAGCGCATCAAAGACAAAAATATCTGGGCAGGCACCATATAGAAGAGAGCAAAATACATTCTCTGAAAATACCCCAAATTCTTAAATTCCTAAAAGGTACGAATCTGGAGGTTGAACTGTAAATGAGAAACCTCATCCGGTTCAAAAAGGGGGGCACAATAGATCTTAAGGTCGCAGTGCAAATATACCCACATAATTCATTCATTCATTCAAATAGGCAATTTAATTCAATTGAATTCAATTCGATATTTAGTGTGGCTAGTTCACAATATAGATTTTAATTATTTTTAGTTTATTTATATTTAATTTAATTTAATTTATATTAAAATGATTATTATCATTAAGTGATAAACACGTAGCCTATTTACTTTCAATAAAGTCGATAAAATGGCTACTAAGGCTATGCTATCCAAATTGCTGGCCATTCGCTCAAATCTGTCGAGTTCCCTTGTAAAGATAGCAGTTTTTACGGAAAAAATTGAGGTTGCATCGGTAGAAGCGATTGAAATTCGTTTAGCTAAGCTTGATCAGTTGTGGGAAAAATTTTATGCTTCACAGGAAGACATGTATGGACTGGCCGAGGAAAAGTGTTATGTTGATCCTGAACCCGAATTCGAAGAATTTGAGTCCAGGCATATGCTTGTAAAGTCGGTTTTACTCGCTGCCATGCGGGAAAGAAAAAAGTTTGAGGCTGAGGCCATTCAGCAGAAAGCAGCCTTAGAAGCTCCTACTAGCAATTCTCCTTCTAGAGAACCTCCTCCTGGTGCTATATTAGGACAAAATGAATTCTTCGTTCATCTTTGCGTGATAAGCCATTGGACATGCTTAATCATATTCCAATATGTGATGCAACTTACTTTCAGGCATGGGAAAGGTTAACTAAGCGGTATGACAGGCCTCGTTTTATTGTGAATAGTCTTTTAGAAACATTTATGTAACTTCCTTCGATTCAGAGCACAAATATGAAGGTCCTGCGTAAAATATCTGACTGCGCGGAAGAAGTTTTGAGAGGCCTTGATTCGTTCAATTTCACTAAAAGAGATCCATGGATGATTTACATTCTTCTTGGAAAAATAGACGCTGAAACCAGACAGGAATGGTCCAAAGCAAGCTTTGATTCAGAGGACCCTAGCATTAAAGAGTTTTTAGAATTTTTGGAGCGCCGCTGTGAAGCTTTAGAGTCGTGTAGAGGTTATATTCGTGAACCTACAAAAGAAAAGTCTGCGTCCTTGAAGAGCATGGTTGTTTCATCGCGTAGTCAGTGTCCTAAATGTAGTGCTTCGCATTTCCTTTCGCAGTGTTCGGATTTCGTAGCGATGGATGTTGAGTCTAGAAGAGAGTTTGTTAAATCTAAAAAAGTTTGCTTTAACTGTCTGCAAGAAAATCACAATTCATTTCGTTGCAAGTCAAAGGTACGTTGTAAAACATGTAATTCGCGACATCACGTTCTTGTTCATCGTGACAACATCGTCCCCAATTCTCCGTCTAGTTCTGATACTCAGTCTGGTACATCATCAACCATCGCGACAAATGTTGTTACAAATCATTCAGTTAATGTGGCTAGGTACCTTCCCCAAACATTATTACCTACGGCTGTTGGAAAGGTCTTAGACAGGAATGGGAAGTACCAACTTGTAAGAATTTTGATTGATTCAGGTTCACAAGTTTCACTGTTCACTGAGGCTTGTGTCAAGAGACTTGGCATACGACGGACAAATGCTCGCATGCCCATTAGCGGTATCGGTTCAACCTGCGCAGGGAGATCTAGGGGTGTAGTTTCGTTGGGCATCGCTTCTTGTTATGACACTTCTAGTATCTCATTAGATGCCTTTATTATTACGAATGTAACTTCGCAGTTACCAACCATTTCGTTCGATATCAAAGATTGGAATCACATCTCTAACCTGCAATTAGCCGATCCATCATTTAACCAATCCAGTTCGGTGGATTTGTTGCTTGGGGCCGATAAAGTTTGGGAGGTTCTTCAAGGTGATATCGTGAAAGGAGTTAATGGTCGACCAGTAGCACAAAAAACATTGTTTGGGTGGGTTTTAGCTGGTCAAATATCAACTGAAGTTGACCATTCAGTTAAGACTCATCATATTTTGGTTGACATCGACGCTACTCTGCAAAAGTTTTGGACAGTTGAGGAGGTTGACCCTAAATCTATTGTTTCAAAAGAAGATAAGGCAATGGAGGAGCATTTTATCAAAACTCATCGTAGAGATCATTTCGGAAAATACGTCGTGAAACTTCCCTTTAAAAATACTCCAAAATTTTCTGAAACCATCGGTGGCGCGGTTTCGCGTTTAAAAGCTATGGAACGAAAATTCGAAAAAAATGATTCGCTTCTTCAGTCTTACTCTTTGTTTATGGAGGAATATTTATCTTTAGGCCATATGCGTAGAGTTCCATCTTCTGAAATTTCAAAAACTAACGTTTTTTATCTACCACATCATGCAGTTCTTAAGCCAGACAGTATCACAAAGAAGCTTCGAGTGGTTTTTGACAGTTCCTTTAAAGATACTAATGGTGTTTCTCTAAATGACTCATTGATGATAGGCCCCCCAATTCAACGTAACCTGTTTTCCGTGTGTTTGAGATTTCGTCGACATAAATTCGTCTTTACAGCGGACATTGTTAAAATGTTTCGTCAGATTTGGGTCGCAGATGAAGACATCGACTACCAAAGGATTGTCTTGCGGAAATTGAGTAGTGATCCTATTAAACACTTTCGCTTGGCAACAGTTACTTATGGAACTGCAAGTGCTCCTTATTTATCAGTTCGGGTTTTAGAACAATTAGCCTACGATTATCGGGAGGAATGTCCTATCGCTTCAGAAATCCTTTCTAATGACTTTTACGTCGACGACGTCGTGACGGGTGGTGATTCGCTTTCTGAGACAATTGTGAGAAAACAGTGTTTAATCGATTTGCTGTCGAATGGTGGTTTAGAGCTTAGTAAGTGGCAAAGTAATTTCACAGAGTTGCTGTCGGAAAAAAACTCGGTACAAAATGAAAACATTTCACTTAACAAAGACTCGAATTGGGTTAAGGTTCTCGGTTTGAATTGGAATTCGAAATTAGATTGTTTTTCGTTTGAATCTGACACAAAATATCGAATCTCCTGCAAAACGACAAATTTTAAGTGATGTTGCAAGTATCTTTGACCCCCTTGGTTTTCTTTCACCCTCGGTAATTGAACTGAAAATCCTTCTGCAAGAGTTATGGCATCAAAAACTTGATTGGGACGATCGTCTTCCAGATTCAATCGCAAACCGGTGGCGCAAATATCGAGAAGAGCTCCCTCTTTTAACTGAAATTAAAATTCCTCGAACAATTGGAAATATCAATTCTCAACTTCAACTGCATGGGTTCTCAGACGCCTCATCATCTGCGTACGGCGCAGTGATCTATTCAAGATATATTTTGCCCAATGGAGAGATAAAAACGAACATTATATCTGCCAAAACTCGAGTTGCTCCAATAAAACAATTAAGCATTCCACGCTTAGAATTGTGTGGAGCCTTATTGCTCACAAGGTTACTCGTCGCGGTTCAAAATTCCTTAAAAATGACATTTTCGAACGTTTTTGCGTGGTGTGATTCACAGGTTGTTCTTTCCTGGTTGTCTTCTCCTTCTCGTCGTTGGGACATTTTTGTTGGAAATAGAACTTCTGAGATTTTGAACACTATACCTCGAAATAGGTGGTTTCACGTGAGGTCAGACGAAAACCCCGCGGACTGTGCTTCACGTGGTATAGCACCTTCGAATTTAGTGAATCACTCTATTTGGTGGAACGGTCAAAACTAGCTTAGCAAAAGTGAAAATAATTGGCCTGTTATAAAAACTTTTGAGGAGCACCCCGATTGTAAGCATGAGGAGAAAAAACAATCTCAGAAATCGCTTGTCGTAGTGAATAATCGCCAACACCATGTTGAGTTCTTTTCGTCTCGCATATCGTCGTGGTTTCGTCTTATACGCGTCGTCGCGTTTATGACTCGATATGTTTTGAAATGTATTATGAAACGATCAAACGCTTATTCTTACCATCTAACTGCTTCAGAAATTTTCAGGGCAAAACGCGACATAATTAGATGGGTCCAAAATGCACACTTTGGGGAAGATATTGCATATTTTAAAAAACACGGCCACTTTGGTAAAAACTGCAAAATTGTTAATCTGAATCCATTTCTAGATGATGACCAGATCTTGCGTGTCGGTGGAAGACTTCAGCAATCTAATATATCTTTCAACGCAAAACATCCGATCATTATACCCAAAGGATATGAAGTGACTAAACTGATTGCAGAAGACGCACATGAACGACATCATCACACAGGAGTTTCAACTTTATTCACCATACTACGTCAGGAGTACTGGATCATTGGCTGCAGAAACCTACTTCGAAAGATCACCCACAAATGCAATGCTTGTTTCAGGCAAAGAAAACTGTTGACAACACAAATAATGGGTAATCTTTCGGCACAAAGAATTCAACCCAGCAGGCCTTTTACTCACTGTGGATGTGACTATGCCGGGCCAATATCAATCAAAACCAAAATCGGAAAAAAGACACAAATAACCAAAGGCTACATATCACTTTTTGTTTGCCTTTCAACAAAAGCCATACATCTGGAGCTGGTTAGTGATTTGATGACGGAAGCATTTCTTGCAGCCCTGCGCAGATTCATATCACGTCGTGGTAAACCATCTCACATGTACTCTGATAATGGTACAAATTTTCGCGGATCTGCCAGAGAGCTTACTGAAATGCATCAGCACACTTTATCTGAAAAACATAATTCCATAGTTGCAGAATCACTTGCTCGTGATGCTATCACATGGCATTTTATTCCACCCTCTGCACCCCACTTTGGAGGCTTATGGGAGGCGGGGGTAAAATCTCTGAAGCAACACCTTCGTCGTGTGATAGGTTCTGACATTTTTAACTTTGAACAATTTTACACTCTTTTAACGCAAATTGAATCACTTCTTAATTCTCGTCCTTTATGTCAAATTTCTGATAATGATTTAGATGCACTTACTCCAGCTCATTTCATTTTAGGTGAGTCTTATTCAGCTGTTCCTGAACCATCACTTGATAACTCTGAAACTTTTTGAAATATGGACTTTAAAAAAAAAAATGTCTCACTGTTGGGTAGGCTCCCCTACTGTTATTTAGAGGTACAGATATACAGGTAGACAGATTTCCGGGACCCATTTTGTTCAAGTGTTCTACCATCGTAATGTCAAGTCTGATAAATATCTCTATTTTGCTTTTTTACGAATATGAAAATAGAAAATTAAGATTATGATAATAGAATGCGAAAATTAATACAAGATGGAAATTATGAAAGAGTCATTAAAAATCCTTTACCAAAAATGATAGATGAGGTAAATAGTCTTAGAAAAGAAATTGGTGATGTTTTCGGTAAAAAACTACAATTTTCTCTAATAGTGCCGAATCCAAAAGTTGCCCGTATTCACGGTTTACCTAAAATCCATAAACCTGGCAGTTCATTAAGGCCAATAGTTCCGAGCATAGATACGGCGGGTAACAAAGTATCAAAGTGGTTAGTTCGCGAAATGAATAGTTTGAATCCTATACGTAGCACTTCGGTTAAAAATTCATTTGAGTTCTGTAAACAGATTGAAAATCTAGTTTTTGAACCGGGTGAACGCATGTTTTCATTTGATGTTGTGTCCCTTTTCCCAAGTATGCCTGTAGATGATGCGATTGAAGCTTTTAGTAAATATTTGAAAGAAAATAATGTGGCAAGTGAAAAAAGAAATATTTATATAAAAGCAGCTAAAATGTGTATGAATCACAGTTTTTTCCAACTTCGTGGTGATTTTTATAAGTCAACAAAAGGCACTAGTATCGGGAACCCACTAAGTCCCTTTATTGCCGAAATTTACATGTCTAAATTGGAAATGAAACTAAAATCGGAAGGCAAATTACCGAAAGTATTCCATCGTTATGTTGATGATATTTTTACAGTGATAAATGAGTCTGAAAGTGAAAGTTTCTTGAATGTGTTAAATAATCAATGTGAGTCCATAAAATTTACAGTTGAAAAAGAAGTGGATCAGAAACTTGCGTTTTTAGATTTGGAATTGACAAGAAAACATGTAAAAATTGATATCGCAGTGTACCACAAACCCACCAGTACAAAACGAGTAATAACTAGTGATTCTTATTGTCCCATTCAACACAAACATGCTTCGTTTCATTCTATGGTGCATCGTCTCGTTAATCTCCCACTTTCTTTAGCAAACTATAAAAAAGAATATGATTATATAGTAGAAGTGGCTGCTTTAAATGGCTATTCAAAAACTCTTATCGATTCTTTTGTTAAAAAACACGCGCGAAAACTGTCTCAAAATAAAAATACAACATTATTTAGACAAAATGTTTTAGAAGTGACTAATGAAATGAAAAGGGAAGTGTTTAGCTATATTCCGGGATTAATGAATATATTAAAAAATCGTTTAAAGCAACATAACATTATGCCTATTTTTTCAAATAATAAAAAACTTAAAAATATTTTTGCATATACCAAAGACAAAATAGGTGATGAACAAAAATCGGGCATATATGCTATAGAATGTGGTGTATGTAAACGACGTTACATAGGCCAAACTAAACGCAGTATACAAGTGAGGTATAAAGAGCATTGTTATTGTGCAAAAAAGAATAAATTAAAACAATCAGCCTTTGCCGATCATGTTGTAACTGAAGGTCATGGAATTGGGGAGAATGAACACAAAATTAGTTTGATTAAACAAGTAAACAAACTATACAAACACAAACAATACACAAACTTCTTATGCTGCCAAAATCATATGCAAATCATTGCAATCGAGTTAGTGCTGATGATGAACGCCAAAGAAGCGTTTGAAATGCATTCGCGTTAAATGTAAGTCTTTTTTGGTTTTGTAAAATTGACTTTCAATTTGTTTTGTGTGAAACAATAAGGTGTCGTTCTAAAAGTCAAGTGAATTTGTTTATTTCACTTTTTCTTTGTTAAATTATATGTTTCCACGTTTGTTCGCGTAAATATGTCTTTTATGACTAAAACTATTGACTTTCTAAGACAGTTGGAAACTACCTGGGGAGTGTGTGTTTGTCCCGAGGGGTGCAAGCCGCTTGATGTTTGGAAACTGCAATATAATGGAATGGTGAGCTTCGGTTGATTTATGGTTCGGTTGAATTATAATTAAATAAGTTGATATTTGCATATCAAATAGGTAGAATCGAATTCACAGGCTTTATAAGCAAAAATTTACATACAAAGATTCGAATGCTTAATTTAGGTAGGCACTTTTCAAGTAGGTACAAGTTGTAGGTACGTAAGCAAACAAATAGAACTGGCAAACCCAAATAAATATCATGCATTAATAAATAATCCAAATCACCATCGACTAAAACTTTTCTCATAATTCTATTATCATTATTAAACACTGGAATATTTTTTCAAAGCATTGTTTGCTTGCAGTATAGCGCAGTGGATAGCGCTTTTTCACTTCACTTTATCAGTGGGAGTATCAACAATCTCGACATTTCGCCCTTCTTTATAACTAATATAATTAAAACTATCAGCCTGAAAAAAAAATTATCCAACCCCGAGATAAATTACTCTTTCATTCCTCAACCAAAAAATACTTCTTTGCCAATTTGCGCCCCCCAAGCTATGTGAAAATAGAATACCAGGCACATTTGACTACATATGAAAACTTTTGCAGATTTAATTTAAAAGTACTCTTACGGTTTGCAAAGGAGAACTTTTTAAAATCCAACAACTTACGAGTAGGTATACATATTTTTCGTCGTAGACTTACTCGTCGTGGTATAGAACCGTACCGCACTTAAAATTCATTTAGATAAATTTCCATATGAGATATAGAAAAGTATCTCGCTGCAACCATATAATAACCCCATATAAGCATTTAGCTAAAAAATTTTGTTTAAAAAATAAGCATTAAAACAAAATTAATATTAAGAACCTAAAGACAAAAAAATTATATGTATATTTAAATCAAAGATAAATCTTTTGGGTTAAAGATGAAAATTTGAATCCTTAAGTTTCGCTATAAATGAGACAAAAAATGATGCTCATGCTCACATTTCACATAGGTATACGAGCTTCTCACGGAAAAAACATGTGGATTAAAAAAAATGGACTCTCATCTAAAGAACGATTTTTGGCGAACCAAAACAACCATGCTTGCCATTCTCGCTTAAAACAAATTATAATACAAAATTCATTTAAAAAAGGTCAGGTCTAAAAATGAATACTAGGTTAGGTTAGGTTGACGTGGCTGTCAGTGTGAAAACCGACACACTTAGGCCAGGATTGGCCCGTTGTGATACCATAAGAATCTAGAGATTTATCTCCCTACTCGTTGAACCATTTGGAGCTTCTTATGAAGCGTGAGAGATTGTTAATGTCTTTGTTAGCAAGATCGCTGGGGTCGTTGAAAAAGTATTCTCCCAAATGAACCCTACGTCTCTGGGACAGAGCAGGGCATGTGCAAAGAAGATGAGTAGTTGTTTCTTCCTCCTCCTCATCCATGCAGCTTCTGCAAAAGTCGTTGGAGAAAACACCCAGCCTTGCGGCGTGTCTCCCAATTAGACAGTGTCCTGTGATGACACCAACTACGGAGCTAATATGCGATCTATTTAGTGACAACAAGCATTTAGATCGACTCAGATTTAGTAATGGCCAGATCTGCTTTGTCGCCACACATGTAGTGATGGTGTTCCACCTTAGATTAGTTAACCTAATGGCATCTTGCACCAGCATGAGTTTACATGTAGCGAGAGGTATACCAATATTTGCATTACCTGATGCGATTGGTAAGATGGTTCCATTTCTAGCGAGTTCATCAGCCTTGCAATTGCCATCAATATTCCTGTGGCCCGGCACCCAACATAGGTGAATGTTAAACTGCTGCGCCATCTCCGTGAGAGATGATCGGCAGTTGAGGGCTGTCAGTGAGTTACAGGAGACAGAGTCAAGAGATTTAATGGCAGCTTGGCTATCAGAGAAAATACGGATATCAGTGGTTGATATCACGTTTTCCTTAAGCCAAGATAGAACTTCTTTTATCGCTAGAATTTCCGCCTGGAACACGCTACAATGATTAGGAAGACGGAAGGATAGGCTTAGTTTAAGCTTGTCAGAGTACACCCCACAACCCACCCCGTCCTCAGTTTTTGATCCATCGGTATAAAAGTGGACACAATTATCCTCAAGGAATGACAAATCCTCCCAGACTGATCTAGAGGGTATTGAAACTTGAAAATTTTTGTCAAACTGAAATCGCGGAATGGAGTAATCGATGTACCTGGGAATTGTTCCTAGTAAGTTCGGAATAATCGAGTGGCCAATTTCATTATTGATCCACTGTGAGGAAGCTTTGAGACGGATGGCAGTACTCGCAGCTGTGTGTTTACAGAATATATCTAAGGGTGTCAGATGGAGTAACACTTCAAGTGCAGCGGAGGGAGTTGTGCGGAGTGATCCACTAATGCACAAACCTGCTGTTCGCTGGACCTTACTTAAAATGTCACGATTTATGGCTTTGTCCAAAGCCTTCCACCAAACAGACACACCATATGTGAGAATCGGTCTAATAACCGAAATATATAGCCAATGCGCGATGCGAGGTTGAAAGCCCCATTTATTACCTATGGCTTTTTTGCACGAGAAGAGTGCCACTGTGGCTTTTTTAACTCTTTCTTGAACATTAGGTTTCCAGCTTAGCTTCTTGTCCAAAATTAGGCCCAGATATTTGGCTTGGTCAGTGAAAATAAGTGGTATGCCTTTAATAGACGGAGGGTCAATGTACGGAATTTTATATTTCCTGGTGAAGAGGACAAGATCTGTTTTTTGGGGGTTGACCCCCAATCCACACTGATCTGCCCATCTTGTTAGCATATTTAGAGCAATTTGTAAGAGATCTCTTAAGGTGTTTGGGTGCTTTCCTGAGACCGCAATAGCAACATCGTCCGCATAAGCAATCACCTTGTAGCGTTCTGCCTCTAGAGAAACTAGTAGTTCGTTCACCACCAAGTTCCATAGAAGGGGGGAAAGAACCCCTCCTTGCGGCGTGCCTCTGCTGACAGATCTTCTTGTAGAGAATTCGCCCAGTTTTGAATTTATAATCCTGCTAGTGAGCATCTGATTAATTAGTTCCCGGAGCGAACTCTCCACCTCCAAAGATGATAGTGCCGCTGTGATTGCAGATGCGTCGACATTATTAAATGCTCCTTCTATATCGAGAAAAGCAACCATAGTGTACTCCTTGTATTGAAGAGAATGTTCGATAGTACGAACTAAAGTGTGTAGAGCTGTCTCTACCGATTTCCCTTTGCAGTACGCATGCTGAGACGGAGACAAAGGTCTCGTATCTATGTGTGCGCGTAAGTGTATATCAATCAAACGTTCAAAGGTTTTAAGAAGGAATGACGATAGGCTTATGGGTCTGAGATCCTTAGGATTGACATGGGAACATTTCCCCGCTTTGGGTATAAATACAACTTTAACTTCTCTCCACATCAGCGGTATATGGACCAGATTAAGACAACTATTGAAAATTACCACAAGGATTGGCAGGATGATGTCTTCTACAGTCTGGAGTTCAGCTGGTATGACTCCATCTGGCCCCGCGGTTTTATATGGTTTGAAGCTGTTGAGAGCCCAGTGTAATTTTTCCTTAGTGATCAGACCTTCCGGGAAAGTTAATTTGTTACTTGACCTTAATTGGTTAAAAGTATTAACTGTTTGAGAGCTATCGGGGAAATGAGTATCCAATAGCAAGTTGAGAGATTCTTCGCACGAATTAGTCCAGGAGCCGTCAGATTTTTTCAGGCAACTTGGCATACTAGGATTTGTTGAGAGGATTTTCCTCAATCTAGATACTTCTGAGGTTTCTTCTATATTGCTACAGAAGGATCTCCAAGAGGATCTTTTGCATTTCCTCAGTTCTTTCTTATAAGTTTTTAGGGACTCTTTATATAAGTTCCAGTCTGAGGACTCCCTAGTGCTTTTTGCACGATTGAAGATTTTCCTACAATCTTTCCTGAGCGTCTCCAGCCCTGAGACCCACCAATGTGGTTTCCTCTTGCCCCTTACTTGTATGAGTGGACAGGAGATTTCCATTGATCTATTCAAGGCTGAAGTGAGAACTGAGACTTTATCGTCAAGTTCATTAGTGCTGGTTGGAGGAATAAAGAGTTCGGGTTTGATAAAACTTTCAAGAGAATTCCTATATTTAGCCCAATCAGTTTTCCTATAATTACGAAACTTTAGCGGCTTAGGGGCTTCATCACTTAAACTGAATTGGATGTATCTATGATCAGAAAAAGAGTGTTCATTTGATACTTTCCAATTCATAATTAGGTTTTGAATGTTATCAGAGACAAGGGTGATATCTAGGACCTCTTGTCGATTTTTAGTAACGAATGTTGGTTCATTTCCTACGTTACTTACTATAAGGTTAGTGTTTAAGATATAATCAAAAAGAGACTCACCTCTGTCGTTGATGTCAGTGCTACCCCACACTGTATGATGTGCGTTAGCGTCACTGCCAATAATGAGGCTGATTTTCTGCCGTGCTGCTTCAGCGACTACTCTTTCCAGTGTGTTACCGGGCAGAGGGCCAAGGTGGTCGTGGCCGAGATATGCCGACACTAGCCAATAATTTCCTTTGGCTGTCTCCAGCCTAGCTGTCGTTGTATCTCTATCACTGAAATTAGGGAGTAAATTTACATTAATGATACTTTTCACTAAGATGCAAGACATAGGTTCACCTTTATCAGTTGCATAGAGTGTGTAGTAGCCAGGAGTCCTTAAGCCTCGGACCATGGATTTCACGATCCAGGGCTCCTGTATAAGGACTATATCTTCCCCACTATTGGCCAGGCGGAGAAGAAGGGAGGCCGAAGCCTTGATGGAGTGCTGGAGATTAATCTGGACTAACTGCAGCATTTTTGCTACAATCAGGCAGATCAACCTCCACCACGGTGTCTTGCTCCTCCGATGAATTGGCAAGTTCTTCGTCGCTCAGAAGCGCTATGCTATCGAGGTCTTCGGTCTCCATGTCGGACAAACCGTCGACCAGTGTAGAAGACTGAGCGGTAGCCGAGGAAGACCTGGATGCATCGTCTTCCAAAGATGGAAAGGATACACCAGGGTCCCCGATCACCTCAGCTTCTTGGTGGGTTGGAGGCACGCATTGCGCGTCAGCCTCATCTTTTTCTTTTGGTGGTGGAGGCACGCATTTAGCATCTACCTCATCTTTTTTATAGACCTTCAGGGTGATCGTCTCATACCCATACCGAATCACACCTTTGGTCTGAGTCAGAGGGGCAAGGGACTCCTTATTAATCACGATAATCGCGCTCCTAGAAGAGCCCTTTACTTCCTCCAATTTCGCGACTTTCCAGTTGTGAGTCGGCAGGTTCGGGTTGCTGATTTTGATTATTCGGAGAATAGTCTCCGGGAGGTCAGGTTCAGCTGGGATCCAAGTACGAGCTCTTGGTCTGCACGGGATATCCTCCTTAGCAACAACCTCGAGTTTTGCACCTGGCCATACTTCACCTAACCTTCCGACAGCAAGCTTGTAGAGGTCACATGACCTCTGATCATCGCAGAAGATGAGCTTGACATGACCCTGATGCCAACCCCCGTCGCTAGTGATAGGTGGTGGTCCGGGATTCTCCGTCATGACTTCTAAGAAGTCAATCAGAAGTTTCCTTTTCACCAACTGCCAACGTTCCGGGGATATCGTGCCATCAATGTCGTTCCTGTCAATAACCGCAACCTCGATATTATTTTTAAGAACGTCCCTGAAGGTTCTGTGGGGTGTGCTGGTGTTCAGCACACGAGGTCTTTTGGGCACTGGAGCATTCTCCTCCAAGGACCGATCGCGTTTCGACGTTACGCGTTCGCTGGTCTTAGGATTCTCGAGAATGCTTTTGGCCCACTTAACCTTCTCGTTCTGCTCCGATTCACCCTGGACCCCCAGTGTTGAACCAGAGGCCTTCAGGATCCTCGCAGCATAACGCCTTTGATTGTAGGCCTTCCTAGAAGGTTTAGCCTTGCGCTTGTCATTGCGCGAGCAGCTCGGCAGAGAGCCTCCCCCGACCGTGCCCGGGCCATTATCCACAGCCCTTGCACTGCCGAGAGGTGCTTCCTGTCGAGTCGAGTTATCGAGAGGTTTACTCTCTTTAGAAGTGGAGGAGCCATTATCCACAGCTCTTCCTCTCCTGAAATTAGGTATTTCTACCTTCCTACTTCCGTCCTGGTTTGCACCAGCAGAGGAGACAGGGTTGACCCCAGCTTCCCTGCTGATACACAACACAGGACTAACGGCGGACAGTGTTGACACCATACCGCCGCCCGGTTTAGAAGAAGAACCGGTCTCACCCACATCCTTTGTTTTTTTGTTTTTTTGTTTGTTCATATTTTGTTCCCACGAGAAGCGAAGAAAGGGTGGTCCGTCTGTGCAGAGATTCGCATACACAGATAAGGCTAGTTAATTCGGAGGTCGCCAGGTATCCGAATACTCCGTTAGCGACTGAGCTATTTTTGAATTGGGCCCTCAGCCTGGCCGATCATCGGCACGGGTCGTGTAACACCTTAGATCCAGCCCAATTTGGGGGTTTGGGAGGGGAAGGAAAGGTGAGGCAGGGAACGACAGACAGCGTTAACACCATACTGCCGTAGGAAGGAGAAGGGGGGGAACATCCTCGGACAGCGATTAGCCATGCCGACGAGATCTGGTAGGGGGAGAGGGGTTTGGTTTTCGACATTATTAGTCGAGGGAGGGGGAAAGGATCGGAGGAGAGGTATGGGGAAGAGGAGCGTCCTTTGGTTTCAGGACTCATCTAGAGATATGCACTCGAGAATCATTGACCTTACTCAGCTTCTACAACTCGACAAGTTTGACGCTCTGGTAGAAAAATGAATACTAACTTTAACTAAAAAATAGTTATTGAAGTTAACTTGTGTCACTTTTAATTTTGTCATCCATCACGGATTTGGAAGACAATATTATTGTGACAAGTGGAAGAAGAGTAGCAAAACTAAACGAGCGATACTCGATTGGACCAATGTTGTTATGACAATTTTATGTAACCATAAGCTTTGTCATCATTATCGCACTAGAGTGTGAAAAATAAATAATAGGATTGTGGAGACCTGTCTCACTCGATGACCACTTGAGGAACAAAGAGAAGTAGTTCTCTCCGCCGTATGAGTTTGCTGTTACGTATGACAGTTAACTACTGCATACAATAGTTATAAGTTCATTCATGAATGTGCAACTGATAAGTTAACATCTCGCTGAAGAATAAAGTGTTTTCTAAAAAAAGAACTAATTGTTGTTAAGTGATTAATAATAATGGTTTACACATTGGCGACGAGGTAAAAAAAAAGAAAAAAAAGAATATACAGGGTGAGTCATGAGCAATGCGATAAAATGCTAGGACGTGTAGGTTGCGTTGAGACAAGAAAAAAATCGTATGGGAGTGGGGGTCTATTCCCCTCCGTTTAGCCGGGAGGGGCAATTTTCGAAAAAACTGACTTAAAATGGAAAAAAAATTATTTAAAATCAACGGCTTCATTCACAATGCTGTGCGATACGTTTTTGAAAAGCCAATAACTTTTTCTTTCATTTTGTTTTTAAATAAATATATTCAAACCAATAGTTTTTGAAATATTAATTTTCCAAGTCAAAATTTAAAAAAAAAAATTGAAAAAAAAATTTCAAATTCATTTTTTTTTAATTTTACGTATTTAAGTGCTAATTTTAATTTCAAAATTCAATGCTGTTATTAATTTTAAGTCAAAATAAGAAAACCGGATGCAAAAATTTTATGTCGTTCTCAAGAAATTTAAAAAAAAAACCAAAACCACCTTTTTCTAAGAAAAACATTTATTTTTATTGTAACGAAGCAATTTATTTATTTATATTTAGCATTAATCTTAGTTTTTTTTACTTTTTTTTTAATTGGAGTTTTATGAGAACGTAATAAAATTAAATAGTATTGGAATAACCCTGGATTAATATTATTTTCATTGATAACTTCTGAAAACTGACCTGTCAATATTTTTGAATTGGCCTGCCCGCAGCTCATGGGTTCTACCTGTTATAAAACCGCTTTTTTTTAAATGAAAAAAGAAGAAAATTGCAACGCAAGATAAATAAAAGGCATTGCAGTTTTGCTGAAAGACTGTACGCTGAAAGATATCCCGATAGGAGGTGTCCCCATCATAGCACGTTTCCAAGAATCCACTGACGTCTAAGAGATCATGGAGTGCTGGAGCATCGAAGAAGCGAAAGGCCAGTTTCAGATGAGTCAAGAATCTCAGATGAAAGAATTCTGGATTTAGTCCGAAATAATCCCTTCGTTAGTACAAGAAGGATATCAACTATGCTTGGAGTGTCCCAATCTAGAGCATGTAGAGTGCTTCGTGCGGAAAATTTACACCCGTACCACTTTACGCCTGTTCAGGAACTCACCTCAAACGACAAGTTATTGAGAACCGAATTTTGTAGAACATTACTGCTTAGAAATGAAACTGAACAAAACTATTTTGGAAGAATATTCTGGACGGACGAAGCACAGTTTACTAAGGATGGGGTTACTAACTTCCACAATTTACATTATTGGAGTAGCGCCAATCCACAAAAAAAAAAAAAAAAACAAATCACAACACCGCTTTAGTTGTAATGTTTGGCTTGATATTGTTGGACACACTGTGATCGGGCCCCGGTTTTTGAATTCCATTATTAATGGAGAATCATACCTGCAATTCCTACGAGAACTTTTACCTTATTTATTAGACAGCGTTCCATTGGTTATAGCAGATACTTTAATCTACCAACAAGATGGTGCTCCAGCACACTACAGCTTACAGGTGAGAAACTGGCTGGATGATCATTTTAGTGACCGTTGGATCAGAAGAACGGGCCCACGGAATGGCCACCTAGGTCACCAGATTTAACTACCCTAGATTTCTATGCATGGGGATTTATGAAGAATTATGTTTACGAAGTGGAAATAGTATCATAGGAACAACTGAAGGAACGAATTGAAGTCGCTGGAGTCAAATTGCAGGAAAATTTGTCAAGCATAAACTTATATGAAGCCATTGCAAGGAGATATAATCTATGCCTTCTAAACAATGGAGATCATATCGAGAATTTTTTATAAGTACTTCCAATAAAAATATAGTAAAAATAAAAGGACTTTTTAAAGCAAATCATCATTTTTTTTGTTTTAAAAGGTTCAGCGATAATTCATTTTTTATACCTTTAGAATTCTTTTAATTTCTTGAGAACGACATAAAATTTTTGCATCCAGTTTTCTGATTTTGACTTAAAATTAATAACAGCATTTAATTTTGAAATTAAAATTAGCACTTAATTACGTAAAATTAAAAAAAAATTAATTTGAATATTTTTTTTCCATTTTTTTTTTCAAAATTTTGACTTTGAAAATTAATATTTCAAAAACTGTTTGTTAGAATAGATTTATTTGAAAACAGAGTGAAAGAAAAAGTTGTTGGCTTTTCAAAAACGTATCGCACTGCATTTTGAATGAAGCCGTTGATTTTAAATAATTTTTTTTCCATTTTAAGTCAATTTTTTCGAAAATTGCCCCTCCCGGCTAAACGGAGGGGAATAGACCCCCACTCCCATACGATTTTTTTCTTGTCTTGGGGGGGGGGAATAGAAAGGATGATATAGATTTGTATTTTGATACTTCTGCGTACCTTCCAAACAATCCGTATAGCATCCCCTTGAAGAATAAGAAGGTGATAGGAATGATGAAAGATGAAAATTCCGGTAAAATAATTAAGGAATTCATCGGTCTACGATCAAAAATGTACTCCCATTCTGTTGAAGAAACGGAAGAAAAGAAAGCAAAAGGCGTTAAGAAAATAGCTCTTAAAGACATAAATTTATCTAGTTATAAAGATTGCTTACTTAACAAACGAGTGTACCATGGTGAAATGTTTGTTTTTCGATCAATTGCGCACCAAATATATAGGTATACACAACAATTGCATAAGGTTGTTCTTAGCCATTTTGATGATAAGAGATATATTAGGGAAGATGGAATAAGCACCTATGCATGGGGTCATAATAAAAGAAATCCACATTGATGTAAGGAAAAGAAAAAATATTGTTAAAATTATTTTTATTTATTTATTTGAGAAAGAAAAAAATAATGTTAATTTTAAGTAAATTATTTTTATTTATTTATTTAAGAAAAAAAATGTTAAGTTTAATGAATTTTTAAAATAAAAAATATAATATATATATACAAACAAAATATTGTTGTCTTTTATTTCATATTACATTTTCAGGACAACTGTAGATTCTGGCTATGTAAGAAATTATATAACAAGATCACGTTTTGAAGGGCACAGCATTTGCTATGTGATAAGCATCTTGTCTCACTTGGAAAAAGTTTTTTCAGATTTTTAAAACTGGGGCAGTTTATATTTTCAACGTTAATTACTTCAACGTTTTCATTTAGGAGTCGCTTTATCCATTGTAGTTTTTCATCACCTTTAACATAAACAGTGCGGTTTATTATATTATCTCGAAGAAATTCTTCTACTTTATGATATTTAGTGAATCCGCCATTCCAATGCAAACCATGATGGTTTTGGTAGAGCAATTTTGCTTGCCTTTTTAATGATGTTGTTAAATACTTAAAGTCAAATGGAGGTGTGATTATGAAGTAGTGATGATTACGATCATGTAGAATAGCTATTTCTTTGACTATAAACATATTATTCGATCCTCTAAAACCTTGAATATCAATGATAAATGCCATTATTAGAGAAGGTGTGTTCTTAATTAAGAGCTGTATTGAACTGAATCATTTAAATATTTCGAGATACTAATTGACTTAGAGGATTATAATTTATAATTCAATCATGTAACATTAAGCAATACGCTGATATGTTAGACGGTAGTGGCTTAGCTGTTATAATTTCTAAACGAATATCAACTGGTCCAGTTTTCAATATTTCATTCTGATGGTGCAGTCAATCACAAAAATAGGTGCTTGTGACTTGAAAAGATTTCATGTCAGCAACGGCTCTGCAACAGAACAATTATAAAAATTTCTTCTGAACTCACTGTACATTTGATAAAGAATACTAAAGTTGTTTTTTTCAAATGATATATTTTGATCTTCATTGGGATAAACATCAGAATTTAAATATGCCTTAATGTTGGTAACATTACAATGATCAAA
Organism: Syrphus vitripennis; assembly: GCA_958431115.1. Classification (NCBI taxonomy): domain Eukaryota; kingdom Metazoa; phylum Arthropoda; class Insecta; order Diptera; family Syrphidae; genus Syrphus; species Syrphus vitripennis. Next base: position 35,039,536 of record OY288109.1, on the reverse strand, counting down.
ATAGGTAGGATTATCTTTCAGCTGGTTTCTCCTGTTAGTTTGTAAGGCAATGATAATGTATCTATGCTTCTCAACTTGTGAAGTTGTCTTAACATTCCAAATATGATGATCACTTGTAGGTAAGGGTGGATATTCATATATGTAGATCCCAATTACGAAATGCAATTTTCATGGTGTCATTATCATTTATAGATTTGAATAGTTTCAATTTCAAAGAATCATTAAGATGAATATGTGGTACTTTCCATTGAACTTTGAGTAATGTTATCTTTGCTTGTTCGTCTGCATCAGCTATTAATGAATTTTCATCAGTACGAGAACGTGTTAGAATTAAGTCATGTCGAGCATTATGAATAATTTTTTTGAAAAACCCAAAATTTTATTAAGTGGTATACAAAAATTAAAATATGATCCATCTAAGTTTATTGAAGAATCGGGGCACCAGCCTCCATTAGACAACAACACTTTCATTTTGATTCAAAGAAATATAATTTTTAATAGACGTTGTGATTCCAACATTACGATTACTATCTATTTCAATACCATTCAGTTCATATCGAATCTCGTCAAATAGGAATGCTATACAATTGTTTACAAATTTTGTTTTCTTGACTTCCGATCCATCAGTTTTCGATACAATCCCTTCAACATAAATTTAACTTTGCGAAGGTAATATATTGAGATTTTGATGTTGCACACAGATGTGGATGATGTCATTTTTGCCGAAGTTGTTTAAATACGGGGAATAGGAATGATATTCGTATTTTGAAATACTATCATCAATTATCGGTTCTTGAAAAATATTCAGCATATCTTACTTTGTTAAATTGAATTTATTACTATCTTTTCTTCAATGTGAATCCTAATGATTCTAAGAATGATTGGTTTTCTTTTGAAAGCGATTGTACTTTCTCTTTAGGAGTTAATGAAGTATTGATTATTGAACTTGATAAACCTGATCTTTTATAGAAACTACTGGAATCATGGCTGGTATAATAGACTATCATTTTTGGTGGCTAAGATGTAATCGAATTGTTACTAATTCACCTCGGAAATTAATAAGGTTTCCGTCTTTATCTAACAAATTTATTGCTATCGAACTTATCTTCTTCACGTTCCCTGGTAAATAAATAACATTTTTAGGAACCTCAATTATTTTATAGCCCGGGCTGACTTTAATTGAAAATTGATGAAGGATATGAGCAGTTCGACTATTTATGAATGTTCCATCAATTAAGTTACACTCAACTCTCACTGTGTTTACACGATTGATATCAACGTATAGATCTGATTCATGTATTTGTTTTGCAAACAGTTTTCTTGTACTGAATCCTAATAGTGAGCCAATTGAATAAGGATGTGAAAAATCTATATCTGCAGTGGAGTATATTTCACACTTTAAATTGTTGTTATTTGCTTTGATTTTTACACTAGCCGTATTATTTTTCTTTTTAAGTTTTTCTTGAATATAATTATTGATGTCTTCAATTTCGTATGAGCCAACTGGAAGAACTATAACATCATTTCCTAAGTGGAATAAGTTATACATTACATCAATGTGGGGTATGGAGTTATATGTTTGGAAATCAACTAATCCACATACATAATTTGAGTCTAATACTATTGGTGGGAAGTACTCTGTTGTGAGAGTAGACTTGTTTCCGCTCAGCGTAAGTGTTATCGACAATATCAGTGTTATAGAAATGAAACAAATGTTTTTTTGTGTAGTTTAATTATTTTGATTTACAAGAAACTCTAAGCATAAGTGTCCGCAATTAAAAGTATTAAAACTATGTAAACATTTGCGATTATAGAATATATTACTTTCATGCAAGTATCTTACTAATTCCTGGTAAGGTAAGGGTGGATATTCATATATGTAGATCCCAATTACGAAATGCAATTTTCATGGTGTCATTATCATTTATAGATTTGAATAGTTTCAATTTCAAAGAATCATTAAGATGAATATGTGGTACTTTCCATTGAACTTTGAGTAATGTTATCTTTGCTTGTTCATCTGCATCAGCTATTAATGAATTTTCATCAGTACGAGAACGTGTTAGAATTAAGTCATGTCGAGCATTATGAATAATTTTTTTGAAAAACCCAAAATTTTATTAAGTGGTATACAAAAATTAAAATATGATCCATCTAAGTTTATTGAAGAATCGGGGCACCAGCCTCCATTAGACAACATAACACTTTCATTTTGATTCAAAGAAATATAATTTTTAATAGACGTTGTGATTCCAACATTACGATTACTATCTATTTCAATACCATTCAGTTCATATCGAATCTCGTCAAATAGGAATGCTATACAATTGTTTACAAATTTTGTTTTCTTGACTTCCGATCCATCAGTTTTCGATACAATCCCTTCAACATAAATTTAACTTTGCGAAGGTAATATATTGAGATTTTGATGTTGCACACAGATGTGGATGATGTCATTTTTGCCGAAGTTGTTTAAATACGGGGAATAGGAATGATATTCGTATTTTGAAATACTATCATCAATTATCGGTTCTTGAAAAATATTCAGCATATCTTACTTTGTTAAATTGAATTTATTACTATCTTTTCTTCAATGTGAATCCTAATGATTCTAAGAATGATTGGTTTTCTTTTGAAAGCGATTGTACTTTCTCTTTAGGAGTTAATGAAGTATTGATTATTGAACTTGATAAACCTGATCTTTTATAGAAACTACTGGAATCATGGCTGGTATAATAGACTATCATTTTTGGTGGCTAAGATGTAATCGAATTGTTACTAATTCACCTCGGAAATTAATAAGGTTTCCGTCTTTATCTAACAAATTTATTGCTATCGAACTTATCTTCTTCACGTTCCCTGGTAAATAAATAACATTTTTAGGAACCTCAATTATTTTATAGCCCGGGCTGACTTTAATTGAAAATTGATGAAGGATATGAGCAGTTCGACTATTTATGAATGTTCCATCAATTAAGTTACACTCAACTCTCACTGTGTTTACACGATTGATATCAACGTATAGATCTGATTCATGTATTTGTTTTGCAAACAGTTTTCTTGTACTGAATCCTAATAGTGAGCCAATTGAATAAGGATGTGAAAAATCTATATCTGCAGTGGAGTATATTTCACACTTTAAATTGTTGTTATTTGCTTTGATTTTTACACTAGCCGTATTATTTTTCTTTTTAAGTTTTTCTTGAATATAATTATTGATGTCTTCAATTTCGTATGAGCCAACTGGAAGAACTATAACATCATTTCCTAAGTGGAATAAGTTATACATTACATCAATGTGGGGTATGGAGTTATATGTTTGGAAATCAACTAATCCACATACATAATTTGAGTCTAATACTATTGGTGGGAAGTACTCTGTTGTGAGAGTAGACTTGTTTCCGCTCAGCGTAAGTGTTATCGACAATATCAGTGTTATAGAAATGAAACAAATGTTTTTTTGTGTAGTTTAATTATTTTGATTTACAAGAAACTCTAAGCATAAGTGTCCGCAATTAAAAGTATTAAAACTATGTAAACATTTGCGATTATAGAAAATATTACTTTCATGCAAGTATCTTACTAATTCCTGGGGAGGTCTTAGATTACCAAAGATATCAAAATATTTTACATTATTTTTATTTTTGTTATATGCTACCCAATGTGTACCGCCTCCACTATTATTATCTAAATTCATTCTATTTTAAATGGGTTATTCGGTAATGTATCCCTCATGAAAACAGCTCTGAAATTCGGAATATAAGCTTTACCAAAATAAATTATATCCACGTTAGTAAGTGGACGGTGGGGTAGCATTTTTAATGGTTTTTTGATTCTAGTGAACTTAAAAATAACCCCAAACCAGTTTTATATGGCTTAAGATAAAGACCCTTTCCTTGCTTAAGTTTTATAGTTTCCATAACTTTATTGTGACGCTTATTTTCCTCCAATTGTTTTCTTCCAATCTTTGAATCGTTTATAGCTTTCGCCATTCCTGCAACACCACCAGTTAGAGAACCTACAGCAGATAATCCTGCTAAGATAGGAAGCAATGGTAAAAATCCTCCAACTTTTGGAATCGGTATTACTCTATATAATGTTATATTCCTCCGTTTGTTCTTAATAACTTGTCTAGCTGCAGTTAAAGCAGTCGATGCTTATTTATTTATGTTTTCAGTGTTCGAATTTTTGATTGCCACTTTAGCTTCTTTGACTGCATTTTTGAAGAAATTAATTTTCTTTTTCCTGGGGCACTGACGACGGTCTTTCTTTGTCTTAGTTTTTGATGATATACCCATTCCAAGAGTAGATTTAGCCTTCATCATGTTAGTAACTAAAAGACTACTTAGTTTCTCTGATAATGTTGAATCTTAGCTTTGAACCAGGATTTCTCAGATAAAATTTTATCGGCTGAAAGTCTGTAATTTAAATTATTACTTTTAATATATGCTAATGCTATATCGTGTTCACGACATGCTTCATCTAATTGATTGATCCCCCGATCTCCTCTAGCAAGACGCTTTTCAAGTTTGCTTCCGGGTCCACAAAAATTATAAGATGGGAGATGTAATTCAAATGGAAGTTTGTTTATTAATGAGTTAATCAATCCGTTTCCCTGAACTAAGTTAGTAGAACTAACAGTTGATTTTCTAAAATCAATCATTATATAACTATTGCATAAGACGGGGGGAGCGATTATGAAACAAGGATCATAAAACACTAAGACTTATATGAAAAGCTTCAGTCAATAAAATGAAGTTCGTAAGGCAGCAAGAATCCATTAGCATTAAAAATTTTGACGGGAATGTTAAACAAAAACAGAAGCTTGGAAAATTATTTCCTAACAGTATTCGAGGAATAATTGTAGGTCCATCTAATTGTGGAAAAACTAATGTTATGCTAAGTATTCTTTTAGATGTCAATGGTTTAAAGTTTGAAAATATATACCTTTATTCAAAATCATTGCATCAACCAAAATATGCATATCTAAAAAAGGTTATAAAATCAATAAAAGAAATGCAGTATTATGATTTTTCAAATAATTGTGAAGTTATGCTGCCTTCTAAGGCTAAACCCAATTCAGTTTTCATATTTGACGATGTAGCTTGTGAAAAACAAAATACCATAAGAGACTACTTTTGTATGGGTCGACATAGCGGTGTAGATAGCTTCTACTTATGCCAATCATATACACACATTCCAAAACATTTGATTCGAGATAACGCTAACTATATAATTCTTTTCAAGCAAGATGATCTTAATTTGAAACATATTTTTAATGATCATATTAATTCAGATATGACGTTCAAACAGTTTAAAGAGTTGTGTTCAGAATGCTGGAAAGAATTGTATGGGTTTTTAATTATTGATAAAGATAGTTGCGTTAAAAATGGACGGTAAAATAAATCTTTTAAAGAAACAGTTATTTTATAAATAGATACAGTCGTGAAACTGCTTTTCATATTAATACACCTATCTTAATATTACCTGTATTATAGTGCCCTGTATTGAACAGCCCTGTATTAAACAGCCCTATATTGGTCAACCCGTTCTTGAGATCCTATTAAAAGTAATCTAATACTCTAAATACATAGCTATGGATACGAATATAAAAACACTAAAAAATCTTATAAAAACAAAGGAGACTTTGAAAAAAAGTATGTGCTTCTCAAAACTGGAAAATTCATAAAGGACTTTGAAACTGATAACACGTTTAAGCCAATTGTTGAACCCTTACGCAAAATCGTAAGAAATTTTGAAAATAGTGAAACCAAGAATTGCGAGTTAAAAGAAATAAAATCATCCGCTGTTAAGCGTCGTGTTCAATTTAAAAGTCCCACAACAGAAGAAGCTGAAGCAAATGAATATGAAAATAATTCTTCAGAAGGAGATTTAAATTTACCTTTATCGAATTCGATGACAGTCGATGAAGACACATCATTTAAAACACCCTCAAATAGCTTTAATGAAAGTACTCCGATCAACAGATCGTTGATTTCAACTTCACTTCATGATAAAATCTATGGTCCGCACTTTGATGCTGAATCGAATTCAAACAAATTAGGAAGATCAAACTTTAAAATAAACGATGAAAAATAATATTATAATTGATGAAGAAATTTTCTATGGAACTGAGGGTCTTCTTGAACTAGTATTGAGCAAAAATCCCCGAAAGAGTATTTATAATACTGAAGATTTAAAGCAGTATCAAAAAATATTACAAAAAACATGCGCTCCTTTGAAATCATGATATAGATTCACAGATTAAAGGTAATAGAGGACAAAAATATAAAAAAATTATTAAACCTTTGATTCAGAGTATAACAAAAAGTAAACAAACAAGTAAGGTGGGGCCGGATACTTGTGGATGTTGTTTGATTGAAACCCGTTTAATAAGATTAAGAAAACTAATGTTATTGTACCATAGATTAAAATAAATGTTGTATGCATATAAAACCATAAAAATTGATTTTTCTTTCATTCTCTTGAAAAATGAGTAAACGACTATGAAGAGCTTCATGGGTCAGCAAGAAAGAATTTCAACCGACGAAGATTTATTATCAAGGGGTTTTATGACCTTTGGCAAGCTGATTTGGTTGAAATGATACCCTATCACAAAGAAAATAATGGCTACAAATATTTAATTACGGTCATTGACACTTTCTCGAAGTATGCATGGGCAATTGCTTTAAAAATAAGACAGCTTCATCCGCTGCAGAAGCAATGAAGTTAATTTTCAATGAATCATCGCGACAGCCTAAAAACCTACAAACGGATGATGGAAAGGAATTTTTTAATAATATATTTCATGATTTAATGAAATTACATAAAATTAATCATTATTCTACGTTCAGCTCACTTAAGGCATCAATTGTTGAACGCTTTAATGGCACCATCAAGGAAAAAATGTGGAAGGAATTAAGTTTTAATGGTAATTACAAATGGACGTCCATTATTGATGATTTGGTAAAAGAATACAACCACTCCATGCATAGAACAATAAAATGCGCCCGATCGATGTAAATCAGGAAAACTCTAAGAAACTCTTATCTACGGCTTATAATAGAATTAAAATCGCTCCACAGGGTAAATAAAGAGTTGGTGACAATGTTAGAATAAGCAAGTTCAAACACGTTTTCGAGAAAGGCTACACACCTAATTGGGCAACGGAAATTTTTAAGATAAGAAAAGTAAACCTAACAAATCCAACAACATATCTCCTTGAAGATTTTAATGGTCAACCTATCAGTGGATGTTTTTATGAAAAAGAATTACAAAAGACGAAGTACCCTAATATTTATCTTGTGGAAAAAGTACTTAAAAGTAATGTAGACAACGTATATGTTAAATGGCTCGGCTTCCCATCGGCTAACAATTCATGGATTAATAAATCACAATTATTAAAAAAGACATAAGATATTTGTTTCCTTTCTATCCTCAAATTGTTTTTTCTTAAAACATCAGGTATATTATCTCCCTTCAACCTATCAATGCATCACAAAGTCAATGAACTCACATATTATGACACATGATCCCACTACCATTCAAAACTCATATCAATATACCCACTTCAAATCTACCTCTAAACCATACAAGAATCCCTTTTTTCTAGCATCCTACTGCACATCCACCAAGTCAACCTTCAAGATAAAAATATAAAAATATCTTGCCCCTCACTAACCACAATTCACAGTCACGAAAACTAAATTCACACCAAAATTCACAATTTACAACAACAAAATACATTTTACCCAAATGCTCTGTTCCTCAAGTCCGATATTTATACTACTGTATAGTTGTTGTAATTAACACAGATGAAATTTTCCCATCCCTATTCCCATGCCCAAAAAGTATATTCTTACAGTCCCAACAATAGTTTTCTACCAACACTTTTTTTCCTTACATTTTCATTCATTATCAATTCGAAATTTCCTATCACATTTTCAATCCCTTCAAATTTTATCCACCTTTTTTTCCACACACAAGCACATACATGACACTCAATGCATACTGCCCAAGATACTACACCAACGAGCCCGTGTCATAGCTGTCGTCCTTTAGGAGCGATTTTGGTGCTTGGAGCACATTTTTTACACTAGGGAGGAGCATTTTGTTCCTCAGGTCCGATATTTATACTACTGCTGCCGATCACTAAAATGTCGTCCATTAATGGTTCTATGCCTCGTAAGTCGTAAGCCGTGCAAAACTTCTCTTTGCTTCTTTTCATAAATTTCTGTTGCTGGAGAAATTCCAAATGGCATTCTCACCCACCTGTATCTCCCAAATGGTGTCCAGAATGTCGTAAGTTTTCTTGAGTTTTCGTCTAGTTGACACTGCCAATAGCCATTTTTTGCATCAAGTGTTGAGAATACTTTTGCTTTTGAAAGGTGCGGTAAGATTTCTTCTATGGTCGTAGATTGGTTTTGTTCACGCATGAGTGCTTGATTGAGATGGTATGGATTAAGGCAAATTCTGAGCTTGGATTTTCTTTTAACAAGAATTATGTTTGAGATCCACTCTGACGGTTCGTTTACTTCTTCTATAATGCCTCTATCTTCAAGATCTTTCAACTCTTTTCTTAGATCTTCTTTGAATAACACTGGAATTCTTCTTGGCTTTTGTTTCACAGGTTTTATATTTGGATCTATAGAGAGTGTGATTTCTCCTGGCATTTTACCGTCGCCTTCAAATACGTCTTTGTATTTTTCAAGGATTTGTCGTTCGAATTTTTGTTTTGTGTGTTCTGTTGTCGGAACTTGCTCTATCTTTTGAATTGTGATAAGGTTCAAAATATAACATGTATTTGCTGACAGTAAAGACTATTTGAAATCAAAGATTTCGAATTATACCTTCGTGTTCGCATTTGAGGCCCGCTGTACCAATTGGTTTAATTATTGTTCCACCAAAGGATTTGAGTCTCACATTTGATGGTTTGAGCTTTGGGTTTTTCTTGCCGGTAATTGTTTGTAGATGTGATATACCCATGACATTAATTGAAGCTCCTGTGTCCAATTGGCATTTCGTGTGCAACTTCTTGTTGTTGATGATGAAGCATAATTTAGTTGTTATTTTGCCTTTCCTGTCGTTTGGTTCGTGAACTGTTGTTACGTATTCTGTTCATGAGTCGTCACTGGAATCTTCTTCTTGAGCTGCCAGTATTTTCTTGTTTCTATGACCCTTGCCTTTGTTTTTCTTTTCAGATTTCGGCATGACCTCTTTGGTGGATTTGCACATTTTTTTAAAGTGATTTATTTTACCACAAGCAGCACATTTTTCGCCGTATGCTGGGCATGCATTTTTGTTCTGTAAATAAGTTCCACCGCAGTAGTAGCATCTGCTTAGCATTTTTTCGGTCTTGTGCGAAGTTTTGCTAACGACTACTTCTTGCGTAGCTTGATCTACGCGGTCGAGGTGCATGTCGGTTGTTGCTGCTTGTTTGCAAAGATTAATTGCTGTGGTTAACGTTAGATCTTTTGCATCTAGCATTTTACGTCGCAAACGTTTATCATGTATGCCAACTACAATTCTGTCTCTGACAAATTCGTTTTCTAGGGGACCGTATTCGCATGTTCTTACCAGTTCTCTCAGACGAAAAATGAAGTCTTCAATTGATTCTTCGTCTTTTTGTAAAGCCGTATTAAATGCATAGCGTTCAAGAATTGTATTTTTTAGAGGCTTTAGGTGTGCTTCGATGCCATCGCAAGTACCTTTCGTCGTTGCTTTTTCTGCTGCAGTAAGCGGTAAGGTATTGATGAGATGCACTCCTTCTGCTCCAATACAAGTTAAAGGACTTGCTACTCGCACTTTTTCGGTTTTTTCGTACAAACCAGTTGCTATTTCGTAGTTTTCGAATGCTGCTCGAAATTTTTGAAATTCTTCCAATTTACCCTCATTGCCCCAAGAAATTGGTGATGGCGTTGGAAGCGCCATTTTGTTTGATTGCCTTTTATTTTAACTAAGCAAAGCACGATGCATGTGCTTCGATAATTTAAGTAAAAGAAAAAGAACGTACCTGCTGTACAGTATTTATTTATATCTTTTTTATTTCTTCTTTGATTTTATAAAACTTTTTCTTTAAAAATTTTTAGTTTCCCGCTGCCACCATGTTTTCTTATGTTTAGCGTCTTAAGAAATTGAAAATGCGTGCTTTCGTGTGATTGGCTAAAATGACAATTTTCTTTATTCGATGTGTTCGTTATTAGTATTACAAATGTCTTAGGTTTGTTCGATTACTTTAATATGATAGGTATATTCCACAACAAACACTTAAGGCTAGGTGGTGAATACTATTCTGAAAAATAGGATGATTACAATCTTTGACATCAGCAACAATTTCACTATCGATAAATACGAGATCAAGAATACTATTCAAACTATTTTTATTATTATTTATTTGAGTAAGATTTAGTTCTGAAAAAGAATCTGATACCTCATATTCAGATTCATTACTAATATTAGATGCGAATAGACATAATTCATCAGGATCCCATATCCAGTTTATATTACTATAAGATTGAAATCGCCCAGAATAATTACTTGTTGATTACTATTTAATAATTTAATAATATCACTACAATTATTTACATGGATTTTATATAATTCAAGAGAACTACCTGGTGGTATATAACTTAGGAATATAGTTAAAGATAAAGATATAGATAAAGGTAAGGATGACGAAGGAAGATTAATTTCGTAACAAGAGAATGATGAACCTACAGCAATCATTACACCACCACCTCTTGTTTGGTTGGTTTTTTCTAGACATCTGTCCTTGCGGAAGACAGAATAGTTATTACTATCAAAAAGTTCAGAATTATGGTATTTATTAGTAAGCTAAGTTTCAGTAAAAGGTAGAATCATCAATTTCAGTTTTGGAAGCATTATGATCAATTAGTAGAGTTGGTTCTGTATCAACCTTGAATTTGGACAGATGAAACCAATTATAACGAGTAACAGCAGCGTCATTCAGGGATGAAAAAGCTTCAGTACCATAATATAGATTGGATTTATTAATGTTATTGTTATTAAACGTAGGTTTAGGAATAATTTCGTTATTTTGAGGGTTATTATTTATAACAGCATGAAGATTTACATCACCAGACAGTTTACTAGCACTCTTATTAAACGTAGTAGCCGCACTAACATTGGCAACACTATTATTAAAAACAGCATTCATATCAGCAGCGTCACGATCAACGTCAACGAGAGCAGCACCACCAACATCAATATATAACCCATTTTTGCAAGCAGCATCAGTGAAATGATTTCATTCGACATAACCAATATGTACACAAACATTCCAATAAACGAAACAATTAAAATACTTAAAGACAACCTCGAACAAACATCCAGAATCAACACAAAACAAACCAACGAACTGATACAAATATTGACCATCATATTGAAACAAAATTACTTCACTTTCAATAACCGCTTCTATACCCAAACAGAAGGACTAGCTATGGGATCACCATTAAGTGGGCTATTAGCCGAAATATACCTTGACTACTTTGAAAATAAATATATCCTCTTCAAACTAAATCCACAGAAACACAAAATAATAACATACACAAGATATGTAGATGACACCTTTGTAATATTTGACGGAACACAAAGACAAATAGACATGTTAACAAAATATATCAACAATATCAACACAAAAATAAAAGTGACAACAGAAATAGAAAATAACAATTCAATAAATTTCCTTGACCTAACAATTACAAAAATCAATAATAAACTTAAATATAAAATATACCGAAAAGAAACCACATCAGACACAGTCATACATAATGATTTCCACCATCCAAATTCACAAAAGATGGCAGCCTTCAATGCATTTATTAATAGAGCCTATAACATCCCTATGGACAAAACAGACTTCATCAATGAAATTAACATAATAAAACAAATTGCATACAATAATGGATACAAAACAACAATAATAGACAAATTAATAAAGAAAAAAGAAAAGAAAATAAACAACAACAAAAATATTATACCCACAATAGAAAACCCAATATATACATCAGTCACATACACCAATATAGTACCACAAATATTAACAAATCAATTCAAAAAACTTAACATAAATATAACATTCAAAACAAATAACAACTTACAAAATATTTTAAAACCAAAAATAAAACAAGAAACAAAATCATACTCCGGCGTCTACAAACTTAAATGCAATGATTGCAACAACTTTTATATCGGCCAAACAGGTAGAACATTCGAAGAAAGATTCAAGGAACATAAACCCAAACCCAACACCAAATCCACATAAGCATTACATTTAATTGAAAACAACCATAATTATACAGACACTGAAACAAATTTACAAACATTACAAATATATGCAGAAAAGGCAGATTACTTGACACAGTAGAAGAATGTGAGATCTACAAAGCTTAGAAACTAGAACAAGACAATATACTAAATGACAAATTAACCATCAAACCAAACGCACTATATGAAACGGCAATAAAATTTAAATTTAAACACAAATAATAAAGAAAGAAAAAAGACAACATGATACACTAAAGCTTAAATAAATATACAAACAATAAAACCAACAACAACAATAGAAAAAAGAAAGAAAACACAATATTACAATAAAACCAACAACAACAATAGAAAAAAGAAAGAAAACACAATATTACAATAAAAAAGCCAAGATATACAGGGTGAGTCATGAGCAATGCGACAAAATGCTAGGGCGTGTAGGTTGCGTTGAGACAAGAAAAAAATCGTATGGGAGGGGGGGGTCTATTCCTCGCCGTTTAGCCAGGAGGGGCAATTTTCGAAAAAACTGACTTAAAATGGGAAAAAAATTATTTAAAATCAACGGCTTCATTCACAATGCTGTGCGATACGTTTTTGAAAAGCCAATAACTTTTTCTTTCATTCTGTGTTTAAATAAATCTATTCTAAGAAATAGTTTTTGAAATATTAATTTTCAAATTCAAAATTTTGAAAAAAAAAATTGAAAAAAAAATTTCAAATTCATTTTTTTCAAAATTTTACGTAATTAAGTGCTAATTTTAATTTCAAAATTCAATGCTGTTATTAGTTTTAAGTCTAAATAAGAAAACCGGATGCAAAAATTTTATGTCGTTCTCAAGAAATTAAAAAAAAAAAACCAAAACCACCTTTTTCTAAGAAAAACATTTATTTTTATTGTAACGAAGCAATTTAAGAAGCATTAATCTTAGTTTTTTTTATTCCTTTTATTTTTACTATGTTTTTTATTGGAAGTACTTATAAAAAATTCTCGATATGATCTCCATTGTTTAGAAGGCATAGATTATATCTCCTTGTAATGGCTTCACATAAGTTTATGCTTGACAAATTTTCCTGCAATTTGACTCCAGCGACTTCAATTCCTTCCTTCAGTTGTTCCAATGATACTATTTCCACTTCGTAAACATAATTCTTCATAAATCCCCATGCATAGAAATCTAGGGTAGATAAATCTGGTGACCTAGGTGGCCATTCCGTGGGGCCCCTTCTTCTGATCCAACGGTCACCAAAATGATCATCCAGCTAGTTTCTCACCTGTAAGCTGTAGTGTGCTGGAGCACCATCTTGTTGGTAGATTAAAGTATCTGCTATAACCAATGGAACGCTGTCTAATAAATCAGGTAAAAGGTCTCGTAGGAATTGCAGGTATGATTCTCTATTAATAATGGAATTCAAAAATCGGGGCCCGATCACAGTGTGTCCAACAATATCAAGCCAAACATTACAACTAAAGCGGTGTTGTGATTTGTTTTGTTTTTTTTTTTTTTGTGTGGATTGGCGCTACTCCAATAATGTAAATTGTGGAAGTTAGTAACCCCATCCTTAGTAAACTGTGCTTCGTCCGTCCAGAATATTCTTCTAAAATAGTTTTGTTCAGTTTCATTTCTAAGCAGTAATGTTCTACAAAATTCGGTTCTCAATAACTTGTCGTTTGAGGTGAGTTCCTGAACAGGCGTAAAGTGGTACGGGTGTAAATTTTCCGCACGAAGCACTCTACATGCTCTAGATTGGGACACTCCAAGCATAGTTGATATCCTTCTTGTACTAACGAAGGGATTATTTCGGACTAAATCCAGAATTCTTTCATCTGAGATTCTTGACTCATCTGAAACTGGCCTTTCGCTTCTTCGATGCTCCAGCACTCCATGATCTCTTAGACGTCGGTGGATTCTTGGAAACGTGCTATGATGGGGACACCTCCTATCGGGATATCTTTCAGCGTACAGTCTTTCGGCTTCACGACTTCGACCATTAGCTAAACCGTAGCAGAAATGCATGTCCGTTAATCCTTCTCGGGTGTATGAGCTTGACATCGTTACGTGTTAATGAGTTAATATTCAAATTAGAAATAATTACTAAGCAAAACTGCAATGCCTTTTATTTATCTTGCGTTGCAATTTTCTTTTTTTTTTCATTAAAAAAAATGCGGTTTTATTGTCCCTATTGTCCCCATAACAGGTAGAACCCATGGGCTGCGGGCAGGCAAAGGCAAAAATATTGACAGGTCAGTTTTCAGAAGTTATCAATGAAAATAATATTAATCCAGGGTTATTCCAATACTATTTAATTTTATTACGTTCTCATAAAACTCCAATAAAAAAAAAATAAAAAAACTAAGATTAATGCTAAATATAAATAAATAAATTGCTTCGTTACAATAAAAATAAATGTTTTTCTTAGAAAAAGGTGGTTTTGGTTTTTTTTTAATTTCTTGAGAACGACATAAAATTTTTGCATCCGGTTTTCTTATTTAGACTTAAAATTAATAACAGCATTGAATTTTGAAATTAAAATTAGCACTTAAATACGTAAAATTTTGAAAAAAATGAATTTGAAATTTTTTTTCAATTTTTTTTTTCAAAATTTTGACTTTGAAAATTAATATTTCAAAAACTATTTCTTAGGATAGATTTATTTAAACACAGAATGAAAGAAAAAGTTATTGGCTTTTCAAAAACGTATCGCACAGCATTGTGAATGAAGCCGTTGATTTTAAATAATTTTTTTCCCATTTTAAGTCAGTTTTTTGGAAAATTGCCCCTCCCGGCTAAACGGAGGGGAGTAGACCCCTCAACGCAACCTACACGCCAGCATTTTGTCGCATTGCTCATGACTCACCCTGTATAAAAGAAAATATCAAACAACAACATTAGATGACCAAAGCTTCAGCCAATTCCTACGTCAACCACCAACAACAGTAGCTACATAAGTATTCCACCCGAAGATGGAGCAGTAGCCCGAAACGCGTAGTGAAATTAAAATATAAATAATTAAACTTAAGTTGTTAAATTAAAATTAAATAAAATTAAAATGAATTAAAATAAAACTATGTATACTTTATTTTATTATTTTCGTGGCAAAAAAGTGAATCAGACTAGCGAGTCCTTTAGTGAGGAAGAGAAATTTCATATCAAGAGAATATAACGTCACACATAAATTCCCTATAATTAAAGTGGTTTCAATTAAAATTAATTATCGGGCCAACGTGCTTTAATGGTTTTCTCATTTTGATGATTCGAAAAAGAAAAAATAATAAAATAATAACGAACACCTATGGTATGTGTGATGAGGATAAATTGATCATCTCAAAACCACCATAGATTCTGGACAGATACCAAGGACATTTCGGTTATTCCAATCCGAATTCCGCTCAACGAACGAAACTTGATTATTTGTGGTGGCGGCAGCGGCAGTGGCAGTGGCAGCAGCTATAACGGATTTTAAGTTTATAGCCTTTTCGTAGTAAAATATAGAGTGCGGAACCATCAAGCCGATAAAAATTGTATCGCTACCCTGCCTGGTTGTGTTATTTGTTAGTTGATGGTTTTATGGGTCAAAACCAGTGTGTGTCTAGGCATATGAACGTGTAGTCCTTATATCTAAAACATCCAGAACCGGGTTGTCGGTTTATCGTTGTAGTCTTCACATAATGTAGACGGAATCATGATTCATACATATCCTTATCTGTTTTGGAACACTTATCAAAACGCATATGGTCGCACGGGCAATACCTAAAATACACCCTATCCACACAAATTTAAGGAGTCTTATATAATTGGTATTCAAATCACTTTTACAGTAGAACAATCAAGGAAAGAGTTATGAATGATAAATGCTTAAATTTTTAATTGGATATGCTAGAAAGTTGGCGATATCACACTCCTTAGAGGGATTTTTACTTTTTACCTCCCGTTATACAAATTAATGGGTCAGAAGCACTGACTTCACTTGGAATTTTATTTTTCAACTATCCAAACATCTGATCAACATTGACGTAACTGTCTCTCTCGCTTCATCAGAAGCTCCGGATGGTTAATATTTGTCTATATACATATGTGTCAGTCGTGACTGCAACGTCTACCTAACCTAGCAAACCTTCGGAATTCGAAGTTTCTGGCTTTATGGTGCTGAAGTTAGAGTCAGGTTAAAAATCAAAACCGTTGCAACAATTTTTAAAAATTACCTCAGAACATGGACCATTTTCACCATTAACACCATTTTTTCACCATAAATGGCCCATTCTAAGAGGTTATGGTAACTCGCATTTCCGATGTGTTGCCAATTCTTAAAATTAATCATAGGATATGTTCTGTAAGGTGGTCAGCAGTTCAGAATGCAAGGTGTATATCAGTAACAGCCTTACCACCCTTATCACCAAATGTATTTGGCGATTTTTCTTTTTTAACTTTGAGAAGATCACGGAAATTTCAAAAAAATAATTTATGTTTTTTTTTACCTCGGATATATCAGAGCACAAGAAGCGTGCTTATTTTCGTTTAATCGGAGCTAGCTGAGAGCATACTCTATTAGCTCAGAATAGAATGACCGAGTAAATCGATCAAACGCGAAAGCAAGTTCAAACTACTTTTTTTTCGTGCTCGAAGATATGTATGAAAATTAAATCGGAGGGATCAGATTATATTGTGCTCGGAACTTCCTCAGAATGCTCATGTTTTTTTCTCAGAACTTAAAATAGGAAAACGCCAATTAGCAAGTAGAAAAAATATTTCGTTAAAAATAAAACAAGAAAAAACGAATGACACGATTTTTTATCTAGAACGAGCCAGTGAATCATTACCCAAATTCTTCTTGACGAATTGAGAGATGCCCTGTAAATACTCGTATTAATGTAATCAAAATAAGGAATATAAAAACATACAAAAATCAAAACAAATTCTTTCTTTCTCACCATACTGTCTCCAAATGCATTGCATAATGCATATGCTTCATACATAGCATTCTGTTAGTTAGATTTTTGTGTCGCAACAAACGTTTCTCCCAGCAGCGGCGCGCCGCGGCGCGGCGGCGGTGGCGTGTTCTACCATTGTGGTATTTAGGATTGATCCTTGATTGTCCATCATCAAAGATTTCTATTCTACGTCGTCTACTGCGTGCTTTGCATACGATGCAAATTTCTAATAATAACTATTCTGCTGGTGGTGTTGTGCTGGCTTTCACCGCGTTCAGATTATTATTCAAAGCCCAAAGGGAAATGATATCCTGACTGTGTAATTGATTTGAAATTCGAAATGAAAAAGGCGGGGCATCTTGGAAATTGCATCGTTCTCGTCCTCTATAGCGTACGAGCACTTACTAATGTACCCCGAGAATCGAGATATTAGCAAATGCCACACATTCCTTCAAACGTCTGGCCGGTATGCAACAGTTGTTGTAGCAATTGTTTGATAAATGTTTCACAATTTTTGACATAATTTTATCTGGATAACAAAACATCCATATTCTTCGTCCTTTACTCCGGCTGTTTTCAAAAATGTTTGTGTGCCTTTTTATTTGAAGGCAGTCAACATCTGTGAAATTTCTATTTTAAAACTAAGGGTAGCCAGTGGCCACAAAACCAACAACATTCTCGGCGGTAGCGTCTCGCTTGATTTTTTTGGAACGAGGTTTAAAGAGTGTCTCGGTGCTCTGTCCAGCAAAGAATGTTGGGTATTGAGTTTTTAAAAAAAATTTGCTAAAACTCTGCTTAGAGAAAATATTACTATGTATTATTATATTATATATAATATCCCTTTATAAAGAGGAAGTCATGCATTAGCAAAGTATACAATTATACAAAAAGTAGTATGGCAAGCATCCTTCTGAAGAAAATGTGCAAAAAATCACTTTAAAAAATGCTGGGATACTTGCAACAATCTACGTAAAATAATGCTCAACCTCCCACGTTAACATTTTGGTTAGGAGAAGGCTTATTTATTTATTTATTTATTTCATCAATCAAAGAACAAAATTCTCTTATAGACTAATAGATACAATATATCACTATAACTACGTTAATATATACAAAAAAAAAAAATACCTTAATATATATAAATATGTATTTACAAGCATCAAGTAGATCTAAGTACATTCAAAACATAAATTTTAAAGGTATCTCTAGTACAAATTCTGAAAAAGTCTAACCTTGTACAAACTGAATTTGCTACCCTGATGCAAGGAGAAACCGGTTCATTCCGACCATAATTAGATCTATGAAATTGCTCATAAAAAAGAATATAATCTCTGGAATTATAACTAGGAACGCGAATAGATATTAGTTCAAGAAGTTGTGCACATTTAATATGATATGAAAGTATATCTCTAATGAACATTATCGCAAAATATGCACGCCGATCTGCCAAACTCTGCATACCAAATAAGAGACATCTAGTTTCATAAGAAGGAATAACAGTACCCCAATGAAGTTTATAATACATAAACCTTGAAATATTTTTTTGAATTTTTTCGATTCTTACACACGAATTATTGTAGTACGGGTTCCAAACTGTGTTGCAATACTCAAGCAAGGATCGAACGAGAGAGATAAAAAGAGTTTTTACAGTATACGGATCTGTGAAATCTTTACTGTTTCTTTTGATGAATCCTAACATTTGGTTTGATTTGTTTATAATGTATTCGATATGAGGAAGGAAAGACAGTTTGGTATCAAGGATAACACCTAGGTCTTTTTTTTGAGCCACTCGCTCCAAGGAAAAACTATCAATTTGATAATCGTATAATATTGGAGAAATCGTACGAAAACAAGTCATAACTTGGCATTTTGAAATATTCAGATGTAGGGCGTTTATATTACACCATTCAGCCAGCTTATTTAAGTCATTTTTCAATAAAACACAGTCATCACAGCATTTAATACTTCGATAAAGTTTGAGGTCATCTGCAAAAAGAAGACACTGAGAGTATTGAAAGATTTTGGGAATATCGTTAATAAAAAGCAGGAACATTAATGGACCTAAATGGCTACCCTGAGGGACGCCGGACGGAACAAATATTTGACTGGAGTGATGATCGTCAATCTTTACCACTTGAACTCTCAATGTTAAATACGATTTCAACCAATCAAGAAACTTAGAATGAAACCCCAGTTCCGTGAGTTTGTGTAAAAGAATATGATGATTAACGCGGTCAAATGCTTTTGCAAAATCAGTAAATATTATGTCAGTTTGACGATAAGATTCAAAATTATTAATGATATAATTAGTCATTAGTGTAAGATTGGTAGATGTAGACCTTCCAGAAATAAAGCCGTGTTGGAAATCGGATACAAATTGTTTTAATTGAAAAGTAAGCTTGTCACAAACTATTTTCTCAAATAACTTAGGAAGAGTTCGGTACAAATCTACGCACAGCTTCATTGACAATAGAAACAAGAGTATCATTAGCATTGTTTAATTCAATTTTAGACAAACACGATTCCCAAGGAATAGATAAAAAATATTCATTCATTGCATCAAAGTTAGCCTTGTTAAAATTAGGTGTAAAAGTATTATCATTTAAAACATTTTTCATATAAGTATAAAAACATAAGTTTCCTTCGAGTGCAATATGGTGGACAGAGTTATTAACAATTGGAAAATCAGATTTTTCAACATAAACATTAAATTCTTTATCAACAAAAATAAGGTCAAGTATCCGACCTAAACTATTGAAAATATGATTGATTTGTATCAAGTCAAACTGACTAAAAAAGTCAATTAAATTAATCTCAATTTCAGAAGTAACATCAAATGGAACTAACAAATTATCGTCTGAATCCAATAACCACTTAATATTTCCTAGATTAAAATCACCTATACAAATTATATGTTGTGATGGATTTAAGTTTTCAAGTATAGATTTACAATTTTGTAGAAATATATTATAACATTCATAAGAACTCCTTGGAGGAATATAGTTAATAATAATAAATAATTCAATATCAACACATAAAGTCAAAGTAACAATCAATTGATCAATATCGTAAGTACTCGTAGTTGTGGATATAATATTTGAGTTAAGTTTAACTTCTTTACACGACAAAGACGAACGAATGGCGATGAGAACACCACCCCCTCTTTCCTTATCGGTAATTAAATAAGATCTATCTTTTCTAAATACAGTATAATCTGAGTTAAATAATTCGGATGTTAATTGATTTTCTGTTAACCAAGTTTCAGTTAATAATATAATATCATAAGAACAAGATGCAAAAATAAGATATAATGATTCTAGCTTAGTTCTAATACCTCCTACATTTTGATAATAAAACGATAAATTACTTGATGAAGCAGCAACGTTGAATTCATTTAAAGATGATTTAGAAGGTCCAGGATTTAAGTTTGGTTCATAAATTCTTACGTCAGATTCACTAATTGGCCCACCTCGTCGTTTTTTGGATGGTTAATGAACTTTTTCACCTTAACGAACATAGGCCATATGGAAGAGTCACTCATAAGTTTATTATAACAATCAGAGGGGACACTCAGTTTAAAATTCACATGAGACACATCTGTTAGAGATACACCTTTTTTAATAAGTCTGAAGCATTTAAAATAGGATTTGGGAATATTAGACTGAACAGATATATGATTAATATATCTTCAGGTTTGGTGTCAACGTTAAATTTTGAAATGTGTAACCAAACAGAAGATGTCAAAGTATTTAAATTACTAAATCCACTCCCCAATAAACAATCATTTCGATGTTTTTTAACTCTTTTATTTTTCCTCGAATTTTGACTTTCATTGTTTATGTTTACATTTAAATCATCGTATTTATTAGAAAGAGCATTTGGCAGTGGAGAGCAGTGTTAAGCATATCGGCAATAAGAACATTCTTTCTATCGTCATCATCGGCAGTGATATTTAAACCTATATTGGCATCATCATTACCAACAACTACAGCAGCAGCAACTTGAGGTGCATCACCTTCAGCAGTGGCAGTCACATCGGCAACGAGATCTATATCGACAACCTTATTAGCACCAACAACATCCAACTCAATATTTTCGTTTTCTCTTTCGCCATTCTGTCTATCATCACTGAATTTATGTTTATTAATAAGAGCAGGAGATGAGACGTGAACGGCTGTGGTTGAAAAAACCGGTTTGTTTATATTGGTTCTATTTGCACTCTTGTTCTTGTTCATACTAGTGGACGGTGGACGAGAGTTATGAGTCAGAGCAGGTGATTTAGCTAATGATGAGGATGAGAGAGATAACTTTCTTTTATGCAAGGGGAGAGCAGGGGAACACTTTTTGTTTTGGTTATTATCCGCAGAAAGGTCAATAACCTTTTCTTTGGTCATACTTCTAGTTGACACACCCACTTCACTGTTTATATTGCACAAAAGGGGAAAATCATTTTTTAGGCAATTTAAATTTACAAGTACACCTTGCACTAAATTGTCAATATTAATTATATAGTTATTTAGTACATTGGTGAGCCATTTATCACATTTTATAAAGAAGTTTTTTTTGGATTTAATGTAGTTGTAATCGGTTTTATTGATTTTAGCACATGTAAAATGCAATAAAGAATTACAGACACCACACGAAAAATAATCGATGGGTTCAACTTTATTACATAAAGCACAAGTAGGCATACTGAGAAAAATAGAGAAAGCGACTAAAGCGTACGAGAGTTTAGAATAGAATGAAATGATTTCTTTTAGAATCATTAAACTTACTAAGACTTGCGAAGCCTCTGACAATCGACTTGCTAATTAATTATTTCTTCACCCATTATTCTGACGCTATTTGTATTTAATTTTTGTTCAATACT
This sequence comes from Syrphus vitripennis, assembly GCA_958431115.1. Classification (NCBI taxonomy): domain Eukaryota; kingdom Metazoa; phylum Arthropoda; class Insecta; order Diptera; family Syrphidae; genus Syrphus; species Syrphus vitripennis. Next base: position 35,017,454 of record OY288109.1, on the reverse strand, counting down.
TATTAAATTTGTTTGATTGTCAATTTGTTTATTAATTAATTTATTCATTTCTATATTTATTTATAAATTAATTTATTTGATAGCTTGTTTTTATATATTTATTTATGTTCTTAATTTGCTTTTTCTTTACTTTCTAGTATAACGTACCTGTACTTATTTATTATTTCATTGGCCGACTTCATAACAACAGATTTGAAATTTTAATTTTATTCGTGATAGAATGTACTTGTACAATGTACATACCTGCCTATTTCAATTTGCATTAAGATTTTAGTTTGTATTTTCCCTCAGAATTATTATCTTAGATTTATATTCATTCCAAATAAATTAAAAACGCAAGCAAAGTCAGGAAGCCGAAAGGATTTTGAGACAATTAAAGACTCAGAAAAAGTACCTGTACCAACACCACCCTCCATCTTTGAGCCGTCAGTAAATATGGTTGTGTTGAAGCCCATCGTCACGATGTCGTCCTCCCAATCCTTTCTGGATGGAAAAATAACCTAACAATCCTTACTAAGGCTCAAAGTAGAAGTGCAGTATTCAGTGTTTGCCAAGATAATATCTGAAGGAATCAATTTCGTTATGTTGCTGTGGCCGTATGGTTTTAAAAACCAACTGTTAGATTCTTTTAGTCTAATCGCGCTGCAAGAAACTACATATACATTTAATAAAAAGGTCGAATGATAAAAGATGCAGAATAACACTTTAGGCATCCGTTGGGCAGGTTCGCAGAGCCCCTGTGGTGACAACGCTAGCTGTTCTTTGAACCTTCTTAAGCTTATCAATATTATACGCTTTGCTAAGAGCACGCCACCATACAATCGGACCATACGTTAATATTAGTCGTACCACGACTGTCTACGTCCACAAGATCATCTTCGACTGAAGGCCCACTTTTTCCCCAAGTTTTGCTGCGGGCGTAGAAGGCAACACAGACCTTCTTAACCCGTTCTTCAATATGTAATTTCCAGGTCAAGTATAACTCCGATATATTTTGCACTGCGCGTCGAGGGGGGTACTTTAGTTTTGGTAGTAAAGAGCATCAGTTCAGTTTTACTTTGGTTAACTCCTAGTCCACAACTCGTGGCCCAATTACTTTTTTTTTACTATTTAGCGCGCACCAAAGGGGATTTCATGTACCCTTTATATGTCAGAGACACAGTGCAAGCTTTAGGTAAGTAGGAGAGGATTTAAAAGGAGATGTCGGTGAACATTAATATTGAATTTCGTCACATCACAATGAGAGGGAAAGACAGAGCGTGGAAGGGTATTCCACATTCGCGTAGTACGGCTAAAAAACGAATCCCTGTACTTGACTGTGCGACCGAAGTTGGGTTCAAGAGTAAACTTGAAATAAATACTCATAACATACATCCATAAACATAATAAATCTAATTAGCCCAAAAAAAAAAAATAAGGAATGAAATCTTAAAACATTCTATGAATAATTTATTTATAATTTATTTTTGAGGTAAAATGTGCTATCCATTAAAAATGTAAGGGGAAGCGGATAAAAAAATTGGCAAATCCATCATATAGTTATTGAATAGTTTAGTCAGACTTGAAATCTTTAATATTCCCGCTAACTTTGAAGATCTTTACGACAAAGTCAATAATCTAACAATAGCCATAAATAAAGCTCTAGACACTGCATGTCCTAATATACAAGTAAGGGGTAAAAAGAAACCACACTGGTAGAACTCTGGGCTATATCCACTTTAAAAAGAATGCAGAAAACTCTTTAACAGAGCAAAAGCTTCTAGAGACACGTCTGAATGGGATTCCTATAAAGAATCACTGAAGACTTATAGGAAAGAATTGAGGAAAACCAAGCGATCTTCTGGGAGCAACTTCTGTAGCAATGTGGAAAATTGCTCTGAAGCATCCAGACTGCGTAAAATCCTGTCCAAAAATCTAGTCATGCCATTAGAGTTTTCATTTTTGTTCTCTACTGCGCATCTGGCAAAATCGTAGCCTCATTTGTTGTTGTTGGATATTTTTGTTTACAATATTACCTATTCGGCCATATTGAACTTTTATTGTTGTGTTAATACTCTTGAATATCACCATGTCGGCCATCTTTATTGTCTTTTTGACAGGTCTCGTTTTTAACTAATTCATGCGAAGAATCGTTCAACTTGCTACTAGACTAAGATCAATCAACTTATCATCATTCCTTCTTAAAACTTTTGAACGTTTGATTAATATCCACTTGAGGGCAAACATTGATAAGTCCTTCCTTTTAAAGGCCCAACATTAGAAAATCGGTTGAAACGGCTCGACACTGTACTGTACCTACAATCGAACATTCCCTCCATAATAAAGTGTACCTACACTTTAGTTGCCTTCTTAGATATAGAAGGAGCATTTAACAATATCGACTCGCAATAACACGTGTATTGACATCTCTGAAGGTAGATACATCAATTAGTACGTTGATAAATCAGATGCTGATAAGTAGGATTATTAACTCAAAAGTGGCCGATTTTACTATTCCTCTCCTCTGGAACTTAGTAATAAATGAACTCCTGAACGCTCTAGAAAGAGAAGGACACATAAACCCTTACCATGTAAACGTTCCACTTAAATTTGCAGAAAGTGCCAGACGCTCTAAGCAACTGATTTTTTTTTGTCGTTTTTTTTTTAAATTGATTATAAGGATTTTTCGTATTGCTTCGTAAGTGTTTTCATAATTTTTTATTGTAGTTTTCTTTGTACGCTTCCTATATATATGTATGTATAATTAATGAAAGAATGTTTTGTGTTTTTTTATTTTTCTTTTAAATAAACCTGCCCACTGTAGTTTTTTTTTGGTTTTTTGTTTTCTTTTATGTGGCATAAATGGCTATTCCTCTTTCTTTTTCGTTTTTAATGTTCGATTACTCTGTCCTAGGTTTATAATTATGCGTATGGTTGATATTTTTTTTTATTAATGGGAACTGTAGATTTTTATCCCAAAGAGATAAGCTATTTTACCTCTTTCTTTTCACTTAACCTTCTACTATTTTGAAAATATCTAATTGCAGTATAGACACCGCACTTCCACAGCAATCCCAAAGATATTACATTAAAATAAGCTTAGGTTTAAAGGGATATTTTGCAAATTATTTTAGAATCTTCTTCCAGGTGGTGTCCAGAACTCACTTGTCAGTACCTATTAAACGAAAATAACTGTACACTTTTCAACCTCAAAGCACTGATTTAAATAAATTAAAAATTTGCTGAAACTTGTGACACTTGCCAGTGGCTACTAACAAAATATATGTGCGCTGCAACTTTAGGTACTATAGGGTAAGTTTTGGATAATTTGGAAAATTGGATATAGATATATGGTATTCATCACACCTTACGTAATGTAATGATAAAAGAGAATGCAAAACTAATGGATCCGAGAATTTTTTCTGTCTGTTGATCTTAATCCTTTTGCCAGTGCAGTGATATGAAAAAAAACGATTAGTTTTAAATTGAAAAGCCTCAAAAAAGTCAATTTGAAATCAAAAACAGCTAGGAAAACTAAAGATTTTATACAGTAAACCTCTTAATTTTCAACGTACCGAACCGCGAAGTTATTGAAAATGAAACACAAAATTCCGCTTTCATTTGTATTTTCTGATTTCCCTGTTCAGTATACATGTATAAGGGACCTTTTCTATGTTTAAAATGTCATATTCCATCCATCTCCTAGATCCGTGCACCTACATATTGGCTTATGTATTTAATATTGTATTCCTCATTATATCAAGAAGTAAATACCATTTATCTTGTCATCATTCGTACGATGTTACAGTTTTAAAATATGTATAACATAGGTATACAGAAACAGCTATTGTATAACTTATTTTAAGAACAAATGATTAGTTGTAATAAACCACTTGTCGTCTCCTGTTATTGAATTTATCAAGTCTAATTAATTGCTCTGGACGTCTTATACATGATTTATTTTAATTATCTTTAAGATTTTGGTGTGCTGCTTCTAAATCTGAATTTGAACTCAAACAGTTCCATCAATTTATATTTTTGAGATATTCTCGTTTGAACATTCAAAAATACTTGAAAAAAGACTAACATTTTTTCGGGCCATGAACTCAAGCTAAAGCTCATAATTGTTCCATTGGGTCGGCTTTTAAGATATACCCGTTTAAAAAATTTTAATATACAATTACTTCACTACTGTTGAAGCTATTCTATGACGTGGGGTAATGTTTTACAAAACAAATATACAATCGGAAAGGAGTAATCTCCTTCTTTAAAAATAAGTTTTCAAAATCTTTTTTGGTTTGTCTAAGCAATTTTTTTTGTTTTGTTCGTTCTCTTTAACATATAAGCAAGTTCGTGCGATCCAGTCGTACATTTTATACCATGTGTAATGTGTATGTCTAAAATGACAAAGGCAACGCATCAGTATATCCCTCCTCAGTAAATAATACAATTATTTTTTGCAGAAACTGCTTCCATGCCACGGATTTGAATTAGCGTTTGGTTGCGGCAGTTTTCTTGATATTACGATGCTATTCCTGCTTTCTCGGTGGTGTGGTGTAACTAATACCTCGCGTCAGCGTCGGCAGAAAATCCACTTCACTTTTAAAGCGAAAACGAACAGCCAACATTATAAAAAATGGCTGCAGAATCCTAAGGACCTTCATTGATTTTATTTTATTTTTTATTTTTTCAGTCGTTCTCGCATGTTGTCCACTCTCGATAAAAAAAACCACAGAAAAAAATTGTTTGTGCAGCCAATTTCCTCGGCAAATGTTATTTTTTTTTTATTTTATTTGCTTACTAAGTGTGCACCTTATTCGGAAGCAAAACACTGTCGCTGAACATTGCTTACAAACTGTAAGAAGAACCTCCACATTAAAGTTGATCTGTGTGCATCCTCATAACTTTTCAGGACCTTCAGAAATAAAAAGAGTGTAACAAAATCCGACAAAGTTACGAACACAAGCAAATCCGAAAAAAAACTATGGAAAGCTAAGAGTAAATGGGAAATGTGGAAAATCTTTTTTTTTTACTTTTATTTTTATTGGAGTCCTTAGCATTTTTGCAATTTACATGCGGACAATTGTGCACAATTTGCAGGATGCAGATGCAAACCATGTGATTGTTATTGCGAGAATAGTAGGTATTCACTTTATGAAAAGGAATGATGTCCAGGCCTCCACTAAAACAATGAGGCATCAGCATTACCCGTACCATTTGTTCTTGCTATACTCTTGATTGTTCTGGAGCAATGTTTTCCTTTTTTTTCTATCATCTTCTGGGCGGTGTTTTTTTTTTTTTTTTGTATGTGTATAATACCTACATTATGAGAATGACGATGTCATCAGGATGCAAAATAAATTCGTAAAAAAAGCTAATATAATACGCAAATTATCAAATAGTTTAACCACAGTCGTTTCAGTCCAAATATATAACCATAAAATAAAAAGCAGTTGTTATGGTTGCAGATATCTGCGATGTGGTTGCAGCATTTGGTATTGCGGAGCACGTTACTTTTGACAAGCAATTCAAATAATCAGTTGGACAGAATTCAGCATCCTGAAGGGATCTTTCTTAATTTAATTAATAATATTTTTTATACAGCACGATAACTAATAAAGTTAGATATTACTTTTATTATTATTTACATTACATATAAGTATTTGAAATATGTTAATAATATGTTTATAGATATTTTAATTTTTTTTTAAGTTTATTTTTATTTTAAGTTTTATTTTTAACTAAAATATTACTGTTAAAGAATGAAACTATTATCATTTATATTTATTTATTCGTTTTTAATTGTTCTTATTACATCTTTAAAATTTATCTTATTGTACCTTAAATACTAATTGCATTAAACATTTAAACTATTTTGTAACTTGGCGAACATACTGTACCTATTTCTAATTTTCAATCATTGTCACTCATATTAATAAGAGTATTGTTTTAACCGTAAATATTAGAGTTATTTGCATTTGATGTTCACTGAATTGAACAGTTGCAAGAGAAAAGCCACAATGGTCAAATAATATTGTTAATGTATGTATGTGAAAATACTGGTTTTGCCTTTTGTTCTATCAGTCAGTATCTAATTTAAAAGTCTTATTATCACTCACTCGTCAAGTAAGCACCAACCAGTCCAGTCAGTCCGCTAAATATACAATTTGTAATAATAAAAATTAGTTTTGATAAGAATTTAATTAAAGTTATAGTAAAAGAAAAGTTAGTTTTTTCATTTTTTATTAATTATTAATTCTTAATCAAAGTTTTGGTACTTCGAGCCGGATAAATTTGTTTCTTGTTAGTTGGTGGTTGCTGAATTTGGAATTGTGCCTCGTGCTTCTCCGTGCCTGTGTCTCATATATGCTCCTCAGTGCTCCACTTATATGATTTTTTTTTATGTTGGCTGGTACCTTGGTTCCTTTTATGAATGCTTTTTTTTAATGCTTCGATTAATTTCTGCATGCTGTTCTCGTCTTATCCGTTGATAGTTGTTGGTGGGGTCTAATATATTGGAACAAGGCATACAATTCGGACTTTAAAAACCGCGTGGTTAGTGAAACGGTATTTCGGTATTAAAAATGGAAATTTTAAAGCAAACACGTGGACATTACAAGGCTGCTATAACCAGAGCTTTTATTTACGCGCAGAATATTCCAAAAACTGCTAGTTCCATAGAATTGAATATTCGTTTAGAACGTCTAGAAAAGGCATTCAATGACATTTGTGAATCGCAGTCGGCCCTTTGCGGGTTTCATGAAGATGAGGGTTATGTTGACTCCGAACCCGAATTTGAGATCATAGAGTCGAAATATATAGCGTCAAAATGTGCCTTTCTAGGACGTCTAAAACAGTTAACTCCGGTCGTTTCTGAAAATAAAGATATTTCGATACGTGAATTAGTCGCTTCTCAAGCCGAGCTTATTGATCGTTTAGGGCAAGCATCTTCTGGACAAAATTCGAGAGATTCCAGTATTAAGCTACAGCCAATGCAAATAAACCCGTTTTCTGGAAATTATCGCGAATGGCCAGGGTTTCGTGACGTGTTTTTGCAAACAATAGACTACAATACCAAACTTTCAGAAGCACAAAAGTTTAGGTACTTAAAATCACTTTTGCGCGACGATGCTTTGAATCTTTTGCACGGTATTAATGTTTCGAACTCAAATTATAAGCCCGCTTGGGAAAAGCTTGAACGCCGGTATGACAAGCCATTATATATTATCAATGCTCTTATCGAACAGTTTCTTAAGTTGCCAAATGTGAATTCGGGAGACGGTACCCAGCTGCGCAAGCTGGTTGATAAGGCGGATGAAGTTGTTCGTGGTTTAGAAGCAGCTAAGTGTACTAGTAGAGATCCGTGGCTCGTTTACTTACTGATAAACAAAACTAACCTAGAAACACGAAAAGCATGGGAACTAGAAAGTAAACATTCCGAGTATTCGACCGTCGACGAACTCTTAGAATTTTTAGAAGACCGTTCCTGTGCCTTGGAAGCTAGTGACCCAAAAATAGGTCGTGTCGCTAAAACTTCAAAGCAACAGAACTCGGTGTCCGTGAAAAGCCTTACAGTTTTCAATGGCACTTGTCCAAAATGTAAGGGTGAACATTACCTACCCAAGTGTCCAGAGTTTCTTGAAATGTCGGTTAGTTCGCGTCGAAATTTCGCTAGAGACCAAAGATTATGCTACAATTGCCTCGGTACTAAGCATTCTTCGACAAGATGTCGAGTAAAGGCACGTTGTACCGTCTGTAAATCTCGTCATCACAGCTTAGTACATTCAGATAGCTCAAACACCATGTCTCCGCCAAACGATACCGATGCTACATCTAGCTCCGTGCCGATCGTCAGTAATCATATGACTCAAGACACCCGGTCCGCGGCGATATTACCAACAGCTGTCGTATATGTTCTCGATGCCTCTGGAAGGACTCATCGCGCGCGCGTTTTGTTGGATAGTGGTTCCCAAGTTTCTTTTGTAACGGACAATTTAGTAAAAAGACTAGGGCTTCGTCGTTTGCATGCTCGTTTGCCCATATCTGGAATTTCGTCAGTTGAGGCCGGTGTGACTCAAGGTGTGGTTGAATTAAGTTTAAAATCTCTCAAAATAACATCAAGTACTCCGTCGCTGTCGTTTGATGTTAGTCCTTTTCCATTCCTTGATAATCTTCTGTTAGCTGACGATGCATTCAAAAACCCCGGACCCGTTGATATTCTGCTTGGGGCCGACAAGGCTTGGGGTGTTCTGCTAGGTGGTCATCGGTCTGATCCAGAAGGAAGAGTTGTTGCTCATGAAACTCAATTTGGATGGGTTATAACGGGCTGTTTGCCTGAAAGGTCATTAGTTTCGTTGCATGTCGGTTTGATCTTGACGTTATTTTAAGATTATTTTGGGAAATAGAGGAGGTGCCTACTAGTTCTGCGTTTGCTGAAGATGAGGTTTATAAGATGTTTTTGAAATCATTATCACGCACTTCCGATAATAAATACATGGTTGAACTTCATTTTCGCCAAGAAAATGTCAAATTTGGTAACTCCATTTCTGGAGCTTTGTCTAGGCTGTATGCCATGGAACGTCGTTTTGCACGCGACAAAGATCTCCATCTTCAATATTGCGAGTTTATGAAAACCTACTTGAAACTGGGGCATATGGAAATCATTCCGGATGAACAAATCGAACCTACTTCGGGAAGCGTTTTTTACTTGCCCCAAATATACTATGTCAAATATGGGTTCATCCGAAGCATCGAGATTTCCAAAGAATTGTTTGGAGAGATTCACCTGACAAACCCATTTCACATTTTCGTTTGTGTACTGTGACGTATGGTACATCTCCAGCTCCTTACTTATCTATGCGTGTTCTTCGTCAGTTAGCATTTGATTATAAGCACCAGTTTCCTCTAGCATCTCATGCCATTCTGTTTGACATGTATGTTGATGACTTAATGACAGGTACTGACTCGTTGCGGGGACTCTGGAATTGAAGAAGCAGATCGTTGAAATGTTATCATGTGGTGGTCTAGAACTAAGTAAGTGGAGCTCTAATTGTTGGGATATTTTGAGTGACATCGATTGTAAGGAATCAATTTCTCTTGATCTGGATGCGACAACGCAGGTTACGAAGGTTCTCGGCTTGATTTGGAAAACGTTTCATGACATTTTCACTTACAAAATTAATCTGCCGGAACAATTTCTACCTACTTTCGGAGGTTGCAAGGAAATTTGATCCTTTGGGATTTTTAGCTGCGTCTACTATTTTGTTGAAAATATTATTTCAGGAGCTCTGGATTTCGAAAAACAAAATTGATTGGGATGCCCGATGAAATTGCGGAAAAGTGGAAGCAATATCGAGAAAAACTGACATATTTCGAAAACTTTATAATTTCTCGAAGGTGTACCCAAAATTCTAAATGCTTGGATCTAATAGGATTTTCCGATGCGTCTGAAAAGGCTTACTCCGCCGTCGTTTATTGTCGAAGTTATTCAGAAAATGGTTATGAAATTAAATTAGTCTCTGCTAAAACTCGTGTTGCTCCAGTCAAACAACTGTCTATCCCTCGTCTTGAACTATGTGGAGCTTTACTTCTATCTCGTTTGGTTGAACTCGTCCGATCGTCGTTAGATACAAAACCCAATCGTGTATTTGTGTTTTGTGATTCACAAATTGTTTTGTCTTGGCTTTCGTCATCTCCCCGAAAATGGAGTACTTTCGTTGCCAACCGCACTTCAGAAATATTATCTGTCTTACCTCGTTCGTGTTGGAATCATGTCTGTTCCACTGAAAATCCTGCCGACTATGCTTCTAGAGGTCTAGAACCAATGGATTTGTTAAAAAATAGGATCTGGTGGGACGGTCCAGAATGGCTGTCTCAGGACTTTGATAGTGGCCCTCAAGTCCTGAAGTAAACTTGCAAGATATTCCGGAGGAAAGAAAATCTACCGTGGCAGTTCATGTTTCCTCAACTGATAGACATTTTCTAGAAAACCTTTCGGAGAAAAATTGCTGAAAAATGCTACGAGTATTGTCGGTTGCCAAAATCAGATAAAACCTCCACGTATCTAAGAGTATCAGATCTTCGAACTGCCCAAGAAATCTGTCTCAGATGGGCACAACTTGAATTCAGTAAGGACATAAATAATTTAAAAACTGGCCTTGGGGTATCTAAGCAATCTAAATTATCCTCGCTGTCACCTTTTATCGATGGAGTTGGGTTGTTGCGTGTAGGTGGAAAAATCTCCAACGCCAAGGATGTTCCTTTTACTGTCAAACACCCTATAATACTTCCCAAAAATAGTCGTTTAACTCAGCTTATTCTAGAAGATGCACATAGGAACTTTTTGCACATTGGAGTGTCTGAGCTGTTCGCATTGATTCGACAACAATATTGGGTCATCAGTGGCAGAAATCTTATACGAAAATTGGTCCATAACTGTATTACGTGTTTTCGTCAACGAAAGGTTACAGCAAATCAACTTATGGGCAATTTGCCATCTGCTCGTGTAAATCCTTCATACCCATTTGCCCATAGAGGGTGTGACTACGCTGGCCCCATCACTATTCGTTCGTCCAAGGGAAGGAACCCCAAGCTCATGAAGGGGTACATCTCGTTTTTTTGTCTGTTTGACCACCAAAGCGCTTCATCTTGAGTTTGTGTCTGATCTGACTACAGATGATTTTTTGGCTGCTTTGCGGAGATTCATCGCCAGACGTGATAAATGTAGCGTAATTTACTCGGATAATGGCACCAACTTTAGAGGAGCAGCTCGTGCTTTATCGGAAACGCGCAAATTTGTCCAGTCGCACCAGAACAATCAAAAGGTCGCTGAAACATTAACAGCTGAAGGTATTGATTGGCAGTTTATACCCCCTCACAGCCCTCACTTTGGCGGGCTTTGGGAAGCGGGGGTGAAATTAGTAAAACATCATCTTCGTCGTGTCATCGTTGATAGCGTTCTTACTTTTGAAGAAATGTCCACCCTTTTAACCCAAATTGAAGCCCTCCTTAACTCTAGACCTATTTGTCCTTCTTCTGATTTAGACCTTAATCCACTTACTCCTTCTCACTTTCTTATAGGCAGACCCTACACGGCCATTCCAGAGCCAAACTATTTAGAAACCTCTATCAATCGCCTTGGAAAATGGGAATTGCTGCAAAATATGATGCAAGGTTTTTGGCGGAGATGGCATATTGATTACCTTACATCCCTACAGCATCGTCCGAAGTGGAGAGAAATCAAAAGAAATTTTGAAGTCAATGACATGGTGATCCTGAAGGAACCCAATCTTCCAGCGTCGCAGTGGTCCTTAGGAAGAATCTTAGAAGTCCATCCTGGCGAAGATGGCCATGTTCGAGTGGTCACTTTACGTACCAAAAAGGGAAACTTCATGCGACCAGTTACAAAACTTGCTCTTTTGCCAGGTCCTGAAATTCCTTCGTATTTAACTGTTCTTATTACATCTTTAAAACCTATTTCTAATTTTCAATCATTGTCACTCATATTAATAAGAGTATTGTTTTAACCGTAAATATTAGTTATTTGCATTTGATGTTCACTGAATTGAACAGTTGCAAGAGAAAAGCCGCAATGGTCAAATAATATTGTTAATGTATGTATGTGAAAATACTGGTTTTGCCTTTTGTTCTATCAGTCAGTATCTAATTTAAAAGTCTTATTATCACTCACTCGTCAAGTAACCACCAACCAGTCCAGTCAGTCCGCTAAATATAAAATTTGTAATAGTAAAAATTAGTTTTGATAAGAATTTAATTAAAGTTAAAGTAAAAGAAAAGTTAGTTTTTTCATTTTCTATTAATTATTAATTCTTAATCAACTACCTTATTCAAATTCTTTACTAAAATATTTAAATTAGTTAAAATGTCAAATAGTTTAAGCAATTATAAAGCAAAATCGATGAATCTATTGAAATCTAATCTAATAAACTTTTTCTGTAGATTTTTCAGGGCATCGCTTAAATGATGCAAACAACTGAACTTATGAAAAATGCGATTTGCCAATAACGTCTCTTGAATCTACCTTCCGGATAAGGTGTAGTTCATTGACTCAATTAATAGCAATTTATGTAGGTGTTGGGTTAGGTTGACACTTTCGAAAACTTTTGTCCAACACCTCGACTTTCGTCCACGATACAAAATAGACATTGATTCAAAAATAATTTTATTCTCGTATCTGCTTGATTGATTAAATTCGTGTTTGAATTTTTCTCCTTTCACAAAACTATCGAAAAACACCACTTTGAATGCAAACGATGATTATTTTTTAAAATTGAAAACAATAAAATCTAATTCCAAGATGATTTATAGATAGCAAAACCAACAGCTCTATTTATACCGTATCGCAAACAAGAAGTGCCTCTCCCTCTGTAGATATTAAATCTAATAAACAAAAAGTAAAGAACTGGACATTATCAATCCTCGAAGAAAAACAATCCCTAACTTGTCTCTTGAATCTCTATCCAAGCATAAATCACCCTCAGATACATATGCATGTTCCAACTTCCGGCAACCCTTAGTAACTTAATCTTTATCTGCGCAGCTTCCAGCTGTAACATATAATCCTGCTCAAGTCCCTACCCTATCTATCCTACCTGCATAAAAATAACATTCATCTGAACAGTAGTAACATGCTCTAAGCTCTTTAAATTGAATCATAGCTATCAAAATCTTTTTGGAAATCCGTGAGCTTTTTAAATCGTAACAATACTAGAACATCGTATACAATTGATGAGAATTTACTTGCGATCCATTTTGAAGTCCTTCTTCTGCCTGATCCCAACCTTAAAATGATGAGCTTTGCTATCCCAAATATCATTATCCCGGATTTAGATTCCATCTTCCCTCCGCTTGAGCTTTCTGCGAAGGACAATCCCTGAAAACTTCCATTTCTCTCGAATTTCAGCAAATTTTTAAAAAAGGTGAGCGTAGTCTACCCGAAAACTATAGAGGTATTGCTCTCTTAAATTCCTTGAGGAAAGTGTAACTATATAATAGACTTACGAACTGGGTGGAGCAAAACAATATTATTAGCTGCTTTCAAGCTGGTTTTCAATCAAACCTTTTAACAATTGATCAAATATTTATTCTCATACCGTTGCTAGACGTTTTATTGACAAAGAGAAATGTATGTATGCTGCCTTCGTTGATCTGAGAGCAGCAATTGAATTATCCACCAATTTTATAAGAATCTACGAAAAACTGCTTGTAAAAATGACAGTGTGAAACACTCAATAACTTTAGGATACATTTTAAGTCCCCTTGTATCGAAAACCATTTTCCAGGGGGGATTCTCTTTGAAGACGTCAGTCTTAAAGTATTAGGTACTCTATGCACTGCGATTTATGTAATCTTAAAATAAATACAACAAAGTCTAAAAAAATGGTATTTTGGTCCACCAACAGATCTATTGACTATGGGCGTAATTGAACATTGGACTGTGAAATCATCGAAGTAGTAAATTAATTTAAATATCACAAATTTGTGGACCCAGCTTTAAAATTTAGAGTTTTCAATGCTACTGTGAATAACTGTCTGTGCTATGGAAATGAAGTGTATGGCTACGAGCACTTAGAAAAAATGGAAAACATTCAGGAGTATCAGTTGGCAATATCACTGGAAGTAGACAATATAGAGAGATCTAAAAACTCATTGAATGAATGTATGTATATCAAAAATAAATGACACAATCTATGAAAATTGTCTACTTTCCTTGCTGGTTTCAGGCTTCCTTAAGATTTTAAGCAAACATAGTCCGCTTAGCTTAGGTGTTTTTATGAAGAGCAACGATATCCCAGTCTCAAGCATAATGACGTAATTTGGTGTGTTTGATGGCAGGTGAAATATCCTTTTCACAAAAAACCTCAAGAGTTGTTCAACTACATCATACTTCTTACATCCCCAAGCCTGTGATCCGTACAGAAGAGTGTTCTTCATCTCCACTACTGTTTCAAACACTTTATGTTTGCTGCTATGCGCTATATTTTTGTTCATAAAATATCTTTTCCAAGAAGTACTTTTCCATACTGAAGTGTTTCGAAAGGTTGACACCTGGGTATTTGCATTCGTTGACATACTCTATATTTTCCTTGTTAAATTTTCCACTTTTCATACGATGCTGTTCTTCCACCTCCTCTTCTAAAAATCATTACGTTAGCCTTATGAGATTCCGTAGTTAACAGTAGTCATACACCCTATTGATCATGAGTTGCAAAGTTTCAGGGGAATATGCGAACATGACTAGATCATCCGCAAAAAGAGCAGTGCCTTTATCCGCACTCCTGCAAAGTCCGCTCCACCAGGAAGATAATCGATTAGATCATCTATGAAAAGTGCAAAAAATGTTGGGCTCAATGAACATCCTTGCCTTCATCATCATCATCGGCTCGACAACCGGGGTCAGGTCCTGGCCTCCTTCAACAAGTCTCTCCACCTCCCGGAGTCTACCGAGCTTAATTTTTGCCACTATGTCTGCTTTAAGGTAGATTGCGTACAATTCATGATTGTACCGTCTCCGGAATCGTCCTTCCTCACATATGGGGCCAACAATTCTCCTTCAGACTTTTATCTCGAACGCGGCTAAGAGGTCGGAGTGTCTTTTGCTAAGCACCCAAGTCTCGGATCCATACGTGAGTACTGGCAGGACCATGGTCCTGTACAGCAGCAGTTTTGAAGTTATGGTGAGATTTCTGGATTTGAAGAGCTTTGACAGACGGCTGCTACTATTGACCCAAGGTATTTAATAGATTGCACCACTTCAAATTCGTGCTCCGCTACCTTGACAGTTTGACCAACTGTTCTTCTCGCATTCGAAGCCACCATATACTTTGTTTTACCTTCACTAATGTGCAGCCCCAGATTTTGTGCCGCCTCTTGGATCTGGATGAAGGAATCGTGTACAGCTAACATAGGGTATTCTTCTTGAACTAGTGGAGCCTCTACTTCTGTAGTCAGCTGACAATTTAGCAATTCATTAAAGTACACTTCCCATCGCTCCAGTATGCTTGGGGATCGGTGATCAGATTTCCCTCTCCGACCTTGCAGTAAGTGCAGCGTGGTGTGTACTGCGTCATGTTTCGGACAGATTGGTAGAACTTCCACGCGGACTTCCTATTCTTCCGAGCTCTTTATATTCATCTTCGCGTGCCCGCGTTCTGTGAGATTGTTGCATTGCTCGATATGCAACATTCTTATGCTCAGTCGCTAGCTTGCATTCATAATCAAACCAATCGTTCCGACTTCTATGACTGCTGCCTAAGATGGAGTTTTCAGTACTAATGACAGGGTTCTTAAGGCGTGTCCACTTCTAATCTACGCCCAGCATACTTGCTCCAGGACTTACTCTCCCTGGATCGAGTGGTTTTAGGACAAGTCCTAACGCATGTCCAAAGGTGTTACTGGTGTTTTCATTGCGCAGTGCAGCCTGAAATATAAATTTTGACATGCAGTTCATTACACAAAGACTTAAATCATTAAATCACATGTATAAACTTCTCATCGAAAATAAAATCGTTTTCAAAAAAAAATTTGGTTAACCAGAGTGTCAGAAAACTTAAATCCAGCTTTGAAAGCAAGGGTGTACGAAATATTGACCCTTGAATTCGTAGCTCTTGTTTTGTCTATGTAAAGCTTCAAAACGCATGCACCACAAGTGTCTTAGTGGTCCTCATTTTCAAATTGCAGATGGATAATGCACCAAAAAATGAAACTTTGGTTTTAAAAGTTCTTTGAATATCTTAATGAACAAAGTGTTATGTTTAGTAAATAAGTGTTCCAAAGAATTTAGTTTTGATTCACTTATCTTTGGTAAGAGTATTAAATCAATTATTTTAACCAGTGTTATTAGTAGTTCCTATATCTTATTGTTTTCTGGTATTAGAGTCATCGTTTCCCGAGCTGGCATTTTCAAATTGTATTTGTACTGTCGTTGTTAAAACGACAGTACAAATGGTGGCGAGATGTTACCTATCTTAGTTTCTCCATAGTTAAACAACTGCTTACGATTGTTTAGAACCTCTACCTACTGAAAAAAAATTTGCGCTTTTGATAAAGTGAACCAAGATTTTTGATATATCATATCTGCAAATACCTTCGAAAATATCATGCATAATACCAAAATAAAAATTTTTCCACACATGGGGTTGGTCGTGGCGCGATGGTATGCGTGGTCGCCTGTCAACCTCACAGGTCACAGGCACAGGTTCGATCCCTGCCGTAGTTCTATGTCATATTTTTATTCCATTATCATTGATCATTGTTGGGCCGCTGGTTTACTCATTACATTTTGTTCAGGCATAACAATAACAACATGTGATTGAGTAAATACTAGTATGCCCAACAAATATGACAATGAACAAAATAATGCGAATTATAAAGCGACATAGATATAAGACACGGCTAATTTCTCCGCTTTAGCCCAGCCGACAACCCTGGAGATAAAATCTGAGACAACCACCACCTTCAGCCTCAGTACCTTGCCCCACAACATTTCCATACACCTTTCCCTTCCCATCCCTATCCCTCACGCCCGCGCTGTGTTGAACAACATATAAAGGGTGCACCATCCCCTTGAGCGCGCGCAAATTATAAAAAAAAAAAAAATAAATAAAAGGAAATGAAATGAAAAGACTTTATTTGGTTACAAACACAATTTTCTTTTATACCAGTTAATTTTTCTTTCTTGTATTAATTTATATTCAGTACTGAAAGTGACAGGACTAAAAAGAAACATTCATGTCGATTACCTACAGAATCCGCAAAACTCGATCCGCAATGATTCACAGTGTAGTGTTCTCTTTTCTTCTCACGATAAATGAATAGGTAGGAAACAGAGCTCTAACTGCGGATCGAACGTCCCTTATCTTGGCGGACACTTTTTGGCGGAATCGATTTATTTTGCTATCCAAATTTGTAGCTAATTAAATGCTAATTTGTTGCGCAAACCGCAAATTTGTAGCTCGTTTATTTTTTTAGTTATTGAATTTTCCGCTAAAATAAGTCTGAAGTTAGCGGTAAAAATCTTAAATAATAAGAATATGTTATTTTAATAGGCACCAACATTTGTAGCTTTTTGAATGCTTGCATTTAGTGCAAACCCCGATTTTGTAGCTCTAACGGTTTTTTAAATATTAAAATTTCCGCTAAAATAAGACTGAAGTTAGCGGACGAAAATGGGAAAACAAAATTTTTTTTTGTGCTCAAATTTGTAGCTTTTTGAATGCTAATTTATTGCGCAAAAATTAATTTTGTAGCTCGCTTAGTTTTTTTTATATTAAAGTTTTCGCTAAAAAAGGGTGGCTTAAACGAGAAAACCCCAGCGGAATGGCCAAAACAAATAATTTTTAAGTTTTTTTTTTGTCTGAATTTGTAGCTTTTCCATTACTAATTTGTTGCGCAAAAACTAAATTTGTAGCTTTTACCCATCAATTTTAAATACAAATTCAAATTTCAATAAGCCACCTTTTTCGCTATCAAGTAAGTGGCAAAAATTTTTAAAAATGAAAATTTTGAAATTTTTTTTTCCCCAAATTTGAAGCTACCAACAACTAGATTAATAGCGAAAACCTCGATTTTGTAGCACGCTTAGTTTTTTTTATATCAAAGTTTCCGCTAAAATAAGATGGCTTAAACGAGAAAACCCCAGCGGAATGGCCAAAACAAATATTTTTGAACTTTTTTTTTTGTCTGAATTTGTAGCTTTTTGAATGCTAATTTGTTGCGCAAAAATTAATTTTGTAGCTCGCTTAGTTTTTTTTATATTAAATTTTCGCTAAAAAAGGGTGGCTTAAACGAGAAAACCCCAGCGGAATGGCCAAAACAAATAATTTTTAAGTTTTTTTTTTTTGTCTGAATTTGTAGCTTTTCCATTACTAATTTGTTGCGCAAAAACTAAATTTGTAGCTTTTACCCATCAATTTTAAATACAAATTCAAATTTCAATAAGCCACCTTTTTCGCTATCAAGTTAGCGGCAAAAATTTTTGAAAATGAAATTTTTTTTGCGGGTTGGGTATAGGCTTATCAAAGACAACTTATCCCAGACAACTGGTCCCAAGCGACAACTGATCCCGGAAGTTAAAACTCATCCCACAACGAAACTTTTGATAAAAATCTAAATTCAACGAAACTCAATACATGAACCAGTTCCTCAAGGGGAAATGCCTAAATTTCCCTCACAAAATGAATGGATTTTTTTTTGAAAGTTAAAGCTTTCGATTGTATGTTATGATTAGCCGCGTTCACAAAGTTATCTAGTGTGGTTTTCCTTTCGACCAAAAAAATCGACCTCGGTTTGATTTTTTCGATCTGCGAGTAGATTTCCCTTTCCTTTCAACCAAAAAAATCGAACTTGAAATCGACCTGAGATCGATTTTTCGAATCACAAGACACGCACTTGCACACACACCAAAGTAAAGTGACATTCTCAAATGAAATAAATATTTGTGCCAATGGCCACGTTCACAATGTTATCTAAAGCAATCCAGATTGGTTTGTGTTGTTTTAATCTCTTGCGAAAAAACAGCTGATTATAAAACATCTGTTCTCAAATAAAAATCTCAACCGATCTAAAAAAATTCTCGTATATTCATCTTTCTGAAGAGAAATGTCAAAAAAAAACTGACTTGAATTCAAATCAAATTAAAGTTTTACCTATCCGGTTTTAGTCGTTCACAAACATATACGGATACTCGAGTATCTGAGATAGCATATCTCAGCGCAATGTGAACGGGCCAATGATGAGCTACCATGAAAACATAATCCCTTAAATTTCCCTTCCCTAAATGTAAAAATTTCCCTTTCAAGCAATGGGATTATCCATTGGTAAAATAAATCAATTTATTTTTTGATCTGGATGCATGGAAAGTCCATTTTACTCTTTTTTGCATCCCATTAGCTAAATAAATTTATTTATTTTTTGATTTAAAATCAAACTTGCAAAATTAATTGGGTTTATCATTCATAAATTCAGGTTTTAATAAGAAATTTTCATTAAAATTTATTTGGCTAATGGCTAGTTGCATCAAACGCTTTGAAAAATTTGATAGGCTTTTAAGTTTTAAAATGCATTTGTTCCATATTTAAAACGTCATTTTAAAATGTAAGAGCCTGTTAAATATTGGTGCAACCGAATAAAACGTTGGTATTCAAAGAGAATTCAACTAAAATCTTCGAGATTTCAAATTTGTGTTCACACCGCCAAAAGTCTGCTGCTACACGATGACGTCCGACTATTATAGTTCTACCTTTAATCTCGATTTGTGTTCTATTTGCCACAGTGAAGCCCAAATCTGAAGAGGTCAAAAGGAAAACGACATAAAGCAATCCAGATTGCTTTTGATAACTTTGTGAACGCGGCCATTGATGTCACGTAGATTTATTAAATTTTATGAATGAAATCGAAAAGATAGACAAAAAATGTATAATCTCTAGGGGTCTAGGACGCACAGTCGCACAGTTTAGACGCCAATCGCGTTTAAGGATAAAATTGGGTTTTCATTTCATGCGATACGTCGATTGAAAGCACTCCCTAAATTCTCAGTGAAAATGACAGAGATTGATTGAATAAAATATAAAAAAAAAATCTCAAAGAAATAAAAATTGTTGCTGTGACGCCTTTTAAAAATCCAAAAAATTTCTCAGAGTTTTGACAGTAGAATTGAGAAATTTGTATGAGAATTTTTGTTTATCACCTCGATTACAGAATCCGATGAATGGTCTGCGGATGGCTTCCGAAATTCTTTTTCAGTTTTTACTATTAGGGCCAGTTCGTTCACAGTGGGTTAAATCTCCAATTTGATTATCACGGATTCCTCTTAATCCAAAATTAAGGATCCGTGATAATCAAAGAGTGTTTGTTCACTCTTTTTTCAGCTTGGTTAACAAATCATGGCTTTTCCACAAATCGTTCCATTTTCCAGTTGGGTTGTCAAAAGTTAATCAAGAATTAACTTTCGTCAGCGCTCCATGATTCCCAAATGCAATCTCCAGATGCACTGTAATAATAATGTAATAGTATATCATGGCGAGTTTTTTTTAGGGTTGCGCAGACCCTTGTGGCAAAATTTGAGGTGTAATAAATAATAAAAGAGAAACGTCAAAAGTAGCCACATACAATAAGAAAAAGAAACAAGCATGCTCGCTTTTTCTCGCGTAATCAAGCATGAACAAACTGAATTCTAGTAAATCCATGATTATATGGAGCTAATCAAGCAAAATTGGTTGATTAACGAAATCTTCAATTAACTGCCCAAATCATGGATTCCTTGATTAATATTTTCCTGAACAAACGCATTCTATGATTATCAACTGGAATAATCCTTGATTAAAGATGATCAAGTGTGAACGAACTGGCCCTTAGAGAATCCGTCGCAAGAACCTTATAAATGTCGGTAACGTAGTTTAAATTTTATTCGATTATGAAATACTCTTAGAGTATTTATTACATGGAGTGCTTGTTCCTATATCAAATACATTGAAACGCCTGAAGCACTGATAGGGGGCGCTAGTTTCTACTTTCTTACAGTTTCGGAAAGCACCACCGCGGACCTGTAAAACTTCAATTATAGTTTTTTTTTGAAGAGTGATGGAAATAAAGAAAATTTAAATATTAAATTAAATTTTATTAAATTTTGGAGGAGGAATCACCACTGATCAGAGGTATAACGCACTTTTATTCGAGGTCCGCGCTTTTTCTTCCGGAAAAAAGTGAAACTAGCGCCCCCTATAAAAGCTTCACGTTTGAAATTGAACAAGCACTCCGTGTTATATATACTCTAAGGAAATACCTTTGTATTTCCTTTATTTATATGAACTATAGCGCAACCCTAAAAAAAACTCGCCATGATATACTATTACATTATTATTACAGTGCATCTGGAGATTGCATTTGGGAATCATGGAGCGCTGACGAAAGTTAATTCTTGATTAACTTTTGG